>NW_023591367.1:304818-361399 GCF_014843425.1 Jatropha curcas | reverse complement strand
CCACCGAAAGGGCAGCAATATCCCCCCCTCGCCCGCCCCCCCCTTCCCCCCTTTTCTTTTCTCTTCCCCTCTTTTCCCCCCCCCCTCTCCTTTTCCTTTCCCCCCCCATTTCAACTTTCATAGGCAGCAAGCTTTCATTCTTTTGGTCTTCGCGACACCTCCCTCAGTCAAAGGATCTTTCTCCATTGAGTATATCCATTCAAGATTAGGCATCAGGCAAATCGATCTTACCATGAAATTCAGGTAATTCGATTTTATAGTTGAAACGATTCTTCTTTGTCTTTCAACACGGATGGGTGGTGGCAAACGCCTTGCCCCTTGGCCAAATCCTCCATGAAACAATCCTCTCCCTCTCCCTCTAAAACCTCCACATCCCAACATAAGGTGCTGGTCCTCTCCATTGAAATCTTCATTAGTCAGTTCCTCTTCATGAGGACTTCGGGTATTTGGGGGAGTATTTTGGATGAGTGTTTCTAAGGCTTCATTCATGGCCTTAAGAACTTCCATTTCCAACCTCATTTTCTCAATTGCTGAGGCTAGATCTTGATCTTCTAACATGACTTGTTTGTCTTTGTTAAGAGATGCTTCTTTGTTAGAAGATGCTTGTTGGTTTATTAAGCATAACTTTTTTGGGGGGGAAAACAAATGAAAGGTTGAAAAGAGGTAAGATTGTTGGCTCTGATACCAAATCTGATGGCGTGGTGGAAAAGACTGTGGTTTTGATAGAGAAACACGAGTGCTACAGTAACTTGCTACAGGAACTCAGCAAGGGCAAACAGGAACTCAGGTAACTTGATTCAAAATGTGTTGAAAGGCTAAGATAGTTGATGGTGAAGATTAAAATGAAAAAAGATAGATGATTGTTTTTGGAAACAAACAAAACCAAATAGTTTTTGGAAACTAATAAAACCCAAATGTGATTAACACTTTCTTGTTATTCCAAATCTCCTCTTTCAAAGTACACAAAATCCCTTTATATGGGGAAACAAGAGATAGCCATAAAGTCCCTTTGAATGTGTTGTTCAAAGACACAATTTCAAAGGACACCTAACTAGGTTGAAAACAACACATTCAAAGATACACCTAACTAGGTTGAACACAACTTATTCAAAGGACACCTAACTAAGTTTGAAATAACTCATTCAAAGGCACAATTCAAAGGACACCTAACTAAGTTTGAAAAAACTCATTCAAAGGCACACTAACTAAATGGGTTTGAAAACAACCACAAATGAGCCATGGAATTCATTAGTCTGATCAACCAATTGCTCCTTGATTATTGTCTTCAAAGATGATGGTTGAAGGAACCAAATTAGGCCCTAAAAGGAGCTGGTAAGCTTCAGATTGAACATGTCACTCCCACAAGCCCATCTTCACTTGGGACTTGTTTCTTCATTAATTTTTCACTAATGGAATCAAAGACCAAGGCCCATGTCCTAGGACAGCTTGTAAGGCTTAGGCTAGATGGACCTCCATCACTTACTACCTAAGGAGTTTGTCATTCATACTGGGATCACGAGGCCCTAAAACATTTTGAAGGGTCAAGGGTAAGCTTCAAACAAGCGACATGGTAAGCCTTGGGTTGATTCATTGAAACCAATTCCCTTACTGATAAGGGATCCTGGCGATCGGGAATCAAAGGAATGGGCATATAAATGTTCGCCTCTATGGCACCCACTGTTTATAAGGAACGGAAACCCAATATTCGAGATTAAAACGCCTCTTATGGCCACCCCACTGTTTTATAAGAAACGGGTAAACACCAAAACTGAGCAAAGAACCAAAGATAAACGCCACAACTTTACCTTAATTCTTGATGCAATTAGAGAATAGCAAATTCTCACAATCACTCTAATTAAGAAGAACATGCAAGAGCATGAACAATTCTGCCTTTGATTCAAATTATGCCAAAAATCTCGTTTTACATATTAAGGAGGCTATTTATATGCCTTAAACAAACATAACCCTAAAGAAGAGCATCTAACTAGGCTGCCCTAGGGCCAAAACACAGGGGCTTAACTCTAAAACACAAAATAAAGTCATTTCCAGCCCAAAACAAACAACTTGATATTGGGCAGATTGCATGCATCATAAAACCAACCCAAAACAAAAAATCAACCCAAAACAACTTAAATAAACACTATGAACCCATATCCCTTACATATTAATTAGACCAAAACAAGCAACAAGGGATAAACAACAAGGGATAAGAACACATCCAAGCCCATTAGGAAGCACCAATGGATCCATATCATTCTCCCTTTCCTCAAAAAGATTCGTCCTCGAATCTTAGTTAAAAGTTGAGGAATCCTTTTGCTTGCTAGGATCAGTCCGCTTCTCCTTAGAATCCATGCCCTTTTCTTTACTCTTTTTCTCCTTTTTAGACCGTATTGAACTCCATTGTTTGCTACAACCTGAATATGCCTTTGCAACACCTTTGTCTCTATTGGATTGCTTCTATTGACTGGTTGATTTGGAATGGTGGAGCCAAGAATGAAATCGATTTGATGTTCTATCCCTCTCAAAGGTGGCAATCCACTAACTCTTCAAGAAAGACATCAGTGAACTCCTCTTTCTCTCTCTCAAGCAACTTTTTCTGATCAATATTCACTTCTTGAGGTATCAATGGTGCAAGAACAACCTTTTTACCCTCACATGAAGATTGGGCAATCTCTTCTGGAAATGCATGTTCAAAGTCCTGCAAAAGATCAACAAACACACTTGGCAAGGATGGGTTAAGATCATTGGAATCCCATTGGTGCTTCCTAGTGGGCTTGGATGATATGGATCAACCATCACTCAACCATGGAGCTCAAGGGAGCAGCAAGGAAGAACAACATGGGAGATCCATTAGTGTTTCCTAGTGGGCCAATACAAGAAGTCAGGCAAAGAGATATGGGCAGCCATTACCTTATATGTTCAAGCCCAAATTACCACAAGGAAAACTTCATGATGTGGCATTTAACAAGTTGTTGTGTGGAACTTGAAAGGCACCACCTAGGCTTTCTTACAATGTTGGAGACATGTGCTGTGGTGTACACACCCTAGCCATGCTAATATGTAAGGGGATGTGGGCTGGGACGTGTCCTTATCCCTTGTTGCATGTTTTGGCTAACTTAATATGTAATATGGGCTCATAGTGTTTTATTTAAGTTGTTTTTGGCGTTGTTTTGGGTTGGTTTTATGATGCATGCAATCTGCCCAATATCAAGTTGTTTGTTTTGGGCTGGAAATGACTTTATTTTGTGTTTTAGAGTTAAGCCCCTGTGTTTTGGCCCTAGGGCAGCCTAGTTAGATGCTCTTCTTTAGGGTTATGTTTGTTTAAGGCATATAAATAGCCTCCTTAATATGTAAAACGAGATTTTTGGCATAATTTGAATCAAAGGCAGAATTGTTCATGCTCTTGCATGTTCTTCTTAATTAGAGTGATTGTGAGAATTTGCTATTCTCTAATTGCATCAAGAATTAAGGTAAATCACCAACCTTCACCATAGAGGCCCTAGACCAATAGCGTAATGCAAGTAGCTAACAAGTCCACTAACAACATCCTTCAGAAGATGATTCACAATCACAGAAATTGGCATGAGCACTTGCCGTTTGCTTTATAGGGATACAGAACTTCCATCAGAATGCCCACAGGGGCAAAACCCTATTCACTAGTCTATGAGATGGAAGTAGTCCTCCCAATTGATGTTCAGTTTCCATCAGGTAGAGTCATGCAAGAAAACGGCCTGGGTGTGCTATTTGGCACGGGCGTGCTTCAATGTAGGAGTTCCCTCGTGAGAGTCAGAGGGAAGCACGGCCCGGGTGTGCTATTTGGCAAAACTAGATTCAAGAAGATTTAACAAGAAAATTCTAGATCCAAGAAGATCTAATGAGAAATTGTCTAGACCCAACAAGATCTAAAGAGATAATAATGTCTAGACAATTTCTCTTTGTATCTTCTTATTGTTTGCATCATTTTCTAGTTACCCTTTGACTAATTCAAGATCTATCTTTGAATATTCTTGTTGTTTGCTTATTTCTTGATCAACTTGGATCAGCTGAAGAGATATTTTGTGTGAATGCATCCAAGCACCTACCTAAAATTGAATTGGGAGACACAAAAATCATTGTTGGACAAAGTCATTACCTACCTAAATTGAATTGGGAGACACAAACCATCCACTTATACTGTCATTCTTATTTAAGAGAGAGCAACCACCAAATCTCTAGGGAGATTGGATAGACCTGATTTGAAAACCTACACACGGCGGACTAATACAGATACAACCATGAAGCATGAGACCCCTGATCAACCGTGCTCTCTAATTTCAGTCCCTGAAGATACAGAAGAACAAGAACTTGGTGAGTCTTCTTTAATTCCTGTTGATTCTGATCCTAATCTTGATTCCAATCCTTCTGACAATGCTTGATATTCCTATTGCTGTCAGAAAAGGAGTTAGAACATGCACTAAACATCCCATCTCCCATTTTATCTCCTATAATGCTCCGTCCCCTTCCTATAGAGCCTTTGTTTTGTTTGTTTCTTCTGTTTCTATACCGCAGGATTGGCAAGAGGCATTACAAGACTCAAAATGGAAGGCTGCAATTAGCTCTCAAATTGGTACAAGTTATGTAAAAAGCAACTCATAAAAGCCCTATCATCTAGGCATCTATCTCTGTCATGTATCTATATGTCAATTATACTCTCTATATGTCATGGGTTAGTAATCTATCTCGAAGCCCTCACAAAAATATGAGGTGAGTCAAAAACCAAAAAGTTAAAAATCCTACCCTATAAAAATAAGGATGGCATGCACCGAAGATATAGATGGCCCGTTTGTGCCGTTTCGAATGGATGTCCATCGAGTCGTCAAAGTCCTCTAGGTCAGCCTATCGGGTAGAGTCTAGGATAATCTCATTAGTCACTTAGACTCTAGTGTCAATCTCCCGAGTTAGAGTCACTCTACACTCTCTCTCTCTGTCCCCATGCTCAACTATCCACAAGCCTCATAAGCAGTAGTCCTATCTTCAGAAACTCTAACCTCAACCCCATGTGCTCCCTTGGACTAGCTACCCAGTAGAGCCATAGTAACCCAAGGTGAAATCAGTGTATCCTCAAAAAATGCACCAGCTGGAGGTAACCCTAGTGTATGCCTCATCTGCCTCATCAACTGGGAGCCCAAGTAGAAGGTGATGTGGTCCATGCCTAGTAGATAAGCCATCTGGAACCCAGCTGACCGAACTAGAAATCTCCATAGTAGTAACACCTCTACAGAATCTGATCTGGCCTCAGTGCCAACAACCATTATAGCCACTCATCCTCAGACCCGAGCCTCAACACGACTCGCCTAGATCTATACTGAGAAGGCTCATACGGGGAGCATCATAGTGGCTCAACCATCCTCAAATGATCCCTCGGCCAAACCTACAAAATCAGACATTACACCAAAATACAGAAATTAAACAGGAATTGACATGCAAAACCCTTAAAAACTAGACTTATTCAGCTGTATCCTAGCCTAAACACTTAAGCCTTCTCTAAAAGCATGCAAGATGAAGCTTTGCCCCCTCTTCTAAATGCTTAGGAATGCCTTCAAGTTCCTCACAACACTTGTTGAATGCGACATCATGCAGTTCTTGTGTGATTTGGGCTTGAACAAATGATGATATGGCTGCCCCATATCGCTTGGCATGGCTCCTTGTAATCGGTCCAATAGAAAGCACCAATGGATCTCCTTCGTCGTTCGCCATGCCTCCTTGCGATCCACTGACGAGTGATGATGGATCCGTATCAATAAGTTAGCCCATTTTTGTTAGTTTTGAGTTGTAATGTTGTTAATGGGTTGGGCCACCCTTTTAATTTTTATCCTTATTTGGTTTGGATTAATTACTCTAAATCAGCAAAATCAAGCGGGTCCAGATACCGCTTGATGAGCAAATACAAATTAACCTGGTCATCCACCACCGACTCTCTATCCTCCCCCATAGACATGCCTAACATCCTCATAAAGGTCCTGAAAAACTCAAACTTGGTCGGTGTAGCCACTAGAGCCCTCTTTGACTACCCAAAAGTGCCGCAAAATCCTCATAGGTCGAGCACATCTCCTCGAAGTGCATGCCAAATAGGAAAACATAAGCTAGTGGGTCCCACAAATGTAGACATGTATCCATAAAAGCACAGTCAACTAACAAGCCTCTCAAAGTCACTGAAGAAGCCATACGATAACGGCTTAAATCAATTTTTTCAACCATCGCCAATTTCTTGGCCCATATTTTTATGCCATGTTTGACAAATTGCTCCATCTTTTGGGTAAGTGCTTGGAATTTCAAAAATCAAGCTCTAGGGTGCAAAACGACGCTGTTTTCTAGCCACAAATGAGGTATATATATGCCTCTAGCCTCCAACCTGCTCCAGGCTACCGGTATCGACCATTCTAATGCTGGTACGAATCAACCCAATGCTGGTACCAGGAGGCCTATCGGTGGCCCCTCCACTGGTATCAATAAGGACATCATCGGTATCAGTAGTGACCTCCTCGGTACTGATCAATCCCATTTTCAGAAAACCTAGATTTTCTCAAAAATCCTAATTTTCCATAAAAATTGACAAATTTCTTCAAAACAACAGTGAAAATGCAGTTTTCAGATAAAAATCAATTATTTTCACCAAAAATCAATTGAATTCTCATCATAAGTGTTTTCAAACCGCAAATTAAATAAAATTTTCAAAGCTGGGTGTTTAGTGTTAAAACCACTTTTTTGCAAGCCGGGCCTAAAAATTTTAAGGCACTTGCTCAGAAGTTGAGCTAAGACTCAGGATTGGCCGCCATACATCATGCATATTATTTTGTTCACTAACCATGATTCTCACATCAAAAGTAGTGAAATAGGCCGCTAGTGCAATCCCGACCAAAATTAATGCAATGCAATCCAGTTTAGAAACAGGGCAATCAGTGCCAGAGTTAGAAAGAATCAGGCAGTCAGTGCAAAATTTCCAAGAATCAAGCAATCAGTGCAAGTAACATTCAAGAAATCAGGACAGTCAACTCCAATGTTAGAGTAAATAGGGTAGTTAGTGCCAAAGAAAGAATAATCAGGACAGTTAGTGCCAGAATAAGAACAGTCAGTACATTTAGTGCAAGAAAGGCAGTTTATGCAAAATCCTTGAAATAAGCAATCAGTGCCAAGATAAAAAAATCGGTGGGATCAGTGCAATCACAGTTGAAACAAGCAATCAATGCTGAGATTAGAAAAGATAGGCAATAAGTGCAAGTTATAGTTAAATCAGGTTAATTAGTGCTAAAATTAGAATAAGCAGGGCATCTAGTGCCAAAGTAAGAATAATTAGGGCAATCAGTGCCAAAATCAGAAAAGTCAGGCAGTCAATGCAATCACAGTCAAAACAGTATAGTCAATACTAAAAATAGAAAAAGTAGCTTATTAGTGCAATCACGGTTGAAATAGGCAATCAGTGCGGACTTTAGTGCATTCAATGTAAGTACAAGTCAGTGCAATCAATGAAAATTTTAAAACATTCATTTAGTACATACTATGGTTCAAAATAGTGTAATCTGTGCATGAGTTAGAAATTTAAGCATTCAATACAAAATGATAAAAAATAAGAAAATCAGACAAGTGAAAATAAAATCCGTTAATTTGATTAATGGCCAAGTTTTTACAAAAGAAGACATCGCAACTAAGGCAACATCAGCCCAAAAGGTGCTATAAGGTTGATACATAGACCACTAGAGCCTAAAACTAGCAGCCTATTCTAGAAGTGCAAAAAATAAAGCATCAAGACAACATGCCTAAGTCATTAGCAGCATTGGAGCTCCTCTTACAATACCTTGACATGGCGCCTCAGGAAGCTCTCCCAGGTCAAGACTTGAGATAGCGCCCTGCAGAGATGACCGAACCGAACAGTTACCCCCTCGCACCAACCCAAAGGAGGCTACGCAAGTAAGCATAAAGATTAAGGTTAGTAAACAACATAAAGAGTAAGAATTGAATAAGTAGAGAGAAAAAAAGATACCAACAAGCTTTAGAGACGCTCAAGCTGATGATCCGGAAGGTCCTCCAGGATAGGATAGGAGATCATGCCATGTGGTGTAATGAATATGATACGTTGCATGCTCTTGGATAGCAGATCCAAAATAAGGGAAGTGGCAGTCTTCTCACTGGACCTCGGCACCAATGGCAGAGGTGGGACCCGGTCTCACTCACTTCGTTAGGAAGGAGGGTAAGTCAAAGAAGTATCCCCACTCTGCTTCGACTCCCTACGGGGAATAAGACAATGTTGTTGATGATGCATTATCAAGAAGATATACTCTAATTACTGCTCTTAGTTACTCTAATTACTGCTCTTAGTTTTCTAAAAATACTTGGAATTTGAGTATGTTAAAGAATTGCTATGTGAATTGATTCTGATTTGGCAACATATATTGTAAGCATGTGCAGGCATGTGAGCATGGAGCATTTGATAAGTTCTATAGACATGATGGGTATTTGTTTAAGAACAACAAACTTTGTGTGCCTAAATGTTCTATGCGTCAATTGCTTGTGCTTGAATCTCATAGTGGGGGATTGATGGGACACTTTGGGGTACATAAGACTTATGATATGTTAAATGAACAATTTTATTGGCCTCACATGATTAAAGATGTAGAGAGGGTTTGTAACTCTTGTATTACTTGTAAACAGGCCAAATCTAAGTCTATGCCTCATGAATTATACATGCCTTTTACCTGTTCCTAGTTCTCCTTGGATTGATTGATATATCTATGGACTTTGTGTACTGATACCTAGGACTAAGCTGTAGGTAAGGATTAGGCATATTTTGTTGTTGTTTGAATAGATTTAGCAAGATGGCTCATTTATTCCTTGTCATAAAACTGATGATGCCAATAATGTTGCTGAAATTATTCTTTAAAGAAGTGGTATAAGATTGCATGGTTGGGCTACCAAGAACTATAGTTTCTGATAGGCGGATGGCCAAATTTCCTTTAACACACTTTTGTAGAGTTTTGTGGGGTAAGCTTGGAACTAAACTACTTTATTCTCTTGTCATCCACAAACAGATGGACAAACTGAAGTTGTGAATAGAACTTTAGGAACATTACTTCGTGCCATTGTGGGTAAGAACTTGAAAACTTGGGAAGGTTGTTTGCCATTTATTGAGTTTGCATATAACCGTAGCATACATTCTACCTCAGGTTTTAGTCCATTTGAACTTGTTTATGGCTTTAATCCACTCACTGTATTAGATCTTGTTCCTTTACCTTTGAATGAACTTTCTAATCTAGATGGTGAGAAAAAGGCAGAATTAGTGAAGTCTCTACATGAGAAGTAATGTGAGCCTAGCTAATTAACAAGTACTCTTGCAAATCAACAAGGAAATCTAGCGGAAAGCATGCAATCACGGAAGTACCCGTCAATCCCTTTAACCCCCAAGTTGGGTTAGGGTTACACTTTCGCAAGGAAAGATCCCAACCAAAGAAGAGGTAAGCTAGATGCACGTGGAATGGTCCATTCTTTAAGTCTTAGAGCGCATCAATGGAACAATGCCTATTAAAATAAGACTTGCCAGGTGAAGTATTGGTGTTTCTGAACTTTCAATAGTTAGTGATTTGTCTCCCTTTGACATGGATGCCAGATGAGGGACAAATCTTTTTAAAGAAGGGTGGGTGATGATACGAATCCACTACCACCAACACCTTATTGGGCTCAAGGGAACAAGGGACCACAAACAATGGCCAAATCCATAGCACTTCCTAGTGGACCAATTACAAGGAGCCGTGCCAAAGGAAGTATGGGAGCAACCATGCTCCTTATACATTCAAAGAAACAAATACACAAGAGCTCCATGACCTTTTGCTTCAACAAGTGCTTATGAAAGAACTTGAAGGAACACTAAGTTTCTCACATTAAATAGAAGCACAAGTTGAGTGGGGAACCATGCTTGGTTAAGCACGCCCGTGCAAGGTGGCACGCCCCCAGGCTGTGCAAGCTACTGCCTTTCAAAGAACAACACATGACTCGGAACACGCCCGTGCCATTCAGCACGCCCCAGGCCGTGCACCTTACTGACTCTAGCGAAGGAAACTCTTCCATACGCGCACGCCCGTGCCGGCTAGCACGCCCCAGGCCGTGCACCTCACTGTCTCTCGCGAAGGAAGCTCATCCATAAGTTCTTGTGTTATTTGGGCTTGAACAAATAATGATATGGCTGCCCCATATCTCTTGGCACGACTCCTTGTAATCGGTCCAATAGGAAGCACCAATGGATCTCCTTCATCGTTCACCATACCTCCTTGCGATCCAGCGACGAGTGATGATGGATCCGTATCATTAACTTCTGCACCTATACTTTCTTTACCTAATTTTAGATTTGCTAAATTAGCTAACTCTAAATCCTCTAAGGATCTGGACCTCTTAGATTAGTATAAATAGCTTGTTATTTTGTAAATTTTAAACAGATAATTAATGAATTAAAGAGAGTTTCTTCTTCAACTTCATGCTTCATTGTTTTTAGAGAGTGTGAGATTGCATTCTTCTAATTGCATCAAGAATTCAAGGTAAACTTATCAATCTAATTGTGGCGTTTTTATCTTATTCTTTTCTCTATTATTGGTGTTAAGCTTTGGGTGCCATAGAGAGGGGTTTAGTTTGATCTTGGATCTCTTCCAAAACTTGTCATTGAGTTCATGAAATTTATTTTCACTGGGTTCCGCGTCATGAAAAGCCATGACTGTCATGTTTTTATGCAAAGGCTAATACCAGCAGCTTTCCGAGAGCTATTACCAACTATAAAGTATGGGAAGCATTGACAGAGCTAGGTCTTTTTTTTAAGGAGCATTGACAGAGCTAAGTCTTTTTTTTAAGGATTTGACAAGCATTGTACTGAGAATAGAGGATATGGATCAGCTTGCACGAGAAATAATAATAATCCTTTACAAATAAGAGCAAATTTTTCCCCCAGGATTCTTCGATTCTATGGAGCATCTACCAATTAATTTACCTTTTAAAGCATAAAGGGCTGGGTCAGTGTAATACAGATAGATGTATCCATTTGAAAGGTATGTTTTACATTTACACCATTTCAATTGCACCAATAAATTTATTCTAACTAATATGCTTATTATGTTTTGTTTCTTATTACCGACATCTTCATAATTAAAGAAGAACGTGTGGAATAAGGCAAAGGTTGAGGGGTTAATATGCAATGCATACTTGGTGGAAGAAGCTTCCACTTTTTGCTACTTGCACCCCATGTTAACACTAAACACACGCATGTTTACACTAAACATCGACGAGTCTCGCGAAACAATGATGGAGGTGATAGAATGGAGGATAATTATAAGGTAAATTTTCAATTTTTACCTATCCAGGACGCACAATGGGACAAGCAAAAAAAAGGCATTTGAATGAGCAAGATATCCGTGCAACTCAAACTTACATTTTGTTGAACAGCAAAGAGGTGACCCTATTCGTTGAGTAAGTATATATAATTTTATAATTTAAGCCAGTTAATGCATTATAAGTGATAAACTTGATGTGATTTGATGATGTATTTCGTAGGAAATATATTGCTGAATTGTGAGAACGCATTCCCAGTTTACCCGATGTGTTGTTGATGCAAGACTAGAGGAAGAATTTGCAACTTGGTTCAAATATTATGTAAGCATCAATTCAAACTTTAAATTACACTCAAAGAAAGTAATAGTTAAATGATTGAATGTTTCTTATTTGTACAGACACGTAACTAAGAAAGTATTATTGGTAGTAAATTCATTATTAATCTAGCAAAAGGACCTTTGCCAATCGCAAATACGTACTCGGGATACTTTGTCAATGCATACAAGTTTCATACTGAGCATTATAGGTCAACTAGAAAACTATTAAATAGTGGAGTATGTGTAAAAGGATCAAACTATAGTAAACAGTCAAGCGATTTTTACAGGAGTTGGAATATCTAGCCATGCCCATAAAACGAACTGTATTATTTAATTGCGAATGGTTCGATCCAACACCCAATGTTGGAATGAAGGTTCCTTAAAAATACAACATAATAGAAGTTAATAGTAGAAGAAGATACACAAAGTATGAACCATTCATTCTTGCAATGCAAGCAGCTAAAGTCTACTATGTTCCACACCCATCAATGAAGTGAAATCACTTGGATTGGATGGTGGTGTGCCAGATTAAAGCCAGATCAATTGTAAAGGAAGTCCGGACTAAACAATTTACCTTAACATTGATGTCCGAGCCATTTCAGGTTAATGAGGTTGAATTACAAATCAAAATAGTTGAAGATTTAACAGACAGACTTGATAACGAAGATGGGACATATGTTGAGATTGGTATGTCAGATGAAGAGGATGCTAAACCGAAGCTCCAAGTCTTAAGTACTTAAGAAGAAGAAGAAGAAGAAGAAGAAGAAGAAGAAGGATATGAAGAAGACGAAGAAGAATGAGATATGCAACTAGTTAGTATATGTTAATTCCAAAATTCAGAACCTTATGCGTAGTTACCATATTGTATAAACTCAAACCTTATGTAATAATTATGTCAATTACTATGCTGTATCGTCGATCCCCTTCTTCTAGTTCAGATGGATATAGGCAGGGGGGTCGAGGACTCTGCACAAGGGGATGGGATCGAGGCATTCGAGGACGGGGTGGTCGTACTTACAGTCATGCGACCTCCCTTGCCTCCACTACGTCCTATCCCTCCTTCTATCCCTTCTACTTAGGTACACACTTTTCATGCTGCAGCACCATCTACACCAGCCACTGCAGCTCCATCATCATCAGCAACCCCTCCACCCGATAATATACAATTCACTATTGTGAAATTTTATACTTTTATATATTAGTATGTTAACATTGACATTTTTTACTAATGCTTATTTTCTGTAGTTAAGGGAGATGCTAGACCGAAGTTCAAGATTGTGAAAGGACGGTAAGTGACAACAAACAATTAATCTTATAATTTGCCTGTTGCCATTGTAATTTTAACATATACTTATGCTGCTGACTAAAGAATAATTCTATTCTTCTCTATTCTGTTTGATAGCTTCCATCCATCATCTAATGCTTCCAAAGCCATTACGAGGATTTTCAAGCTTCATTTGGAGAAAGATGGCTAGTCTTGGGGAGGTATACCAGCAGAGGCTAAAAAGTTCTAATGGGAAGAGTTTCTAGTAAATGTTCTTACTTCAAACATGAATTAAACTTAATGATTGTGAAATCTCGTATAAAAATGTTTTTGTTTATATTTATTGCAGAAGGAGTTCACATGGGAATCAAATGCTGTAGAGGCAATGTTTAAGAAAGCTTGGGAGACACTGTAATACCCCCATTTGACAGTCTTGAATATTCTAATTCCTATGGTAATTATTGCTATTCGGAAGGATACCATGGTTATGCAATATATTCTCCATTAACCAATATAATTCACTTTGACTATCTATAACCATTATATATTCCATAAATGTATGAGTTGATGTCTATACATATGCAATCGTCATCCCAACTTGGGTATCAATGGGTATCAATATGCTAGGCAATTGGTATATCAACCTTGGTATTCCTGTAATACCCCCAATTTGACAGTCTCAAATATTATAATTACTATGGTAATTATTGCTATTCGGAAGGATAGAATAATTGGAATTACCTTAATTTGTTAAAGAGGAAGTACTAATTATAAGATATGACATTTAATGGAAACCAATTTCATTATGAAAATCAAATTGGAAGAATGTTAAATGAGCTTAAGCTTTAATGACGAGAAGCTAGCATGAGAAGCTCCTTAACCTAGTACTTTGATTTAGCATTTAATGGATTAATGTTAAATCACCTAAGAAATTTGATTAAGGTTTAATTTTTTTATCTATATCCTCAATCTGGTAGTTCACGGTATTCTAGCTTGTTCAGTAATTTCGATTATCCGAGCAATTTAGAAATCGAGAATGACAAGAAACACTACAGTTAGAGGGTATTAATATTCATTAAATTTAAATTAAAGTATTTATGAATCAATTTGAAAGATTAAAGGAAATTGAAAATGAGTTAAAGAAGAATGATTTTCTAGTAAAGCACAATTTTACACGTAAGTCCCGAAAATCGGTAATTTTGGTATGATGTAAAAACATTGCTGAGATTGTTAAATAGACTTGGTTTAAACCTAATTGGGACTAAACTAAAGTATGACTAAACTAAAGTAATCAAAAATATTTAGATGCAATTGTAATAAAAGAGAATCAAAGGAAGGACTATGACGCGGAACCCAATGAAAATAAATTTCATGAACTCAATGACAAGTTTTGGAAGAGATCAAAGATCTAGAATAAATTCCCCTCTATGGCACCCAAGGAAGAGATCAAAGATCTAGAATAAAATTCCGCCTCTATGGCACCCAAAGCTTAAAGAAAGCAAGAACACCAATAATAGAGTAAAAGAATAAGATAAACCCACAAAGAATTTGACTTAAGTTTTTACCTTGATTCTTGAGCAATTAGAAGAATGCAATCTCCACTCTCTAAAAAACATGAAACAGACGCCAAAGCATGAAGAAATAGTCTTTTAATTCATTGAATAATTGTTGAATAATTACAAAATAACAAGCTATTTATACTAATCTAAGAGGTCCAGATCCTTAAAGGATTCAGAGTTAGCTAAGGAGTAGGATTTAGCAAATCTAAACCAACTAAGGATAAGACTAATAAAATCATAACAACTTAACGATTTGGATATCTAATCCAAATCTACTAAAGATTGACTAAATCTAAACAAAATAAGGCTAATTAATCATGGGGGGTCGAAATATTGGAGGCCCAACCCATTAACAAAGCAAAAACTCAAAATAAGCTAACTAACTTAATGAGAGGCAGGGACAAGCACGGCCTGGGTGTGTGCTATTTGGCATGGGCGTGCTTCAATGTAGGAGGTTCCCTCGTGAGAGTCAGAGGGAAGCACGGCCAGGTGTGCTATTTGGCAACGGGGGTGGCTTCAGAGTCAGAGGGAAGCCACGGCCTGGGTGTGCTATTTGCACGGGTGTGTCTTCAAGGTAGTTGTTTTGCCTCAGCAAGTCAGAACGAGGGCACGGCCTTGGGGGGTGTGCCATCAGCACGGCGTGCTAACCAAGCATGTCTAAGGTCGATGTCTTGGTGTTGGAATTCAGGTTCCAACTCGAACATTGTGCTTCCATCAAATGTGAGAAACTTTCCATACTTCTTTGCATGATTTCTTGTAATTGATCCACTAGGTAGCACTAATGGATTTTTCATGTTGTTCTCCTTGCCCCCTTGAGTTCCATGGATGAGTAATGGCGGATTCGTATCATTCCCCTTTTCCTCGAAAAGGTTCATCCTCAAATCTGCATTAATGTCAAAAGGAGACAAATTACTAATATTGAAAGCAATGGAAACATCATACTTTCCTGGTAAGTCCTATCTTGTAGGTGTTGTCATCAATGTGCTCCAAGACTTGTAATGCTCTATCTCCATGTTTATCAAACTTAATCTTCCTTTGGTTGGAAAACTTTTCCTTGCGAAAATGTACCCAAACCCAATCTCCAGGTTTAAACACATAATGCCTTTTTCTCTTGTTGGCACGGTTGGCATAGCTTTTGTTCTTCATGTTCATATGAACCCTAGCCTTAGCGTGCATCTCGTTCACCAATGTAGGCTTTTCTTCACTTTGAGGAAATCCCTTGACACGAAACCGGGATCGGGAATCAAAGGAATGGGATATAAGTTCGTCTCTATGGCACCCCACGTTTATAATGAAACGGAAACACCAATAATCGATTTTGTTTTTAGTTCTCTTTTCTCTCTTTTGTTCCTTTGACAATTCACTCTCTAATGGGCTATTAATTTGTTTTGTTTGCCCTGTGGCTTCTTCCTCCTCCTTTTCTTCACTCTTTTCTAGTTCTTTTGAACTTGAAGCCCCACTCTCATCTTCTCTCAAAGTTGAGGTCACTATCTCAAGTAGCTTCTCTTGGTCATCACATACTTCAAATTCTTGCAAAGGATCAACAAACACATTTGGCAAGGATGGTTTAGGATCATTGATGGTTAATCAAATTTCTTTGCACGAAGGTACAAATATAGGTTGAATTTGTTTTTCCTTTTCTTCTCCCTCTTTCTTTTTATTTTCACTCAGTATGTTCTCACTTATCTTATTTTTACACTACGTTGACTTTCTTTCTTCTTTAATTGACAGTCCTCAAAAACTCAATCTTTCTTTTCATATTGGTCTTCATAACACTTCTTTTGAGAAAAGATGAATTTGAATTCAGTCATCCACCACCATCCTTTGTGAATGAATAAACCTATTGACGGTAATCCACACTTTTCCTTCCTTGCATCCTTCCTGAATTATTGTTCAAATTCTAAAGTAACAATTAGGATTATCGAACCTCTCTCAATCTTTAAGGGCTATTTGAAAATCTGGTTAGTGTAATAATAGGACGAGCTCTATGTTGTCATTAGGCGTTGGGCAGCTTTAATCTCCTTCAACCCTTTCTCATACTCTTGGAAGAAAACTGTTGAAGCTTTCCAAACTTATCTTGGATTGAATTCCATTACAGAGTTTTAATTGGGAATCATCTATTTGACTTTCAATCCTCACTATTATTTGTACTCATGGTATAGTAATTCCAAAAGAAAACAACAAAAGATTTGGGTATATTGATAAGTCACATCCACTCTACGTGGTTTACACTCTTGAATCACTCCTTGGCAATTCTTCGCAAATTGAACTTCAGAATCTTTAGTTCAAAACCAATCCAAACTCAAAAAGCACGTTTAGATCAAGGAAATAAACTAACAATGAAAGCAAAGCAACAAGTTTCTAGAAAGAAGACTCAAAACGATATGGACAGTAGCACAAGAACATAAAACCATGCACTACTTTAATGATCAATTAGAGTGTAGTGGAACAAGCAAACACACGCCTAAATAAATGTTAATAGAAGCAACAGAAAGCCTTCACCAACAAACAACAAAGAAACCTAGAATTTGGAAAGACAATCATTAGGATATAGATGTATGAAATTTTTAAGCTTACTACACGTAAGCACCAAATATGGACCTAAATATAATTCTAAACCCAAACACAGCAAGTAACTCAAAGAAAACAAAAGAAAAACAGTTTTGTTTTTAATAAGGGTTTGCAGACCGTGCACGGGCGTGCTAACGATGGAGCACGGGCGTGCGTGTGATCTTAGTCCAAGCAAGTTGGAAAGTCAGAAAGTGCACGGTTTGTGCTTTGAGGATGAAGCACAGGGCGCTGCTGGCCCATTGTGGTTTTCCTTTTAATGCACCCAAAGTTTACAAGTAGGATTCTTTAGATTTGAAGGATTTGTAGTAAGATTTTGCTCAAATCTCAAAAGATATGGTGCAACTAAATTTATTGTTAATCTTATCCCACAAGGTAAGTTAAAGATTAGATTTTTAATCAACAAGATTATAGTGGATAAACTAATCCCAATAGAATATGGTCATCCCTTTAAGGATTAGGAACAATCCCACTAAATATGGTCATCAAATCTCCTAAGGATTAGGAATAATCCCTCAAAATATGGCAAAATCCCACAAAATAAGGTAAAATCCCTTTGAATTAGGATCAAATCCCTTGGATTAAGGAACAAAATCAAGATCCACACAAGCAATTTCAATGGTGGACGAAATTTTCTTTCTATACTCTTATTTTTTATTTTTTATTTTTTAGCAACAAGATTTAAGATCTAAACTTCCAGAATTGAAACAAGCACGAAATTACTAAATTTAATTGAAGCAAAAACGAATTGAAATAATCAAACAAGAAAACAAACACAAAAGAAATAAGATGAAGAAGAAAACAAACACAAAAAACAAGAAGAATAAGAAAACAAATAAACACAAACCCTAGAACTAAGATAAATAAGAATTTACCTTAAGCTTTGGCTCTGATACCAAACTGACGCGGAACTGACGGCGGACCCAATGAAAAATAATTTCATCGAACTCAAATGACAATGTTTTGGAAGAGAATCAAAGTCTAGAAATATAATTCCCCTTCATATGGCACCGCAAAGCTTAAAGAAAGCAAGAACACCATAATAGAAGTTAAAAGAATAAGAATAACGCCACAAAAGAATTGATAAGTTTACCTTGATTCTTGAATGCAATTAGAAGAATGCAATCTCACACTCTCTAAAAAACATGAAACCCGCCTAAGCATGAAGAAGTAGTCTTTTATTCCATTGAATAAATTGTTGAATAAATTAGCAAAATAAACAAGCTTTTATCTATACTATAGAGGTCCAGATCCTTAAAGGGATTTAGAGTTAGCTAAGGAGTAAGGATTTTAAGCAATCTAAAACCAACTAAGGATAAGACTAATAAAATCATAACAACTTAAGGATTTGGAGATCTAAATCTAAATTCCACTAAATGATTGACTATTCTAATCAAATTAAGGACCTAATTATTCAAGGGTGGGCCCGAAAATAATTGGAGGCCGAACCCATTAGCAAAGCAAAAACTCAAAAATAAGCTAAACTAAAACTTAATGAGAATAAGGCCAGGGACAGCACGCCCTGGGTGTGCTAATTATGGCAATGGGCGTGCTTCAAAATGTAGAGTTCCCAGTCGTGAGAGTCAGAGGGAAGCACGGCCAGGGTGTTGCTATTATGGCAGCGGAGGGTGCTTTTCAAGAGTCAGAGGGAAGCACGGCCTGGGTGTGTATTTGGGGCACGGGGTGTGCTTTCAAGTAAGTGTTTTCCTCAGCAAGTCAGAACGAAGGAGCAACGGCCTGGGGGTGTGCCATCTAGCAACGGGCAGTGCTTAACCAAGTCATGGTCCTAGGCAATGTCCTTTTGTGTTGGAAATTCAGGTTTCCAACTCAACAATGGTGCCCAACTCAACATGTGCTTCCATCAATGTGAGAAACTTAGATGTTCTCCATGCTTCCTTGAGCTTTATGTTTGAGTGGTAGCCATTTCGTATCAGACTAAGGTGCAAAAAGACAACTAAAGGACATAAAGGGAATTATCATGAAAGACTTTGATTGCACCTATTTATGATGGGTCACAAGGCACCTCTTGCTCATTTTTTGCTAACAATGGTCGAAGCTCAATGAAAAGAGAGAGAGAGAAAACTCTTAGGGCAAGCTAAAAGTGCATGAAAACATAGGAATTTTTATGTGATCGTTAAGGAAAGGTTGGTTATCTTCTCTTCTTCTTTCTTTTCCATGGTTTTATTTTTGATTTCCATGAACTATGATATGAGGTGCTTGCTTATTATTGCTGATTTGGTGGAGATGATGTGATTATAAGTGCTTTTAAGGTGATTAAGGATGGTTAAGCATGAATTTGATGTCAAGTTTGCATAATTGACCAACTTGAAGCATGAATTTGATGTCAAGTTTGCATAATTGACCAACTTGGATAATTTTAGTCATTTGATTGATAATCTATGGATTAGATATTCTGACATGTGAAAGATAATTATGTTATTTAAGTGTTAGAAGAGTTTTTATGCATGAATTAGTGATGGAAGTAAGTTAAGAATGCTTAAGGAAGTAAAGTATTGCTTAAGTCTATCACAATTGAGCATCCTGAAATTCAGTCACAAAGATGGAATTGGTTAAATAGGTAAATGAGCTCCAAAAATTATGAAATTTTATAGAAAACTATTTTAGGATGTGTAAAGGCTGTGGTAAAAGGGCTAGTTCAATGAATGAAGAAAAATTGAGTTATAGTTAAATGAATGCAGGCTGCTCAATGGAAAGGCTAACCAAAAATTAGGTACTGTGTTTAGGTTATTTAGCTAAGCAAATGAGCTCCAAAATTCATGAAATTTGATATGGGAGTAGCCTGAGATATGAGGAAGATACTATTAAAATTTAAGGACAAATGGATTTAAGGAACTAGAGATATAACCAAAAGAAGGCAGGCTACTCATATGATGGAAACCTTATATTCCAATAGTTTGTAAAGAGTTTAGCATTCTTTTAATATGTTATTATGTCCCAATATTTTAGTTGTTATTTTAATGTTTCTAGAATGTGACTAAGTGTGGAAATAAAGAAATTCATGCCTAAATTAAGGTCATATGGTAGTTGGTTAAGTCTAGTGAAATTGAAGGAAAAACATGAATACTACATATCAATACTTAATTTACATTCCTATGATAGTATGTGTGTGTTTATTGAGTATTATGGAGTTATTATGAATATTAATTTCATGCTACAGTATTTGAGAGGAAAGGATTAGAAGATAAGTCATAAGCAGAGGAGTAAGGCTAGGAGAGCCTTCCATTTCAGGTTAGTGCACTATATCTATAACTTATGTTGTTTAACTGATAAGTAAAATAGTTTTAAAGAACTATTTTATGAAAAGTTACAAGGTAAGAGCAATATGCAAAGCTTACTATTTTATGAGATTTTATAAGAGAAAATTTTGATTTATTTATCAAATGTTTATATCAAACGAAATTGAATTCAAATGTGATATTGCAATTGTGAAGTGATTATAAAGAAAGCAAATGCTAAAGTTATAGTTAAATGTGTTTTATACAAAATAATAAAGAGCTGATGTTAAATGTTTTATAATAGTTGGAAATGAATTTCAGAGTAGTCATTTGAATGAAAAATGGAGGATGATCTTAAAAGAATGGATATAAATGTTTGAGCAAAGTGAAATGCTGCTCATTATGGCTAATGATTGATTTATAATGGAGATGTTTTAAAAGTCTCACAACTAAATGCATGACATGGTTATTACCCTGCCAATATCACTTTATTTGTTGAAGTTGATATTGTGATTGATATGGATATGCAATGAATGATATTGCAAATGATATTGTTCCCTCTTAAATTTAGATATGGATATGCAATGAATGATTATTGCAAATGAATATTCGTTCCTCTTAAATGAGGTTGAGTGATATGGGTTGAGATTGTCCCTCTTCTGTTGATATTCATATCACAGATTGAGGTTGAGATAGCTTTGTCTTGATGAGCTCATAAGACACTGATGGCCCTTCAAATTGAGTCTGCATAAGCTGTGGAGACAAAACTATTGATTAATGATTTATTGATATGTTATAATATCTCCATTGAATAGATTATTTTTAGTAAGCAAATGATATGCTTTAGTTAATATGACTACTTGTTATTTCTATCTAACTGATTTGTTTTCAGCAAGCAAATGATAAGCATTGACCTTGAAAGAGGTAATGTTGAAAATTATTTTTCACACTTAAGTTTCTTAAATATCTAATGGTGAATTATTATTTATATTATGTAATTTATATAGAGTTTCTTAAATATCTAATGGTGAATTATTATTTATATTATGTAATTTATATAGTGTACCACTAAGCTTTATCCATAGCGATAGTTGTTCTCTATACTATCGCAGGAAAAAAGAAAGGAGAAGTAGGAGAGTAAGTTCAACAGAATGCTAAGTTCTTTCTATAGCTTTCGAAGGGTGAGCTACTGATGTAGCCATTGCTTATGAATAATTTTATTGAAATTTGTATGGTGTATAAAATAAAGACTGGTCACTAATATATATATATTGAGCAGACTAATGCGACTGAAAGTTATATGAGTTTACAATTATTGATATACGTTATAAAGCACTTTAATGGTTTAGTTACCTTTAAAACTAATTTATCGTCTTAATAACGACTCTAAAAGAACAATCTAGTATGTAATCCTCTTTCTAATGGGCTTATGGGTAATGGTTTCACCAATGTATTTAAGTACGTAAATGTGTAATTTATAATGGACTATTCTTATGGGTAATGGTTTCACCAATGTATTTAAGTACGTAAATGTGTAATTTATAATGGACTATTAGTTAAAATGTTTTAAATAGTAGAATGTTTATATCTTTTATAAAAAGAAAATTTATTGAGTTTGAGATTTTTATAATAGTGGGTCTTATGATATCTAAAATGTTTCAAGTAGTATTTGAAATTATTATTACACATGTATTTTGAATATGAAAAGTTAAGTCCCTTGTAATATGTTTATTGAGCTCTTATATAGACTAAGTGATACGGATCCACTACCACCAAACACCTATGAAGCTCAAGGTAACAAGGGCCACAACAATGGCAATCCATTAGCACTTCCTAGTGGACCAAGTGGACCAAATTACAAGGAGCCGTGCAAAGAGTAAGGAGCAAACCATGTCCCTTACTACATTCAAGGGCAACTCCAGAAGAGCTCCATGACCTTGCTTTTCAACCATAGTGCTATGTAAGAACGTTGAAGAAACCACCTAAGTTTCTCACAATAGATAAGAAAGCACATGTTGAGTTGGTAAGCACGCCCGTGCAAGGTGGCACGCCCCAGAACGTGCAAACTACTGCCTTTCAAGGAACAACACATGATTCGGAGCACGCCCGTGCCAATCAACACGCCCCAAGCCGTGCACTTCTCTGCCTCTCGTAAGGGACACACATACATGCGCGCACGCCTGTGCCAGTCAGCACGCCCCAGGCCGTGCACTCTTCTGCCTCTCGCGAGGGACACACATACATGCGCGCACACCCGTGCCAATCAGCATGCCCCAGGCCGTGCACTTCTCTGCCTCTCACGAGGGACACTCATGCATGCGCGCACGCCCGTGCGCATGCGCGCATGCCCGTGCTCCTTGACAGCCCCTGGACCGTGCAACTGTCTGCCTCCAATTAAACTAGTTAGCTAATTTGTGTTTTTAGCATTGCTAATGGTGGGCCTCTATTATTTCCGGCCAACCCTTTGAATAATTTAGCCTTATTTTGGATTAGATTTAGTCATCTTTAAGTTGATTTGGATGTAAGATCTCCAAATCCTTAGTGTTATGAATTTTGTTAGTCACTCCTTAGTTGGTTTAAGATTTGCTAAAATCCGCTACTCCTTAGCTAAACTCTAAATCCTCTACAGGATCTGGACATCTTAGATTAGTATAAATAGCTTGTTATTTGTAAACTATCACCACACACACACAGCACCATTTGATTATAAAGAGAGTTCATTCCTTCAAGCTTCATTCACGCCATTCACAGACGCGTGATCTCATCTGCCACAAGTTTTTTAGAGATAATGCATCCTTCCCTTAATTCGCCTTTAAGAATCAAGGTAACTTATCCTTACCCTAATTGTGAGGAGTTTATCTTGTTTATTCTCTATTATTGGTGTTATCATTCACGCTTTTATTCAGCTGCGGGTGCATCAGGGGGGCTTTGGGTGCCATAGAGAGGGGTTTAGTTTGATCTTGGATCTCTTCCAAAACTTGTCATTGAGTTCATGAAATTTATTTTCATTGGGTTCCGCGCCACTAAGTGCTTGATAAACATATTACGGGCGACATGTCACGTCTTACAATGGGGTAAGGTGTGACAGACACAATCGGCGGAGCGTTACTCAGACCTCCTGTCCAAGATGTAGACTATAGGAAAGAAGCAAAGGTGTATTTATGACGAGTTTTGGGCTAGTTGGCAGCAGGCGTGGTGAGATCCTGAGTATGTGATGAAGCGAGAGATTATGTCTCGTAATAGGCTTAGTGAGACGGGTGATGAGGGAGCTGGTCCGTCTCAGCACATCGACGATTCCATTTCAGAAGCTGAGATTACTAAGAAATTGGTAAGGAAAATCCACTTAGAGAATTTTATCTAACTTCATTTTTTAAGCTTTATTATTAAATGTATTTAAAATGTTCTTATTTACGAAATGTAATGCAGGCCAAGAAGTTCAACCGTCAGCCTACCCTCATGGATGTCCTTACATTTACATATACGAAGGACCATGATGGGGTGACATTTATTAATAGGCGTGCCAAGCTTGTTAGAATAAATACAATTGGGATTTTTTTTTATTTTTCTATCTAAATTTGAATATTTTTGCATTATCCTTGTACTACTGTGTTCTATTCTAAGGTTAACTATACTAATGGGAAAGAGCGAGCTACTGCATATTAGACTCAGACTGGTGAGCAGCCTACGATCAATGAGTTACAGCTTTATCTCGAGGTTGTAGGAGGCGAGAAGAAGAGAAAAGTGTACGGTATTGGTTTGCAATCTGACATTTTTTATAACCGCACACATGGGGTTTCAGCGAGTACAGAGCCACACCAGCTGAGCCGAAGGCACGTGTCGAGGAGATTCAGGATTTATGGACTTAGCTTCAAGCGCAACAGCAGCAAATATCACAACTTATATTGCAGTAGCAGCAGCAGCTGATGGATATGTATGCTCCAGTAGCAGCAGCAGTGATGGATATGGTATGCCTCAAGACCGACCTACTGCGCCGTGCGGCTCCTCTGCACTGTACAGATCACTTTGATCCCTTGCTTCTTCGCACTCTGCCTGCTTCTTAGAATCCCATTATAGACCTTACAGAATCAGACCCACCTTAGACCCTTCTTTTTTATTAATGTTTATTTTGTTATATATTACAGTAATAAATTGGTACAATTATCTTTCCCACAATTAATAACAATGTTATTTCATAATTTTAAGTAGATTTTTCAATTGCTGCGTATTGTTTGTGTGAATTTACTTGAATCCGCAAGTATTGTCAATTCTTACGGGTGAAAATTTTTGTTTGTCAAAAATTTAAAAATTTTTTTTATTTCAAAATAAAAATCTGCGATTGTTTGTGTGAATTACTTGAATCCGCAAGTATTGTCATTCTTACGGGTGAAAAATTTTTGTTGTCAAAAATTTAAAATTTTTTTTATTTCAAAAATAAAATAGCGACTGATGAGCAATCGAATAGCGACGGTTGACAATATTTTAAAAAGTAATTGGAGACAACTATAGCGACCACTTTGCAGCAAAAGTAGCAACAGAAATAGCAACAGAATAGCTACCGCACACTTTAGCGATCGATTAGTGACTACTTTGTATATAATGGGATAAATTGATTCAGCGACCACATTTGTAATATAAACAATTGATGTGGCGGCCGCTAATTAGCGACAGACGCTATATTCGATCGCTATGAATTCAGCGATAAGAAATAGTGGGACCGATGGACTTCGTCACAGTTGGTCGCTAAAAAGCATTTTTTTTGTAGTGAAAGATGAAAAGAAATTAAAACAACCACACACAATTGTTCGTGGAATTGATAAGTGCATCATTATTGTGTCTACAAGCTTCCAATGGATGGAAAATAATTTATTATCTTGACGGCGTAGACTAGAAAGAAAGCACATAGCCTATATATAAAAAACTATTAGAATATTTGATTATAACCCTAATAGAATATACAATCCTAATCCAAATTAGGATTTGATCACACTTAAATCTAACACATTTAACTGACTCGTTAATTATTTTAATTATCACTCTTTATTAATAGTAATATAATAGTAATAAAATAATAATAATATAATAGTAATTATTTTATTTTATTAATAATAAAATGGTAACTGGCCCATTCATTATTTTATTAATAATAAGATTATAATAGTAATTAAATAATAAAATAATAATATTGATAATAGTAAAAAAAATTTAATAATAATAATAATAATAACATTAAACCAACATAAAATTTGTTCAGCTTTGGTTCTAGTTTGGATTCTTGTAACGCATCTCCTTTCGACTTTGATCCGGCTCAATTCGATTCTTCACTTGGGTTCAAAGTGTCCGGAGTCCGCACAGCCCTAATGTCTTTCTCACGCACATTGACCAGCCAAAAAATAATCAAATTACAAGTTTCTATTAAAAAGATCCAGAGGTTCAATTTTTGAATAATTTGCATACAACAAACAAGTTCATAACAAAAATAATATGTATTATGTAAAAGTTACAAAATTATTGCTCCGCGGTGAAGGCTGGATGCCAAAGTAGTAATTCTGAAATTCCATTTTACTTTCCAGTACAGAAATAAGACCACTAATGCAGAAAAGAAGAATTAACTAATATAACGATTCTACTTCCACTAATTTTATGCAAAATTAAATATAAAAACCATTCAACTAAATGATACAATGCAACGAATTTGAGAATGAAATACATTCATAACTAAACAAATGATTTTTGTGTAAAATCAGTAGAGGTCATAAATTATCTTGCTCTAGTTTTGGGACTATAGCCGATTTGAGCTCTATGTGAGAAACGCGGACCGCACCGATCAACCGTTCTGGCAATTCATCTGTAGTATTTGCCTGAGAGGATAAAACATGAAATTACAAGAAAAGCCTCGTTGATTCAAAATCATTAAACGTGTTAAACACGAGAAATGCTTTCGACAACCCTAACACATGTAATGCCAAGCGATAGTTTTCAACCCTAAAGATATTATCTTGACATAGCAATCTATTTTTCTTTTTTATTTTCACACAAAAATTAATAGCTTCCTAGTGAGAGTTTGGATTGCTCCCAATAAAAAAGTAAGACCATAAAAAACTAAAACACGTATGGTCGCATGAACTAAAGCATGCATACCTGTACAAGGAAAGCCATGTCAACTACCAGCGTGGTAATTACACCAATTACAATCCCCAGAACTCCATTAGCAACAGTTGAAGAACCAATGTCAACGTCAACCTACAGATTTTGCAATTTGATGTTAAATCATACCGAAGAACAACTTCAAAAGTAATATGAAGTACAAAAGAAATCTGAAAAATCTTTACTTCCAAGTATTTGGGACCACGGATATAGTTGCAATCAACTGCCTTTCCCAACAAACAAGGAGTGCTTCCAACACTCTGGCGGACAATCCATGAGCCCTGAATGATTACAGAAAGGAGGAGGCAACAGTAATTTTGGTACTAGCTTAAATCAAATCTTAAAAAGGTATCACAGCAAAATAAGTTTCAAAGTTTCCTGCATGGAGTCCATAAGCTATCTATTTATATAGAAGGCTACTACACCAATCTGTGAATGCATACATCTGATGGCTATAATTGATTTACAAGATGTCCTGACACCTTGACAAAGGCACTTCTCAAGCATAAGTAGACCAAAACATTTACCTTGGGAACAGATGGAATAAGCTTAAGCCTGCTATTACGGAATTCATCATCACCATCAACAAACCGTTGCAAGAGAGACCCAGGTATTAATTCTTTTGTCACAAAATAAAATACCATACTGTAATGTGTTGAACCAGGTACCTGCAAACATAAAAATCATCATTTTAGTCCAACAATCTGGCACAAATGAAATTCTTGGAAGCCTCTTAACTGAAATATACTTACTTGCAGATTAAAAACCACTGAGAAAAGCCCTTTCTCGGATGCAACCTACCAAACATTAA
The DNA here is from genome assembly GCF_014843425.1 of Jatropha curcas. The sequence continues at coordinate 334,160 of NW_023591367.1, read as the reverse complement.
TTAACAAGGCTTATAGACATTCACAACAAAGCATTGAATCAACAAAATCATTTTACAAACAGGGAACATTTATCAAATTCTCAGAACTCTGAAAAACTGTGATAATGGAACTACAGTTAAAGATCCTGAAAAGAGTTAGGAACCAACCATATACCAATGTCTTGATTATGGAATGAGTTACTCAACAAGTATCATAATGCGCAAAACATAGGCCATTCTTGTCATCAAATAATTCTAAATACCTACTTCAAAGCAATGCAACTTAATTGAAGTTAGGCCAAATCACCTAAAAAGATTCAAAAAACTCCAGTGTCAATTTTAGTTCCACATCTCAATTATGCCAATTATGTTCCTCATTTTGAAATGGTGTCAGTTATAGCCATCTCTTGTCTTAGACTTTAATTTTTGCATATGCTAGTCTTAAATGGGCATGGTGTGGCACATTTACATGGCAGAAACACATGCAAGGAAATGGCATTTTCAAAAATATAGGAAACAATGGGGAAAAAGAGTAAAATATAAAAAAAAACAAAGGTCTCTTTATAAATATAAAGAAATATAGGTATTCATATACTAAAGAAAATTATAAGCACTGAAGGAAAGCTGTCGTTTTCTTCATTCTCCTCATTCAAGCCAATAGGCATCTGAAGAGTCCTATTTTTTCCTTGTTTTAGAGTATTGGGGGAGGAGTACTCGAACTTAGAGCTACTATTAGGTCGCGAAAAGAGTCCCTCACTTTCTTCCATTCTACCTTCTCTTTTTTTTTTTTCAATTGGTTCCTGAATTCGTAGATGTAGATACTTCCATTTCAATTTCAATCTAGTTTCAACTCTCAAGGTTTTGGTTTCACCATTAAAGTTTTTTAGATTTTTTTTTAAAATAAAGAAATTAGTTTACTAGAGCACAAATGTGTTTCCAAATTACCAAACTTACAGAAAAAGCCTCAAAACATTTCTGAAATGCAGAACCAATTCCATATATTATATCATAGTTGACATGCTGTACGGGACTAAAATAAACAGCAAGCATTAGCATTTCTCGAAAAGTAAAATATGTTAATTAAAGATAATGTCGCCCGTATTTAATTCATTTATTAGCATTTCTAGTATTTGGTTTTATTCTGTGCTCCCAATTCTTATAATTGCTGACATTTATCTTAGGAATGCACACCACATTACATCTATTTCGGATCAATACTTGCCAAAACAAGATCAACATAAGGGAAAAGCAATAACATGACTGTACTTAAGGTTAAAGATACAATTCATGCAGTTGAAAAGTTGGGCTGAAATTAATTGCTAAAGTTGTGGATTTTGTTAAAAATTAGGCCTAAAATTTACAATTCCTCAAACATAAATGATACGGATGTCAAAAGCAAGAGGTTATGGTACTTTCCACCCAAATAAAAACAAATTTGCACACACAAACACTCTACATGCGGATGTTTTAGACATTGATTCGAGGGACTTCTTAAAGATAAGAGCATTAAGAGGAATTTGGGTGTGTGGTGTAAATAAAAATAATCTATTATTGAAATAAACAAATAACCAAGAACCTGAGAGTAAACAACTAGCCTCCAGAAAGCAGAAGCAACTATAGAAAGTTCCTTACTTGCACAGCACAACCTTGACGCCTGGCAACATGGTCCATTCTTTTTGTATCCTTGAACCAATCAACAGCAACAAGATCCATTAAGTGCTTTCCAGCAGGGATCTTCACGTGCATATTGCATAGAATGAAATAAGTGTAAGCCAAACCAGGTTGAGAGATTTAAAATGTACACATTTTAAAACGAGACAGGAACAAGACAATCAGAGAACCTTTGTTTTGTCGTAACAAAAATGCTTGCTACGAACTCGGAAGTTGTTCCCATCGGAAATTCGCCAGCAGTCACGGGCATTATCACGGTCATCACGGCGTAAATTGCCTGAGAAACAGGATAAGTCGATTTGTTCTACCGGTTCTTCTTCCAAGGCTGTAAAGCAAAACAATTGGGATTACATGCCTCATGCAGTGTGTGACTAGGAAATAGATCCAAAATAGGGAGACATCCCAACCTGTTCTCTTCACATCATTCTCATGTTTAGTTTTATAAGCCTATAACATTTGGAAAAAAAAAAAAAAAAAAAAACTCTGTTTAGTTTTATAAAGCCTATAACATTTGGAAAAAAAAAAAAAAAAAAATCAAATGAAGATGAAAAGTTATGTTAGAACAATAATCCGAATGCCATAGGGAAAACTGTCAACCATACTTCTTGCTCTTCCTCAGCAATTTAAAAAAAAAAAAAAAAAAAAATCAATGAAGATGAAAAGTTATGTTAGAACAATAATCCTGATGCACATAGGAATAACTGTCAACCATACTTCTTGCTCTTCCTCAGCAATTTGAAATTCTTCATCCTCTTCAGAGTATTCATCCATAATGGTGGAGTTTCTGCTTGCAATATTCATTTGATCAAGAGAAGCAGGATGAACAGAAGATTCTTGCTGCCTTAGACTTTTCTTAGAAGAAAGAGAAGTAGAGGCCATGTTAACCATAACTGGAATTCTAGGAGGAGCACCTCTTTCATCTGTTTGGGAAAACCATTCACGCAGTCCTGTCATGACAAGAAGCAGAAAGATCAAATAAACATGAAACATACTGCACAGACATAACTAAGCATTTAATAGATCAAATGTTTAGAAGAGTACAAAGAAGTGATTTTTCTAAGGGAGAAAAAGAAAAGGAAGAGTGCTTCAAGGTCATATTCCCAACCCCTTCCACCACTCTGTTTATCAGCCTTCTACCATCGACAATACTTAATCGACATTGAAAATAAATATTTACTATAAAAACTAAAAAAAATCCTGTGAAACCATCACAATGACACTCACAGAAAATAAATAAAAACTAAATTAGAATATAGACTCCAGGATACACAGCCTGCGCTAACTATGAAATATTTCCTAACAAATTTTTCATAAAGCATTGCTGTCCAGTGTCCAAACCAATTATTTAAACAATATAAAACCACAGCACAATAGAACAATCAGAAAAAGACATCAGGCAGAACACCACCACCAACTCAAGTTCTACAACCAAACTTATGCAGAAGCTGCCAAGCAATATCTTCATATTGGTATGCAGCGATGAGGAGGTTTAGAACTTCGTCAATATCAAAGTAATTTCTCATACACTAACTAGATCTCCTTTGGACTGGAGGTGGGGTAAAAGAACTGAAACTTTAACACCAACCTGTCCAACCCCAAGTCCCAACCTTCTTAAGTCAAAGGAAAAAGGCAAAGCATATGAGCATGAAAGGAAAAAGTGTCTTATGGATTTTAGCAAATAATAGAGATGTCAATTTCCAACAAAGCCAGATTTTAGTAAACAAATTTACACAACAAGGAAATTACCAGCAACACTATTTAACATCTGAAGCAGACAATATTGCTGAAATGATGAAATATAACCAACACCCCATCCTTTTAAATCAATCTGCATCAGATGCTGCACCTGTGTTCTAGGTCTTCCGTTCCGAGGTTTTAGGGGAGAAATGTTATATCCTCCACCTTGAGAAATCAGAGTACAGAAAGAAACTTAGTGTATAATGTTCATACTATAACTAAAAGCATAAATTATAGGAGTCAATTTAAAACATACTCTCAACATGTGCCCGCACATAACCTGGTTGTGGACCACAGTTCTCATGCTCCCTAGAACGAAATAACACAACTGCACAATAACAAGAATAGATATCTAAAGCATGTATAGAAAGGACAAAATCAAAAAAGTACTTGTAAAATAAATTTACCATAGCTGCCATCATCATTTCGCCTCCAATAACGCACATAGCAAAGGTCACGGGGCCACACAATCCTGCAACCCATTAGCAAGTGGGTAATCGTAACAATTATTAGAAAGATTCTGTTGAAAGCCAGCCTGTGACTTTTAGTAAAGAACAAGGGAACTTTCTCTCCTAGAATTAGAATAAAAAATTATTTTACAAAAAGTGCACGATGTTGCATGGACAAAACAATATCATCCCTAAAACAATGCATGGGAATAGCAATTTTAGGTTCTTAACATTCCAATGTAAATCACTCTGAAATAATTGATTAGCATTCAATTTAATTTGACTTGCATTTTCATTGAATCAAAACAACTCAGCGAAGCCTCAATGCCAAACTGGTTGAGGCCAGCTGTATGGACTTATTTCCTTCATTCCACTATCCACAGAAGGACCTAGAACCACTAAATATTTCTTATTTATCACTACTTTAAATTTTAAGAGATATGTCTTGAATGTGAGGGGCTGCTCTCAGTGTAATACAACTATTATAGGGAAATCTACTGTATCAACCTCAACTATCTAAACATTAGCAACTCCACCTCCAGACCTATCCTTTGCACCATGTATCCTACACTCCCTTTCATTCCAAAGCCCATCATAGAATATCATAGAGATTGGTCATAACCTTCTCTAGATCAAAAAATACCAATATGGTTGTCTTTTCTTTTCTCTTGAAACTTATTCATCAACTCTCTTTTTGGACAAATTGCCTCCATACTCAATCTTCTTTAACATAAAACAAATTGATTTTCAAAGATCGTCCTACCAAATACCTCTAATACGATAAATATCTTATTGTTCATTGATTTAGTCATCAATTTGAGTACATTATGGAAATCTTCGATCCTCGAAGGATATATATAGACGCATTTTGGACGCCCTGTCAATCAAGACTTTTCTTTTCTGAGGGAACATCTTTGTGCAGAGAACTATTCAAATGCAAGAGAATAACTAATTTTTAACACAAATTTAACACAAAAAGCACAGGCTAGTGGAAAAGATGTAAGAAGTTATAAGATCAATTTAAATTTTATGGCCATATATAACGAACTTTCATAGCTAATGATACTAATAAAAATTCCAGTCAACAGATAAAACCATAGCGGGGAAAGTGAGTTCTTTGGGGCACTTACATTGGAAACCAGTCAAGCTGCAGTCTATGATAGAGTATGGCAGTATGTCCATCTACCTCTTCAACTAAACTACCATATTGGAAACTGCAATCCCACCTGTACAAAGCAATAAAACATAGTAACATGAATTTCAGAAGTATGCATATCAAGGACAAGAACAGGAAAATGTTAGATAAAAACTGGCGATATTTTTCAAGTATTTATTACAGAGCTGTTCACTTTGCAATTCAATTTTCTAAACAATGCAGTTTGGTACTTCCAGTAAATATTGATTAGCCATGGAATTCAAGACCATTTTAGCACATCGCTCATGTATCAACATTGTTGGCACACAAGGGTGCTGCAATCCAATGCTCACCATATTGAGTGTGCCATATACAATTCAGTTACATAAGACATAAGAATAATGTGCATTATCAATGACAATCAAAAATTGGGCAAATGCCAGAATGTCAAGGGTTTGGTAGAACTTGACCAATGGCCTCACCATTTCCACCAAAAAAGAAAAAAAAAAAAAAGAGATTAAAGAGGGAAAACCTCATTCTAGTAATAATGCCCAACATTGTAGCATAAGCAACCTAATAAAAATAGCTCCTATTTGCAAAAAAAAAAATGAAAAATTAAAAATGAAAAAAAAATTTAAAAAAAAAAAGCATGAAATTCAGCACTTTTTCAATTTTCTCAAGAACGTTTTGATTTTTCAATTCCTTGAAGAAACTTTGTAATTTTTTCAAGTCTATCGACAGCTGCATCTTTAGTGAAATCAGGCTTTCAAATTGCTGACATGACAAATTAACCTCATCAAATATATAGAACTTTGACCATGTGGTTCTCATAGCATCGAAATTCTTCTTTTATTCATTATTTTTTGTGCATCTGCAGCAATAAGAATAATTTCACTCTGATAATTCACCATGGTGAAATTAGAGATGAAACAAGTCCATCAATTTTTATGTTTGATAGTAATATCAAAAATTTCAAGATATAATTTCACCAGCAATGAAACTAGTGATGGAGTTGATAAACCAATATCAAATAAACTAAACCTTAACCCCCAAACTAGTTAGGATCAGTCATAAGAATCCCTTACTTCCATTTTGCTTCATAATTAAATCCTCACTAATGTCAATAAGTACTAGATTTTGTGAGACAACTTCCTCCGTAGACTTGTTTAGACCCTTCACCGTCCATTATCAGACTTACGAACCGACGCACATGGTGGTCGATGTAACACAGGGCCAAATCATCTCAGAAGTCTGCTCGTTTTATTCCCAACTTGTATTACTTGCACTTTTTGTCAACTGTTATTCCAATCTTCGGCTTAACCTACAAGAATAAGTTTGCAACATGTTGCAATATTACTCTAAAATGACCTTTGTCCCCCTGGCACCCCAACTTACAAACTTAGATATATTGTCACCCCAAATTCAAAAATGTCACGTCACCTCAGGTTCACAATAAAATAATATAAAGTTAGGACCCAACAAACCACCATAGATTAACTTAACCCAAAACCTAAAATTCAGCAAAACGCACCGTTAGGCTAAGAAGAATTAGGAACCCTATTTTCTCTTCTCTAGCTCCATCGATCTGCTTAATTCCTTGATCTGGTCAAGCGTTGACCTAACTACAATGGAGGACAAATTTAAAGGAGATGCGAAGGATGTGGAATCCATCGCGCAAATGGATCGGTGCAAAAGTTAATTGTCATTCCAATAAGCGCATAGCAAACTGAGAAGTGGGGATTGGTTAATTATGTGTAAGGGAGTGAATTATTAAAGAAATACCGTGAAATTGTAGAGGCTATTATAAAAAATAATCAAGACTTGTTGTTGCGGTAGAGAACTGTTGTTAATGATGGACTGAAGCTAAACCTGAGTCATGCTCTTTCTTTGGAGAAGGTAGATATTTATTTTTGTGATTGTTGTGTTGATTTGCTTTCTGGTGTCCTAAATCCTAATGGTATTGCCGGATCATAATTGGTGTTTGTTTGATTGTATTTATGAGAGGGCACACGATTACGATAATGGAATGACAAAGGAGTATTTTAAGAAGATGCAAGAGTTCATAGCTGCTTGTGGTGCAAAGAAAGCTTCTTCTAAATTATAGATTTGATTAATTTACTGCAGAAATTAGGACTTCTGATTTTCTTAGGCCAAAGGGTGCATTTTCCTGAATTTTTAGGTCCTTGGGCTAACTAACCAAGGTGGTCTGGTGGGCCCCACTTTATATTATTTTATTGCAAACCTTAGGTGAAATTTGAATTTGGGTGACAATATACCTAAGTTTGTGAGTTGGGATTTCAAGGGGACAAAAGTCATTTTAAAATGATATTGCAACAAGTTCAAGGTATTTTTGTATGTTAAGCCTCCAATCTTGCGTGATCCTATATCCATCTTAACATTTGCAATTATGTTGCATTCATCATGCGAACATATTGGAAATAGGACCCAATATTCACTTCCATGTAAAATTGCAAGTCTCACTGTCATTTTACAAAACTTACTTTTCACTTTGTTAGATATTTTTATATCATATAGGAAGGGGGAGGGGGGGCTGAGCCATCAGTGAGATATATATTTAATTATTTATTTAGTATGATTAATTATTTGGTATTTTCTTTTTTTTTTTTTACTATTATTTTACTATCTATTATATTTTTATATTTCTTTAATAAATTTGTTATAATTAGCTATTTGATATCCTACCAGTAGATCCTTTCTCTGAGAAGAACGAATCGAAGAATTTCATGAATTTAATTAAACACCTTCTAAAATCGTCTAATCGAGTATATGAAACCAAAGATAGGCACTAGTGAAATAAAAAGTGAATTTCCAATCACAAAAACCAACAAATAGGAACCATGAACTATTGATCATCCATCCTATTTCAATTCTATACGTTATGATAAGGATCTGGACCCCTAACTTCGCACCAAAAGCTAGCTCTTAGGGGAAGGACTGAACCCAACCTTATACATTAGCCCAAGATATACTCCGCAGGCGATGTGGGACACATCATCCCCACCCCCATAAGACCCGACTGCCTCAGTCGGCGTTTTGACGAACCCCATGAGACACTGACCCTACGAAGCCAGAGCTCTGATACCAAATGATAAGGATCTGGACCCCTAACTTCGCCCCAAGAGCTAGCTCGTAGGGGAAGGACTGAACCCAACCTTATACACTAGCCCAGGATATACTCCGCAGGCGATGTGGGACGCATCACGTTACATCTTTGTTAGTCATGCCACCTTTATGAAACATGGAGCTTAGATATTTGAATCATTTAGGCACCACAATACCGTCCAATCTCACATGACCCCATTCTTCTTATTGGGGCTAGACTCAAAGTACATGTATTTTGTCTTTCTTCTGTTTAACCTAAAACCCTACTCAAGAAATCTATGATTCCAACTTGTAGTTTATACCATTACTATCAAATAACAGAATATCATCTGCAAATGACAAGCACCATGGACATCACCTTGTGTATTACTGATTAATACATCCATAACTAGGATAAGCATGTATGGGCTTAAGGTAGATCCCTCATGCAGCCTACAGTAATGGGAAACTCCTTCGGACCCCTCCCACTATTCTCACACTTATGACTGCTCCTTCATACATATCCTTCACCAAAGTACTTTTCTCAACATTTTATCATATGCTTTCCATTAATTTTCTAAGCAACAAAATATATCCTCTATTGTAAATATACTACGCATAAAACCAAAATGGTCCACACACCTTGGCAATGTCCTTGAGTCTCTGCTTTATCACTTGTTCCCAAAGCTTCATTGTGTGACTCATAAGTATAATATCATTGTAGTTCATATTAAACTTAGAAGTCACACAATGAAGCTTTTGGAACAAGTGATAAAGCATAAACTTAGGGACACTAAAAAGAAAAGGAAGTTCATAGAACTGAAAAATTAAATGTTTTTAAAGAATAGAAAAAAGAACAAAATTTTTATTATTTTATTTCTTTTTGCAATTTTAGGCCATAAAAATATTACAAGGATGCCTAGTTGGAATATATCAGATGCATGGGACCAGCACCAAATAAGCCAAAATATATTATGACAAAGCAACAAAGACAACTAGGTTCAATAAAAAACGAAAATCATAAGACTATCTGTAGGAGTTCCTAAGACTAGGTGATAACAGAGGTTCCAACCATTGGCTTACCATCTATTCATGACTCAACTTAAAGGTTTTCAAAGTAGTTCGAGTCACTTTCACATATTCACCTCCATATAACTTTATTCTGATTGCACAAACATGAGAAAATGATGTGGACAGGGAAATTAAGAAACTTCAAATTCAAGGCTTCAAGAACTTTAGAATCATGGTCTAGATTTCATTAGGGTTTCTTTTAGATATTATAGTAGATCTCTAGTCCTTTCAGAGTATGATTTGTAAGTCATCTTTTTTCTGGAAAATCTGTCCAGATCTGTCTGGGAGTTTTTGGTTATGTTTTAGAATTTTAGTCTGAGTCCTTATTGCCTGGCGATACCAGTATCCCTCTTAGTTTTCTTCAAGAGTCCATATCCTTAGAGGATTAGGACTATTGTTGGAAAAGCTCTAAGTTCTGGGATTATTTAATGCTTTATTTTCAGATTTCAGTCAATAAAACTTCAGCTTTTTGTGCTTTAATTTTTGCATTGTGATGCATTTCTAACCCTAGAAAGTGTGATGCTTGATAACAGCAGGTCCTATATACTATATAAGTGTGATGCCAATAGTTTGTTCCCATTTGCTTAAATTATAATCTGTTGTTCTAAGTTATTCCAAGGAAAATCAGATATGCCAAATTAAATTTTAACCCTAATTCGTGGTTTCTGTAAACCCCAGCCCTAAACCTCTAATGCTATGTTTGGGAAGAGGGAAGAAGTAAAATAAGAGTGTAAAATGTCACTATTTATTTTCCTCCGAAAATGGAGTGGAAATGATATTTTCACCCAAACCAAACAAGGGATTTTGATAATCCCAAGAAATTTTCACCCCATATGTTACGTCCACCCATATTTTACACCCATTCAAACAAAGCATAAGAGTTCAAGTTTTGACAAGATGTCCTATATCATCTAATTAATGAAGTTATGTATTTCAGTTTCAAACACCTCAAAAGCAAAGCAGGAGCAATTTTCTTTGCATATTTTGAGATGCATTTTACGAGCTACTTGTAAAATTGTAAAAAATTGTGAAGATGGTATAGCCCAACCTATTCCCAAAAAATTGTAAAATTACAATGATTAGGAAAAATACCCCAGCTACTGTACTATGAACAGTTACCTGCCAAAATAATTGAACTAATTCTCATATAGAGTTCCCTCATTGTTTGCAACAATAAGACAATACTTTCAAAGAGAAACAATGCAATTAAAATATTCAGTTGAAAAAAGGAAAACACCTACTCAAACCGTGTTCCGTCCATGCTCATTACAAGTTCAAATATTTCTTCACAGCTAGCCTCAACAACACCTACAGCTTTCATTGCTCTGCTACAGCTCCTTGGCTGCAGCAACAAGGCAGTAAATAATTGTATGATCAATCACAGGTAATTCATAGCAAACGAAATTATTCTAATGATGGAAAAAGGTAAATACTTCCATACAAGGTAATCAACTTCAAGAAGCTCTTCAAAAATGCGGAGTCCTGCCATATACAGACAAAATAAAACAAAGGTTGAAGTAATATGATTTACATATGCCACAACCTAATCAAAGAATATAACTTTGCCCCATCAGCTTATTAATATGCACTCTTGCATGTCATCCATGTAAATAAGTTATGGGGAAGTGTATTACCATTTTGGCACTGTAGGAGGCGCCAATGCTTTCTGGAAAATGCTTGATTGTTGGCATTCTGACTTGACAATTCTGAATCAAATTCTCGTGTCCAGTCAAATATTGATTCAGGAGGACCTACCAATTAAGAAGATAATGAGAAGTTTGCACCAAATTAACTTTTTAAGTCAATAAGAGAATTTCAGTGAGAACCATTTCCAATGGTTGTTCTCCGCAATAAATTTGAATTAGCATCATCTTCATCCTCCTGTGCACTAAACCTGCAAATAATTTAGAAATAAGAAGTACATATCGGATGTTAATATGAGACTTCCAGTTACACCACATTGGACTAAATGACAAAGCTAGCCCTGATAAAACTCAAGTAACAGATAAGTGATAAGGCAATCAACAATTATTGAAACAAAATAGCAAGTACAAAAAGTTTAGCCTAAAGTACTATGAGAAATTTGCAACATCATGAAAGATGAAAATGCATTACATATTAAAAATTGCAAGCATAAATAATCAGTTCACTAGCATCTACCTATGACGCCAAAAAAACAGAAGAAATAATGTAGAACAGGCACTCACTGACTTTCATGGTCTGATGAAGAAGCAGTTCTGCCATTATCCATCCCAGATTTATATTCAAATGAGATATATTTGTTACCATTTGCAACTTGGGACTCCTGATGCTGCACATATTAGCACGAATTAAGTCCTATGGGCATCAGCTGTACAACACAATGAACATTCGATCTTTAATAGGAAAAAGATATAGGTATAGAAAATTCAATAAATAATCATTTTAATCTCTCTCTCTCTCTCTTCTTGTGGGGGAGTGTTAGATGATGGTGGTGGTGGTGGTGGGTGGGCGATTTTAATCTCTCTCTCTCTCTCTTCTGTGGGGAGTGTTAGATGATGGTGGTGGTGGTGGTGGGTGGGTGGGGCGGGTGGGTGGGGTGGGTGTGTTGGATGAAGTGAGGGAGAGGATGTGAAGGGGCCAAGAAGAGCAAGCCCTTCAATTCTAATGATGCAAGCCACCATAATCACCAGTAGTTTAAACACAAATCAAAAGGGGAAAAAACAACAAAACAGAAAGAGAGGCACATTAAGTAACATTCTAAGAATACATACCTGATCAATTACAAACTCAATTTTTTCCTTCCAGATTAATGCTTCCTGAATGTTGAATGCTGCCATCTGAAATATCACAACTCAAAGATTATTTTCCTCCTAAGAAAAACATTAGCAGATGCCAACTGAAAACTGGCAAAGCACAGACAACAATCCCATAAAGGAAGACAAGAACATCAGTTCTTCATACAACAAATGCAGTATAAAGCCAGTAGCATCACAACAGCAAGAGCAAGAGAAAACTTTCAGCAAATGTCATCATTAAACTGGAAGAAAGATGCTCGGATACACAAAAGAAGAAAAGGTAATATTAGTATACCATCTCGTCAACTGGAATTCTCTAACAAATAAACAAATCTTTTTTTTTTTTTTTTTTTTTTTTGCAACTTCAAATAAAAATATCTGTTGAACTAAAAAAGTAGAGGGAAGGTTGAAAAAAATAAAAAAAATAAACAAACAAAGAGGAGAGAAAGAAACACATAACTTCAGCTTCAAGCCAAACAAAACAAAAGCCCCAAAGAGCTGACCTCACCGTGATTCTATGAAATACTTTTCTTTCTTGTTATACGAACAAGAACAAAACATATAAACCATCTGCAATTGAAAAAAAAAAAAAAAAAAAAAAAAAAAAAAAAAAAAAAAAAAAAAAAAAAAAAAAAAAAAAAAAAAAAAAAAAAAAAAAAAAAAAAAAAAAAAAAACGCACAAGTTAACCTTATATTTTACTATCAAGTTATGGCACCTTGTCTTCAGGGAGAAATTATTATGGCTTGTCAAAATGATATTATTGCAAGAATATTGGAAAAGAGTTTAGATCTCAATGGAAATACAAATCAAACAGGAGTACAGAAGGAGGGGGAGAGGCAAAGCCACAAGATAGACAACGGTAAATTGACCATGTCATCATTAACTGAACAAACAGCCCCAAACAATGGTCAACTTCCTAACATGCATTTTCATTTAAAAAAAAAAATTCCATTTCTTGAATTGTTCAACTTTGTGAACATCAATGATATGCCGTCATCCACATCCACTAAAGAGGCATGCCTCAAGCAGACAGCACAAGGCACAAGGGGTGACTTGGGCCTTAATGCCAGAGAGGCATACGGCGTTATTGAGGGACACACCTTTTTGCTTACTTCTAAGTTTTAGGATGTTTACATAAATTTAATCATACGGTAGTCAATTAATTGACTAGGGCAATAATGTCCCAATTTTTAGGATGATTATCTCACATTGTATAGAATTTAATCATCCCCTAGTTTAAAATTTGACTGGGGAAAATCATGTCTCAAAATATTAGGATAATTACCTTACATGTGCAATATACAAACCCTCTTGTAGCTATAAATACACGGAGATAGGTTATACTGATTCTTCATTTTCCACATCACTTGGTAGATTTCTCTACATTGGTTTTGGTACTAGTTCAACTCTACTAGGAAGGAGAACAGTGAATTGTAATAACTGTTTTCTTTGCCACCTCCCAAAACTAGTTCAGTCAAAAGAGATTTTTTGTTTCCTTTTTTTTTTTTTTTTTTTTTTTTTTTTTTTTCTTTTTTTTTTGCAAAGTCATGAACAAGCCTTACAAGAGAGCAGCCCCAAACCCACTTTTTTTTTTTTTTTTTTTTGCAAAGCATGACAAGCTTACAAGAGGCAGCCAAAAGAGCTTGACCCTCCCCATTTTTAACTCCCATCCTTATTTTAGATATTGTTTAACTCTAATCACTGCCACTGCCACCCATTATAAGCATTGGGATACTTAACAATTACTTGAATTCCTTATTAAAACTTCCTTTTGTTCAAGGCAATAGACACAAAAGCAAAAAGTAGGAGAACTTACATGTCCATGGTGAGTCTTCAAACCTCGATCCTCTACTCTGCAATTGCCATCAATTAATAGGGTCTTGATTGGAACCTAATTAACATGCACAGACACTTCCCCTGTCAGTATTTAAGAAGTTCAAAGAAATGAAAAAAAATTCAAAAGTTGTAATTTGCATAAAAATGAAAAGAGACAATAAAGAGTTAGATTCCCAAATATCAATTTCTTCGTATTATACACATAGATTCCTTAAGACCAAAATGCTTGTGCTCCTACAAAAGCGGATTCCCACCGCTTAGATTCCGTTAAAAATTGTACTTCGCTCCCACTTTGGATTTTTCCAAACAGAAAAAATAATTATAAAATTTTAATGCTGAAATCAGGAGCAAAATACCTGATTATCTTGCGGTTTCTTCTTGTAATAAGCAAGAAGCCTGGATTCAAGCACGAAATACCTCATGTGAATGAAGGATCGCCCGATCTTCCTCCTCCCGTACCTCACCATCCACCCTTCGTATATCACCTTCGACATTTTTCCCTTCCAAATCGAAATTCAAAAGCCAAACAATAATAAAATACTATTAATAACAAATCAATCTCGCAGAAATAGAAGCTCAGATAAGAGTCTTTGCTTCCTGCGAGATCAGCTTCAACTTAAGTGACTTGATCGCTCATCGCTAGAATTGAAATCCATGCATCAGAGAATCCTGCATTTGAATTCTCATTTCTTCAATTAAGTACATTTAATTCTTCCGCATCGCGATGATTCCCAGATTCCAAACACGGATTTGACTTTACACCGAGAAAATAAAAGGTCGAAACGTAATTTTATTTAAAAAAGAACAAAAGAGAATTTCAAAAGAAAAAAAAATAAATTCTAATACATAAGAGTCGAGGGAGAAGAATTGAGAGAAAGAGAGAGAGAGAGAGAGAGAGAGAGTTTGATGAAGCAGCTATCAGGGCAAGGTAGGCGGTGAGATTTGCCGGGATCCGGGAAGAAGATTAAGGTAAAGACGGCGACGTCTCGGGAGAGGGGCTCTCAGGGACATTAACTAACGGTGGGATTTCGATTGTAGATTCTAACTGACGGATGAGGAGTTGCCACGAAAGGGAAAAGATGACAAAGGATTGCCACGTGGAGAATTCGGATTGATGGTAAGCTTTATAATGTGTCCGACCGCTGTGACGCTTTCAAAAATTTTTTGAAAAAGAGTTGGCGTCTAATCTAACAGCCAGCGGTGAGCAGTATTGGTGTGGTCTCAATAACCAAACCGACTCATTTCGGTTTGATTCGATTAGGATATTAGATATCTGTTCAAATAATAATATCGAATGGTTTTTGATTTTCAATTTGGTCACTTAAATAGTAAACTAAATTGATTTTTATGCTAAAATAGGTCATTTAGTTCGAAATAACCGAATTAATTAAACTCAAATCTATGTAGTTTGAGTTGTTACCGAATCAATTTTTCAAATCCTTCGATACGTTGTCGATCGACATAAAAACTATACGGTCTGGTTCAATGAAACCAGATACTCACCACCTATTAACAACCATATTTTTTCCTTGAAATATTTACCGTGTCCAATTAAACTTGGACTGAATATATAAATTCATTATGTCACTGAGAAACACTTCAAGTTTAACCAATCATCCCATGAAATTCAATTTTTATAATACACTCCACATTCTATTCAAATTATCAATTTTAAGCTTATCCGCACGGCACAAAAAGATGATTAGTTTAACTTAATTTTATAAAATTTTCATTTCAAATTACCTGAATACCTTTTTGTAAAATATCAAGAGAAAACTATAATGAGATTCAGTAAATAAGAATAAAAAAAATAATAAACCCTTTATTGAATTCTAAAAGAAAAGAATAAAAATGTTTGGCTCAAGTTGAGCCTGGTACAACAAGAACAAATAAGAATTTTGTGGTGTTGAATTACAGAATGCCCCTTCTTGAAGTGGAGCTAGAAATGGTTGACTATAGGAGGGAAAAAATGCTATGATTTATTGTGTTGGATAACGTGAATGAAGATTTTTCACTTTTTTTACTGTGACACGTTTGTAGCCTGCATGCTACACACGTGGCATGAGCAGTGGGGTTGATTCTTTGTTATTAGATTAGATGTTAAAAGTACAGGCATGCACACTTGTTGGGTTGAACTAACAATGAAGGGTCAATACACTGAACTAATAAGTAAAGGGTTATTGAAATTGGGACATTGTCGGGCTACTTTTAACTTGGGCTAGAAGATAATGTAGAGGAGGAAAGCATATCTAATAGTCACAATGAATATGTATGGGGCCTTGGGTTTATGGCCCAACTCACAGGCAATGAACACAAATGATATTCAATTTCACGCCATTATCCAAAAAATACATCCCTAGATACATAGACATTAGTGACTATTAGATAGATCCATCCTTATTTTAGAGGTAGTGTACAACTTGCCCAAATGGATTCTATTGTTGATTAAAGTAGCACAAGAAGTTTGATAACAATTCAAGAAGCTGAAGGCCATGCGTCCATTTAAAATTGTAATATCCTCAACTTTGTAGTTCCTGCTATTCTAACTTTTTCGATGAATTCGGTTATCCGAATGAAAGGAAAACTTAGAATAATGGGAAATACTATATATTGAGGATGTCTCACAGGCAATTGCAACACAATTATTGATATTCATGTATCTATTCTGCCATTATCCAAGAAAAAATACATCCCTAGATACATAGAACGGAATTAGTCACTTATTAGATTAGATCCATCCTTAAATTTTAGAGGTATGTACAATCACTTTGCCCAAATGATTCATATTGTATGATTATAGTTAGCGATTGCAAGAGTTTGATAACAAGTTCAAGAAGCCCTGAAGGCCATTTGCGTCCATTTAAAATTGTAATATCCTTACTCAACTTTTGTAGTTCCTGCTTAATTATTCTAACTTTTTCGATGCAATATTTCGGTTGTTATATCTCGAATAAAATTGGTTATTTAGAACCTTAGAAATAATGGGCAAATTCACTAGTATATTGAGATGTAGTGATATTAATGGCTAACTGAATGCTGAGTACAAACATCAATTTTGAAAGGATTTAAAGGAAAGGCCAAAAATGAGTTAAAAGGAAATCACAAATGAATTAAAGCGGAAATGACCTTCAGGTTCTTGTAATAATTAGCACGATATTTATTCCTTTCGAAATTACACCTTTCGAAAAACCTGGGGTAATTTGAGTATGACTGTTTCATTAAGTGAGGGTTTTAGAATATATATACTTACACTTGCGTGAGTTACCTAGTAGGGACTACATAGTGAATAGTGTTATTTATAAAGATTATGAGTGCCCAGAAGGATTAAGGAAAACAAAGGAGGATTAATTAGTGCCAATTTTCAATTTAAAGTAATTCATGTGAAGTGAATATTTTAAGATATGCGTTTAGGTATATTATTATTATGAAGAAGGTGGAGATAACCACGCCATTTTCCACTCCCATTTTGCCAGGACCCAAGTTTGGTCAAGAGAGAGGAGGAGAGTTTTTTGATTAAAAACCAAGCAAAAAGGGAGGTGAAAATTCAAAAGGAATTTTCAAGTAATTTCTTTAAGAAAAGGTTAGAATTAACTTTTCTACTTCCCTCTTCTTCTTTTCTATGCGATTAATTTTTGTGAATTTTCCATTGAAACTTTGATAGGTGAGGCATGACTGAACTTAGTTCATTACTGATTATGTTGTTGTAAGGATAAGTGATTTATGTTAATGAGGTTATTTAAGGCTGATTTAAGATGATTGAAGGAGTTATTGCATGAATTCAAAAGTCTAATTTGCATAATCTCCACCAAATCACCAAGATGGATGATTTTGAGTTTGTACTTGATATGCCATGACCTAGGAATTCTGATATATCTTATATTATGATGTTATGTGAGTAATAGAAGAGTTTAATTGCTTGAATTGGTGCTGGAAGTGAGGTGAGAATGCTTAAGCAAACATATCATTGTCGGACTTGTTACAGTTGGGCTGCCTGCAATTCAGCTTCTGTAATTGGCCTATTTGACTAAGCAAATGAACTTCAAAATTCATGAAATTTTATATGGATATAGGCGGAGATGTTGGGTACATCATGGTAAAAGGGAAAGGTCATTGGAGCAAAGGAAATGGAGTTATAATTAAATCCATGCAGGCTGCTCAGCATGAGAAAAACTGAGAGAAAAACTGAAATTTCAGCTTCCTCTAAGTAATGTCATTTGACAATGCAAGAGCTTAAAAATTATGAAATTTTACAGGGAAGTACCCAGATGTTGGGAACATGCCTGTAAAAATTTCAGCGGCAAAAATGAAAATGGAGGAAATAAGAAATAGTCCAACGGAATCAAGCTGGCGCACATGCTGAGAATTCTGCATTTCATAAACATTCGAATGATTTAGCATGCCGATTGACTTCTATTCTTTTCAATTGTTATTATTATGTTTCTAGGAATTGGTTAAGTGTTGGAATATGAAGTGTTCAATGCTTAAACTAAGGTCATATGACACTTTGACAAGCATAGTGAAAAATGAAAGAAAAGCTGACACAACATTCTATATGCTTTAATTTTGCATTCCTATAGAAATGCAGTGTGTCATTGGTACGTATGAATTACTGTGAGTATTACTCTCATGCTTACACGCTTCTGAAAGTAAGGGAGTTGAGGAGCCGGGTGGTTGGCTAGATGGCCAAAACGGCTAGGGGAGCCGTCTCGCTCAGGTTAGTGTACTATTCCTTTCCTACTTTTGTTTAAACAAATGAAGATTGAATTTTGTAAAACATTTCTCAATGATTTTTGCTTTATGAATTATAACTCATAAAAAAAAAGAAAAAATGTTAGGATTCCAATAAAGTGGTTAAAGAAGAAAAAGAATTTGTTTTAAAAGCAATACAACCTCAATGACTATATTTAAATGAATGTTTATGATTCTTATACCTTAAAAGAGAGGATGTTGGCCAATTGATACTGTAGTATGAGGGTGGCCGTGAATGAACTGATCTTAGTAGTGTTTGCGAAACTGAAAGTTTGCCCACAGTGATTTTAATATTATTAACATAATGGAATGTTTTAGAAAGTCTCACCAGCTGATATAGTACATGGTTACTTACCCCCGAATACACTTCATTTGTTGAGTTGATATCGATCGATTGAACATGGATATCTCACTAGAGATATATGATTGATATGAAATCTCCCTCCATTGTGAGGTTGTAGATTGCTCCGTCTTCTGTTGAACTCATATCACAGACTGAGGTTGTAAGCTTGCTCTCTCTTCTATTGAAATCATATCAAGATTGAGGTTGTAGATACAGGTTCTTAAGATTGCACATTTAGACACACTTGATGGCCCTCGGAATGATCTCTAATAAAAGCGTAAACGACTAATTTGAATTTAATGATTAATGGTATTGTTTTTTTTTTGCTTATTTTCCTTTAACATTGTGCGGTTTTGACTTATGATTCCATTATTTCATATAAAAGTTTGATTTGATAAATTTGTGTTTTATTTTATAATAGAACCACTAAGCAAAATGCTTAGCCATCAGTTTCTTAATTGTGCTATCGCAGGAAAAGCAAGGAAAAAGACTAAGAGGATTTTTTTTACCCACTTTGATGTAGATAGTGATGCTACTGATTATGCTATGTATATTGACTTCTTTTGGATATGTACTGATGTATTAATACATTAACAAGAACATCTATGTAATTGAGGGCAGATACATTAATTATGACTTGTATGAATTTTTATTAATGTATCTAAGGGTTGAAAAGGATAGTCTGTAATAAACCATCATGGGCCTTTATTTGGGTTATTGAACCACTTTATGTTTTTGCTAATATAGATTGATGTTTTAAGAAAATCAATATTGAGCTATAATCGGAAGTTATGTTTCATATGGTTTAGTAATTACGGCAAAAGACATTTCTTTAATCCAGATGAAGAACAAAAGAGTTTTACATTTATAACTAAATTACTTTTCTAACAAGATATAAATGATGAATCACAGTATTGAAGTCCTTGTTAGTATACTTAGTGAGCATTTATACAGACTAAGTGCTTCTTAAGTATAGTTCGACGAATGCCAGGTGTCTTCAGTGTGGTGAAGGTGTGACAAAAACTGTTTAACTGAAGAGCTTAATCACGACAACGTAGGATTTGATGTGAGAAGTGTTTGGCAACGACTGTGACAATTATGAGAAGTATCCATTAAAGTGGAAAAATCAGACAATATAGGAATGACAAGACGTTGAAGACAATAGAAAATCATAGTTCCTAAGCGATGTTGACGAAAACATTGAATAATGCTTTGAACCAGTCTTGCGGAGGAATGCCGACGATGTATGAGTTGATACCGATAATAATTAAAGGAGAAGAGGGAATGGTTTCAAGCATCACTCAGATTGGCTATACGCTATTTTATTGGGTCATGAGACATGTAAAGGTTTTGGCGTTGCTAAGAAATCGGCGATAAACGGGTGTTAGAGCCATAAAGGTATACATTATTGCCTTGCGATAAATGGTAGAAAATCCGAAGGCCAGAGAGGTTTCAATAAGAGGGGAACTTCTATGAGGGTGCATGCCTGCTGTAAATAAACAAGGCCTATTGGGAGGTGAAAAAAAATGTAAGGGGCCATAACCATGGATATGGATCCAACTATGAATGGATCCTTCCATGTTCAGTGTATGCCGTCCATAAAAGCAGAAATCGCTCCAATTTGGAAAGAAGAGGTTTTGGAAGCAAACGATTATGTGAAATTAGTGTAGCGGATCAAAGGACGCAAGGTGAAGGATCCTTAAAGCTCTACCCGTGGGGACTAATCACAAAGCTCATGCAACCAATGCTCGAGCAGTCCTTGACATGCATTTGCTCAAGACAAAATCACATTGGAGCTCAAGATCATAATAGCAAGATGTTAAATTGGACTTAAAGAAACGCCAAAAGCTTGTTATGGTGCTTAAGGCAATGCAAAGCATGGCTGCCGTTGATGAACGTTCATGATTCCTATATCTTAGCAATTATGGAGGATGTTAATTTTATTATGAAGCTTAATATGGGTTGTTGTAGGGCTCTAGCCCATTTGTCTTGTTTTGTTTAAATTCTTTAGTGGAGACTTAGATTAATTAGTGTAAGGCTGGTTGGGTTTATTCTAGAGTTGGGCACAGCCCAAGATTCAATGAATGTTTAACGTCAGGCTTGTTTTTAATTAGTTAGCTTGGACTTGTTTAATTAAGCCCATTTGGGCCACAATTAGTGTTAGGCTCGGCTAACTTAAGTTAATAGCTACATTACGGGTTAGGTAGTTTTATTTCTATATTGTTGTAAGAGCTCACGGCAGCCACTTTTGAATTTTAATAAAAACAACGTGATTTTCTTTATTCTTCAAGAACAACCGTGTTCCTTCATCTTGCATGCATAAAAACCGAATTTCCTTAGTAATTAGGCTTGTGAGTTCTACAAGATAATTTGCGCCCAAGAATTTTAGATTGTTTTCAAAAGTACTTGAATGTAAGTTCTGAATTCTTGTTCTAAATTCTTGTTTTTTGCTCCTCTTCAAGATACTTGGGGGTTAAAGGGATTGACGGGTACTCCGTGATTGCATGCTTTTCGCTAGATTTCTTGTTGATTTGCAAGAGTACTCTGTTAATTTAGCTAGGGTCGTATTCATCTGGTATCAGGCAACTCGTGGTTGTGGATTTCAATCTATCCTAGGGTTAGGGACCCTTAAAAAAAAAAAATTGGTTTATTCGTTTACCTGAGAATTATATGCTAGTAACTATAAGCTGCTGTATGAGTACTTGAGAATGATTGGTGACAACCTGAAATTGGGGTGAATTTGGAGAGTGAATTGATATTCTAAGCACTGCTCCTAAGTTTACATATTGTTTTGGGATTTTTTCTTAGAATACTTGCTTTGATAATTAGATTGAATTATGGTCCATAGTTAATTTTGCTTTGTAGTGAACTAACTTGCGTTCATCTTGTCCGAGAATTGTCTATTTGTTGATTCTAGTAATATATTATTCGTTTGTTTGGAACAATTAGAGTTGTAGTAAAAGTTAGGAAGATATTGGATTTCACATATTCAGAAAGAAGACGCCGTAAGCAATGCCCGTGCCGCACTCCCGTGCCGCCTCCTAGATAGTCCAAGGCGACTGCAGGCTGAGCAGCCACGCCCGTGCACCTCTCTAATCTGCCTGTGCAAGCCACTGGAAGTCTAAGCACGCCGTGCCAAACCATAGCATGCCATGCACGCTTTAGAAGTACCAAAACTTCTCCGTGGCCGATCCAGCACGCGCTGCTGGCCTCGTTATCATTGTTAAAGGTGTTATTTGCCCTCTGTTCCTACACTTTAGTTTAAATTAAATTCTAGCAATACAGCCTTTCTTATTCTTGTAGTTCATTCTAAAACGTTGTGATTTCGTTGATAGAGTTTGGTGCATTTACTTGATTTACATTTCTTTGCTTTCTAACTTTCTCTGACTTTTGTACGCAACCTTTGGATTCTAGAAGTGCAATTATGTAAGTGGAAAGAGTGGTAACAAGGCTGGAGTGAAACCCCCACATATTGTGAAAAGCCAAATAAAGAGAGAAACACGTGAGAGAGGATAAACTAAGCCATTTCCTTTGAGTTTTGGTGTTCTGCAATCTTACTTTCAGGATTCTGATTCATCTATGAACAAGGGATAACAGCCTCTCAAGATGAGAAGACCAAAGCACAAGCCTTTCTAGCATGCTTCTTCTAGAGAGATGGGACGAATCACTAGGCTTATGGAAATTTTTCAATGAGCAGACTAAAAGATCAAAGAAAAAGACAAAAAGCATGAACCCGTAATGCACAGGAGGGGGTGCAACCACTTCCAAAGAGCACTCTAGGACAACCTCAGGCTATGAAGAGTATCGAAGAAGAGAATAGAATGGCATAGAGAGCTTGTGGGCAACGAAGGAGGTAAACAATAACAGAGGAACGAGGAAGAGGGATTGGTAGATGACGCGTGTTTACAGAAATGAACCTACCTTTGGGGAGGTGAAGAAGAGGTTGATACGCATTAGATGGTAACTTGGGTAACATCACATCCAAGGCTGCCGACGTTTCAAAGGCCGGAAACAATGCAGATGAATACTTGGAATGAGAGAGGAAGGTTGAGATGACTTTGAATGCAAACAGGGTATTGAGGAAAAAGGTGACAGGATTGGCAGCCTTAGAGTTCCAAGACTATGACTCTGTTTTTGGTGGGCATCAACTTAATCAGAGTCGAAGAAAAGGGGAGTACGACGCTATACAACAATTGGGGGATATGAAGGAGGTAACTGGCAAAACGTTTTCTTCCTGAACATTATTGCAGGAATGAAGTCCAATTTGATGTTCAATTTTCCCCTTAAAGGTGGTAACCAACTAGTATTTCACTGGGAAAGACATCATCAAATTCCTGCTACATAGAAACAAACATGAAGCAAACTATCCAAGGTTATGTGTTAGTTTCAAGCAAATAAACCGTCTTTGTACCTTAGAAGCAATATGGGCTTCTCCAAGGCATAGCAGCACTTAAGCTCCTAGCTCTCGCATAAAAGTTTGTTTCTTTTTTTCCTCTCTTTGTTTTTCACTCACAATTGGGGCATTGATTTGTTTTTGTTATTTTTGTGGCCGTCTTTTCCTCAAATTCTACTAATCTTCTCTTCTTTTGTTCTTCACCTCACTCTCTTTTTTTCTCCAAGGCCGAACCCGTCTCTCTCTCTCTCTCAAGCTATCTTTTTTTGATCTTCATATAACTTCTTGAGGTGAGTAATGGTACAAGAAACCACATTTTTTCCCCTTATGGGTCAAAGCAGTATTGATTATGGAATCCATTCATGAATAGTGCTTCTTCTATCAATTGCCCGAGGTCTTCCCACAATAAATGACCATCTTGCATAGGTTATATGTCACATAAGATTTCATCTTCATATCTTCCATAGAAATGGCACTAGTAGCTTGTCGACGTCACTTTCACTCCCCACATCATTCAACATTCGCAACTTGATAAAGGCTTAGGATGCTTGAGAAAAGTTTTAAGTTCAGTTGTTTACATTTTACACTAGAACATTAACGTGCAACTACCCATCAATAATAAGAGTACACCCCCCATCTTTTCCCACTAATACACCCCCACTCCTAGTGTGAAATATGTTGCTCACGTTGATCAAGGATTTCCTTCTTTGACAGGCATATTCCTGAGTACGGATCCATCATCACTTCGGTCGCTGGATCACAAGAGGCATGGTGAACGACGAAGAGATCCATTGGTGCTTCCTAATTGGACCGATTACAGAGGATGTCGTGCAAGCGATATGGGACCATATCATTATTGTTCAAGCCCAAATAAACAAGAACTGCATGAATGTTGCCAATCAACAAGTGTTGTAGGAACTTGAAGGCATTCCTAGGCTTCTAAATGTTGTTGGTGGTCTTTAAGTGGAGGAAAGCACGCTCGCTGAACAAGTAACGTGCTACAGACTTCAGAAGCGCTACAGTGCCTACACAGGAACGCGCTACAAGGAACTCAGAAGCGCTACAGTGCGCCCAATTTAAAGTTTGACTTTGCTAAGTAAATTTGACTTTTCTACAGTGAACGTGCTACAGGAATCAGACGCGCTCATGTGCTACCAGTTAGGCGTGTTTTATTGTTTTATGCTTCATTAAGCCCTAGTTTTTGTTTTAGTATAATATTTGTATTCCAGTAAGAACACAACTTTGAGATATTGAAAAACTTCATCTGTTTCAAGCTTTGCTTGGTTTCTCCTTTGCATAGAGTGATTAGTGAGAGATTGCTTCCTCAATTGCATCAAGAATTAAGGTAAGCTTACAACTTGTTTGTGGCATTTCTTGTTTCTTGCTCGATACTGGTGTTACCGGTTTCATTATAAACGTGGGGTGCCCATAGAGCGTTTAATCTCGATTATTGGTGTTCCGTTTCACTTAATAACACGTGGGTGCCATAAGAGGCGAACTTTATAATCCATTCTTTGATCCGATCCGTATATCATATCATCAATAGCACGGCCTAGCAAACAAAGCTGCTCCATGGTTCAGGAAGTATTAAATTTTCTGAATCATCATCCATCAATCAATCGAATTAAAATTAAGGCCATATCATCACAATCACTACATTCAGATCAGAACAATAGTTTCCATAATCTTTAACAATCATAAACCCTTTTATTGACAATTGAGATGCATATATGCCTTTTCCCAAACATTTAAACCATTTAATTTCTCTAGAAGGGGTTAATAGAGTTAGATAGTCCCTTTGTTGCTTTTTGATTGGAGTTTGGACCAAGCCTCTTTACTTTTGCTGAAGTTGAATTCTGTCTTGGTCACCTCTTTGGCAATTCGTCCCATGTGTTTTTTTGGGGTTGGTAGAATACTTGTTGGTGGACTCCCCTTTTTCTGTTCTTTCAAGTTTCATGCCATCGCTCCTCACTCCACTCCCTCTTCAATCATCCCTATACATCTCTAAAGCATCAGTAAGTGTCTTTGTTTAGACGCTCCAAGGAATTCGTGAACATGAGCTGATTGCTCATCTTCCTCAATCTTGGCTCTAGCCATGCAAACGATACGGATTCCACTATCACAACCACCTATGGCGCTCAAGGAAAACAAGGACCACAACAATGGCAAGTCATTAGTACTTCCAGTGGTACATCAACAAGAGCCGTGCAAAGAAGTAGTGGAGCAACCCATGTCCTTATCATTCAGAACAAATCACACAAGAGCTCCAGGACCTTCTTTCAACCAAGTGCTGATGAAAGAACTTGAAGGAGACAACCTAAGTTTCCTGTTCTCACATTCAATGGAACACATGTGAGTTGGGAACCTGAATTTACATACAACAATGACATGCTAGACTGTGCTTGGTTAGGCAAACGCCGTTGCCAACTACCACGCCCCAGACCGGGCAAGCTCTGCCTGTTCGTGAGGAGAAACTCGATACAAATGCGCGCACGCCATGGCCGAACTAGCATGCTAGAGCTCGATGCACTTCTCTCTGCCTCTCCGCGAAAGGAAGCCTTAAACTTCGAAGCACGCCGTGCGCATTGGCGACGCCCTAGAACCGGTGCAACCCCTGCCTCTCATATAAGCTAGTTAGTTAATTTTTGAGTTTTTGCTATGTTAATGGGGTTGGGCCTTCCTATACCACTTCGGCCACCCTTGAATTATTTAGCCTATTTGTGTTAGATTTAGTTCAATCTTTAGTTAGATTTGGATTAGATAGTCCAAATCCTGTAGTGGTTTATGGATTTGTTAGTCAATTCTTAGTTGGTTTAGTTTGCTAACATCCTACTCTTAGCTGAAACTCTAATCCTTTAAGGATCTGGAGCTTTAGATTGAGTATAATAGCTTGTGTATTTTGTAGATATTGCACATTTAATTATCAATTTCTAATACAAAGAGAAGATCTTCTTCTTGTATGCCTTTGGCGTGGTTCATTGTTTAGAAGGGTGTGAGATTGCATTATTCTAAATTGATTCACAGAATCACCGGTTAAACTTATCAATTCTTTGCTGGCATTTCAGTCTCATTCTTTACTCTTTTATTGGTGTTCTTCGCTTCTTTAAGCTTTGGTGCCATATGAGGGAAAGTTTATTTAGTATCTTTGAATCTCTTTCCAAACTTGTCATAGAGTTCAAGGAATTGTATTTTCCACAGGGTTCCGCCGTCAGTTTGGTAATCAAGCCAACGATTAAGGAAATTTCTTATTTATCTTGTTTAGGTTTGTGTTTATTTTGCTTTTCTTGTTCTTCGTTTGTTTTTGTTTTTTTATCTCCGCTCTTGTGTCTGTTTTCTTGTTTGCTTTAGTTTCTAAATCGAGTTTGGCCTTCAATAAGTTTATTAATTTCGTTCTTGTTTCAATTCTGGAGTTGTGATATTAGATTCTTGTTGATTAGATTTGGTTTGCAAAAAAAAAAAAAAGAGTACAAAAAATTTTTCGTCCACCGGCATTAAGAAGAAGCTTGATTGTTTGTGATTTTGTTCTAATTCTTAGGGATTTAACCATATTTGTGGGATTGAGTTCCTAATTGTCTTGGGGATGACCTTATATTGTGGAATTAAGTTTATCCACTATAATCTTGTGATCAAATGCCAATCTTTAACGTACTTTGTAACAAGAATAGTTGTCCATATCTTTTGAGATTTGAAGCAAATCTACTACAATCTTGTCAATCTTAAAAATCTAACCTAATTGGGATATCATTGAAAAGGATTAACTCAGCACACCGTGCTTTACCGTTTGCTCAAGCACAAACTGTGCTAAGGGCCTGATGTCGTCCCATATCGCCCGCGGAGTGCATCTGAGTTAGTGTATAAGGCTGTGTTCATCGTTCCCCTACGAGCTTAGCCTTTGAGGCGAAGTTCAGGGGTCCCAAATCCTTATGCATCTTGGGTATCAGAAGGCTCTGGCTTCGTAGGGTCGGTGTCCATGGGGTTCGTCAGAACGCCGACTGAGGCAGTCGGGTCTTAATGGGGGTGGGATGGATGCGGTCCACAATCGGCTCGCGGAGTTGCATCCTGAAGTTATTGTATAGGGCTGGTTCAGTCCTTCCCTAAACGAGTAGCTTTTTGAGGCGAAGTTAGGGGTCCCAGATCCTTATTAGGGCATTGACCTCACTTATTAGGCTAAGCATACACGCAGCCCTGTGCTTCTTTCTATGCATGCGCCGTCGCACGATCTGACTATTGTTTTCTTTTTGGTTTATTTTAATTGCTCTGCCTTTGTTTTGGGTAGGAATTAATTAGTCCATATTTGGTTTTGCTTTGTAGTAAGCGTAAATTCATACATTGATATCCTAATATTGTCTTTTATATTATTCTATGTTCTTTATGTTTTTTGTGTTGAGCCTTTCTATTGCTGTCTATTACAGATTGTTAGGGGTTTTGCCTTGTTTACTACACTCTAAATTGATATTAAAGTATGTGCATTGTTTTTATGTGTCTTGTGCTCACTATCCATCCTCGTTTTGTGTCCTCTTTCTAGAATTTGTGCTTGATTTCATTGTTAATTTTTATTCCTTGTTGTAAAATTGTGGGCCTTCTGAGTGGTTGGTCGAACTAAATTCTGAAGTTCAATTAGAAGAGTGCAAGGAGTCGATTCAAGGAGTGTAAACATGTGAGGGAAGTGTTTATCGCAATAATTCAAATCTTTTTGTGTTTTCTCTTTGAATTACTAACCATGGCAGTTCAGGCAGTCTGGAGATGGAAGTCCAATTAAACGATCCTTGCCAGAATGGAAACGTTCAACCAATCTTTTCCTAGCATGAGGGAGGAATTGCTAAGAGAATAAGGGCTTCACAAAATTCTACACACAACAAAGAGCTCGTCCACAATCTAGATTTTCAGCCAATGATGAGAAGATACTTGGAAAATACTAATTAAACTTGATAGATTAAGAATTTCCAGAATTAAAGGCAACACAATGCTGAAGAGTAAAAATTGAATGGGGAGAGTAAAGGGTAGAATAATCTTTGAATGCCACAACTATTCTCCAGAAAGAAGATCCCATCTTGCTGCTGTGGAATTCCAAAGGTTATGCTTATGTTTTGGAGGGAAACAATTGCTATTAAAAAGAATGAGAAAGGGATGCGACCTCGTACACCATGTGGAAATCATTGAAGAACTATGCACCAAAATTTGGTCCCTTACTCATTTACTTTAGGGATTTACACAATAAATTAGCTAAAGGTGGCAAAGGAGGGAAGAGTGTGGAAGAGTACTACAAGGAGAATGGAGATTTGCATGGCAAGAGCCAAGGTTGAAGGAAGAGTGAGCATAATATCCATGTCCGATCCTTGGAGGTTAAACGACATTGCTGATGCTTTAGACGATGTATCAGGTCGATGATACCTTGGAAGAGAGATAGACAGTGGCCATGAACTTTGAAAGAACCGAAAAAAGGGATGATCCAAACCAACCAAGTATTCTAGCAGACACATGGGGATCTAATATGCCAAAGAAGGTGAGATGAGAGGGATTTTGGGTTCTAATTCCCAAAGGGACAGATTCCAAATCTTCAAAAGGTAATGAGGCGTCCGAAACTCCATTCAAAAAGCAATAAAGGTGATACGTGAACCGGCATCGAAGATCAAAGAAATGAGATTGTAAGCTTTCGCACTCTTATGGACCACAATTTATAATGAACCGGAATACACCAATAATCGAAGATTATAACGCTCTATGGCACCCCAACGTTTTATAACTGAAAGCGGTACACCAATAATCGACCAAAGAACAAGATAGACGCCGAAACACCCACACCGAGTTGATAAGTTTTACCTTAATTCTTGATGCAATTCAGAGGATAGAAATTCTTCACAATCAACTCTAATTAGAAGAAACATGCAAGAGCAAAATGAAACAATTTGCTTTGATTAATTTATGCCAAAAATCTTCGTTTTTAAACGATCTTAAGGAGGCCATTTAATATGCCTTAATCACAAACATAACCCTAAAGAAGAACATCTAACTAGGATGCCCTAGGGCCAAAACACATGGGCCTAACATCTAAAACACAAAATAAAGTCATTTCGCAGCCCTAAAACAGAACAAGCTTGA
>NW_023591367.1:229626-304318 GCF_014843425.1 Jatropha curcas | reverse complement strand
GATCATGTCGGAAGCTGAGAGACAGTAGCATTAGCCCAGGATGATAGACGAAGAGCACACAAACACACAGCCAGACACACATATAAAAAAAAAAAAAAAGGGGGAAAAAGAGGGGGGGGAGGAGGGGAATCAAATCCGTTTAGTCCCCCCCCCAAAAAAATTAAAATGTGGAACGTAGAATTGAGGGGTTTTTTTGTTTAAGAATATTCTTCTTCACAAAAATATATAGAATTGTGCTAAATAGACTAACTTGGGTTATAAACCATAAGAGAAGCTGGAAGCAACTCTTTGCATGGGAGTAAATGTTAGTGGGCACGCAATGAGCTTGTACAACAATTATCAGATGTTGTCGCTGTGCAGGTTAGAGACATTCCTATTGTAATCGCTGTTTGTCTGCAGAAACCACTTCTTCAACAATTCTTTCTTCACAAAGTCTTACGCCATTTTTATAATACAATAAGCACCCTAAGAAAACATCTGTTAGATCTTGTCACTCTAGACCACGGTATTGTCGGATCGATCGGAAACACATCAAAAATTTTCCACAAAAGATCGTCGTAAGAGTAACGCTTGGTCCTCACCCTGAAGCTTGACAAGAGATTCAAACTCTGTACGCAACACTGCGACTTTAGAGAACCATAAAATTCCTTTAACAACTACCTTTCATAGCATAGTTTGTTCCGTAGGA
Organism: Jatropha curcas; assembly: GCF_014843425.1. Next base: position 303,630 of record NW_023591367.1, on the reverse strand, counting down.
CAAAAAATCAATCCACGCCTATGAAACTCAAAGAGTTTTCTTAAACTCAAACTCATGCTACAAAGAATTTACAATCTAATAACCTACTTAAAACGCATGAGAGGGATAAGGTGGAGAACAGGAATGATTTAAGTTTCATCATATGCTTAGATACCTGTTTTCTGTGATGTACGACAGTTCGATTTTTCTTTTCTATTTAGTTTCATCTTCTGCGTTTGTTTCTCTTTCGACTGCCTTTTGTTTCATATTTCTTTGTGAAGAGCTTTTTAACGGATGTATGATAGTATTCTTGGCTTTCAGTTAAAAGAGTTTTTGAGAAGAAGGTGATGGCTTGATTCGAGATCAATTTGTGTTGCAAGAATTCGAAACTCAGAACAGTTTAGGGTTTATGGGTTAGCAAAAAGACGCATAGAGGAGAGAATACGATAGCAAGTTAAATAGAGAATAAGACATATAAAGTGGGGGATAGAAAAAGAGTAACAGACAGTTTTTAAATGGATAATTCAAAACGACAATAGAGGAAGGACAGAAGAGAGATAGAAATAAGAATTAAAAGAGGGACATGAGAAAGTGAATAAATAAAACCGCCAATGACTAAAGACTCACGAAAACATACATAAAAGCAAACACATACAAAAATAATTAACTATTTTTGTGATTTAGTCTAAAGCAAGATATCTGATAATGACATTAGACGAAGTCATATTAGGGAGCTCATGTAACGGATTTAGGTACTCAAATAAGTCAGATTCTATCACAACAGAGAACAGATAATTTAGAGCACAGCAGCAAGTATGCTTTATATATAATGAGATATTATGGAAGCAGTCTTTAGAACATACTTACAATGAGTTATCTAAAGTTATGAGTGTTAGAACTAACAATAACCAAGCTCGTCTTCTGAAGTATTTGAGCATGGATTGGACTTTTTCATTCAGAAGGTTTTAGTTTAGGTAAGCAAATAATCTAGCTAATTGCTTTCTTTCTGTAGTAGTGAGCATCAATTACTATGTCACCTTTTTGATGACATAATCATCGTATGACAGTGAATTGTCTGAGTTCTATGTGCCTTGGTTTTAAAGAATGCTAAATCTGGATTTTTTAGATAAATTGATAGGCACTTATATTATGACATTGAGATTGGCACTGTTTCTAAATTTCAATCGGCATAATCTGCAACTGTTTTTTTTGATCGCGCATAGAACTTGTGCAACGCACAACTTCCAGTTGCCAAACGATATTTCGCTTTCCTGCAGTAAGAAAGAGCAAGCAGATGATGCTATTTCTTGCTAAACCGATGATACATAGGGCGCTACCCGAAATTGACAAGTCCGGATGTGCTTTTTCTATGTCTATTGCTGCATTCTGCAAATCAGAATCACTCTAGCCAACAAGATCATAATGTATCTGGAATTTTTCTTAAGAATACAGTCAAGACGCAGGATTTAGAAAGTTCCAACAAAGATATCTAATCATTCTCTTCACATAGCAATTAAGACTGAGATATCCTTTGGGACAAGCAGATGAAATCTACGCACATAGACAAACATAAAGGTGTAATGTCTGGGTCCTGCTTGCCGTTAGAATATAGCAAGAGAGACAATCTATTCTAAGCAGTTTCGGATATCCCTGGTCTTACCCTTTTTCATCTTTCTTCTAATTTTTGTGATGGGACTTACATTTTTTGGTGTACATAAATACTTGGCATTTTCCAAGTTTTGAATCTGATTTCAGCAATTCTTATATATTTGTTCCTTGATTAATGAAAATTTCATTCTCAATTGGTTTTTGATTTGAAGTCAAGGAAGAAGGTTTAATTCTCCCGCATGATACTCATTTCGAACTCACACCCTACAGTATCTTAGAAAATTCCTTACAAAGAAGAAATCATTAGTGTAAGACACAAGATTATGTCATCAATGTAAATTTGTACAACTAGAAATTGTCATGTGCTTTATCTCTTGTATAATAAATAAGTGTTGTACCTCAACTTTCCTCTTGAACAACGCATATTTTCTAATAGAAAATTACTCAAATCTTTCATACCAAGCTCTAGGAGCTTGCTTTAAAACCATAGAAGAGGCTTTTAGTAAGTGTTGTAAATGCATTGGGTTTTTATCCAAAATTGTCAAAGCAGGGGTTGTTCTATACATACACGTTTTCATTTAGAGAAAACCATGTTGTAGAAAGCACTTTTCACGTTTCATTTTGATCTATAGACATGAAGTTTTTTAAATCACATGGACGCAAATGCACAAAGCATTCTAAATGGCCATCAAGTGCTGCAACCGGCGGGCCAGAAGGTCTGCTATCAAATCAACTGCCGTTCTTCTTGGTTTGTATCTGCCTTGAAGCCATCTAATCTGTGAGCAGCTTTATTTCGTGCCACAACATTATCATTGTGTGTCATGCAAAGCTCTATTATTGTCTAAAACGGATGCACCATTTCTTGTTCAAGTAGACAGAATGGTCTTCTTTATGGTTATGAAGCAAGTTCTCCAAATAACTCTGGTTTGAATACTCAGAATTGATTTGAGTCTCTGCTTACTTAGCATAGCAAGAATCCAACTTTCATCACTTTTGAGCATGACTTCTGAGTTAAATGTTTTGACGGTTTCGTAGATTGTGAGGAAAATCAAAAGCAGACATATACCGAAAATACTCTTCTAAGTTTAGCGCTCTATAGTCATCATGCTTTCTGAAGGTGAGTCATCCATTAAATGTCCTTCTGAGGATGATACTTATTGAAAATCGCCAATTCTTATCTTTGGTAAAAATTGGCAGCTATCTTTTGGTTCAGTATTTCTGTTTCCTGGGCCTATTTTAGGACTGTTCACTATATTTTTGGATCTTCATGTAGTCTACTTTCTGGTTAGCCACTGACTACGTTGATGTTCTGATCACTATTTCTGGTGTTCGTAGTTGCATTCTGATTGCTCATGTCCTGCCTTTTCAAGGATTAGAATAACTACAACATCCATGTCTTGTTTAAATGGTTTTCTAAGGAATGGAACGTAGAGGTATACAGTTTCATACAAACAGCAACATGAATTAGAATTCTTCTGACAACTAGAGGTCTTTTTATAATTAAATACTTATATGCTATTATATTACTAGAATTCCGCACAGAGAAACATAACCTTCATAAGATTTAGCATGCAATTTAGCTCAAGATGATTTTTCTTGTTATCTAGAATAAGAGCATTAATGGCAGGACAACCCAAAAAATGTGAAAATAGCCGATAATTTTGGTTTCTAGCCTTTGTATAGCTCTATGGGAGTCTTTTTAATATTAGATTTACAAAAGCCGCTGTTTAGAATTATAACAGGCGTGTTAACTGCTTCTGCTGCAGAAGGGATACTTTTGGTAGAGTTTAGAATCAAATTAGCATGGTTTCTTGGCCGCAATCATTCTTGAATGTTCTATTTTTGTGTTCACTATGTGTGTGTGTGTGTGTGTGTGTGGCTGAGAAGTTTATGGAAGATTTCTGCTCTCGTTGCAAAAAGATACGAATTGTCTGATTTTTTCAAATTGTCGCTCCATGATCACATTTAATTGCGAGAAGTGATGTTGTTAACTCCTTTCCTCATTTTGTATTCTCTTGAAAGATGAAACAATACATGTTCATAAGTGATAGGTCCTTATTTCTAAGGAAGAGTGTCAGGTGAAGTCTAGGTAATATCTACAATAAACAAAAAGCATAGAATTTTGCCTCCTAAGATAGGACTAGGAGGTAATTGGACCAAATAGATTCAGGTGTAGTATTCTAGAACGGGTCTAGAAGTAGAAACCATGCCCTTTGGATGTTAAAGATGTTCTGGTTTTTTGGTTTTGACCATTGATGACAGCACTCACAAATGGTTGATATTTCTGCAATTGTCAACTTTGGCAAACAACGAAACGCCAAATGCTTTCTTAGACACTTTAGAAATGTTATGGTGCAGCTGCTTTGCAGTGTCCAAGTCTTCTATTGGCATACCAACTAGAATTATCAATAGAGAAACTAAACATATGTCATGGTTATGCATATCAAGAAGAGATCTACCTAAGGTATTAGTATTTCCAAACCTTAATATCCTAACAGAATGACGCGGTTTTTATTCATGGCATGTTCTGAACTTCCCAAATGAGAGAGTTCATGAAAATCATCTGCTTCTATGTTTATCACAAATCTGGACTAACACATCCAACAAGTTGATAGATGTAATTCCTTACTGACTCAAGCATGAGCGTTACTTTATGAGGATTAGAAGCCTACCACAACGCAATGGACCCAATGATTTTACACTTTGTGGTGCTTTTGTCTCCAAAAGCTTATCTGTACCTCCCTTTTTCTTTTTCTAGATATTGTGACTTCTTTCTCACAGTGCGCATTATTGGCCATTAGATGACTAAGGAGGCACGCTGATCAAATCTTCGGTACCATACGAATTCTTGGTGTTTCAGTAAAGATGGCACAGTACCTACGTCAGCTATAGTAGGATGCAGCAAGTTGTAGTTATCGCCACTTTGTTAAACTTGAGATAAGCAAAGATTACGGGAGAGTACCAGGTACTAGTGAAGGATAAGCGGGTGCAACCTCATAATTGAGGCCTATGTGGAAGGGTTGGGTGGTAAAGGTGACTATGATTTTCTCTTCTGTCTGAACGAGCTATTGATTGTTTCTAAAACGTCACAATCATGTAGAAGAACAAGGCATTTGTTCTGATTGAGACGAACAGTGGATCTACTAGTCTTCTGAGTGATTGAAGTAGTGTGACGGTAAGGACGACGAATTAGTTTAGAAATGGCCTATCATAGCTAGAACGCTTGTCTTTTCTTTAGGATAAATGATTCTGAACATTGATTTTAGAAGTTCTAATCTCAGTTTTCAAAGAGTTTCTTTTTCAGAATTCAATTTTTTAACATTTTTCTTCCGTATGTGGTCCGATTTTTCAGAAAACGTATTTATTACAATTTTTAACCAATCTTTTGATCTTCTATGATAAGGATCTTTTGGCCGATGTAACTTCTTTTTTTAAAAAAGCATCGCTCTGTCTAAATGCTTCTAGCCTCAGATTTTTATTAACTTTCTGAATCTTTCTCTGTAGAACTTTTATGCTTTCTAACATTTTGTCCACAAAAGCTCTATTGCAAAAGATTATGTAAGTATTTAGAAGAATCCATTTGTTCTGATTCAAGGTTAGAATACTATACAGTTGTCAAGTTACAGTGCTTTTCATCTCATTCTCATTGGACTCCGTTGGCAGATTTGTATTCGTTGATTCGTAACTGTCTGTGTTTGAAGCTCAGAGTGCTGATTTTCTTTACATTTCAGAATTCGATTATGTTCCATTAAGACAACCTATTTAGCATTTCTAGATCTTGAGTGCTGTGGTTTAAGGATTTACGAATCATCTTTTAACTACATCAGAGTACGCTACGAAAGCCTGCATTCAAAAGACTTCTCATTTCAGATCTGACTTCACGTCTCCTTTTCAGATTTGGACTTTAATTTTGGCTTGAGTATTATCCAGGTTTTGTTGCATACTATCATACACCACTTCATGGCAAGGTTCTTATCTTTGGTAAAGTCTACTTTAATTTTTGGGTGGAAAGGCTTCGTATATAATTCGTTAAACTTATCTTGGGTCCTTACAACTCTATATCCTATAGTAAATTTCTTGAATATTTTAGTCAATGTGCTAAACTATCAAACTATCAAAAAGATCAAGCAAGAATTATCATTCACTAGAATCTACTTGCAACGTCCAGTTTCCTTATCTTTTTCTTATCATTACTATTGTCAAAGGAAGATTTCATTTCCTTTCTGAACAAGAGCTGCTATAGAGGATAATCAATAAGTGACGGGAGTCTCTTTTGTAATCGTACAATGACATAGTTCCTTAGGATATCCACCATTTTCTAGGTAGAATTCTAGAGGGATTTCCTTAACAAGATCTCTTCTTTCTGAAATGTTTCCTTTCGGAGAAGTTTCTCAAGGATTAACTATATTAGTTAAATCTGAATTTTCGATCGTTGGCAATAGTCTTTTTCCTCGCTATCTTTTCATACTAAACATTTTCATTATTGCTCTCCAAGGATTAATTAAATTTAAGCTTCTGGATTCCATTTACTAATGCCTATTCAGTAGCCATCATAGGTTTAACACTTTAAGTTTTTGCGCAAGCTTCTGTGCGGCAGTGATTTACATCCGACAACTGTTGTTGTAATCTGGTTCGCAGAGTCTAAGAGCACAGTGAAGAATAATTATATAGCTTTTTGATATTTATAGGCAAATGTCATTCCAATCAGCATCTGTAATATTCTTCTTCTAATTTTTCTAACTAAGCTCATCTCCTAACCAACTTTTATTGGGAATTAACCGGAATAGGGGACGCCAATTGAATAATTCCTCCAAGCAGTGTAGTAATCTAACTGATTTTCAAATGAATTCTCCAATTCTAGTTTTTCCCAGTAAGAGTATTATTACTAGAGCATTTAACAAAGGCGAAGGTCTTAAGAAACAGTTGACCTTCTAAAGAAGTAAAAGGACAGTGGGGTTGGCATGCGGGGATCTTATCTTCTTAAGCGGTTCTAAGCTTCGGTATAGTTCAAGAGCTCAAGGCTCTGATACCAGATTGGTGGCGTTCCCGTATATGTATGAGCACAATCCAAGGAGGGGAGTGAATTGGGTTTTTCTAAAAAACAGATAATAGAATTTTCAGAGAATGTTTAGAAACGAAATATAGTGGTGTCTAGAAGTGACCGAAAAATTATAGCAACTCTTGTGTAAAAAATAGATTATGGGATTAAGAATCACCTCACACACGTGCTCTAAATTCCAAAGATAGAACGTTGTAGGCAAAAGCTAGGCAAGAGCTATAATTGACTTGAACTGCTTCGCAATGATTATTCAATATCAGAATTGCTTTTGAAGGGAAAGCTATTTGAAATTAGAACCTTCGCTCATAAGTTTTAGAATAATCATATAAGACTGTATGAAGAGACAGTTAATACGAAATTAGAACTACTTCACAAAAGACTTAATCAACGTAACAGAACTACTTTATGATGGAAAGCCTATTGGAAATTAAGAAACTTCCTCATAAAGTTTAAAAATTAAATTTAGAAAACCGCACAAGCAGTGAAATAATACTGGTAAGAATAGAAGAACTGTTTAGAACTTAGGTATAGATTCACGTTATCAGACATATTCAGAGTTTATATTTCAGGATAAAAGATAAAGACTTTATCATACAAGTTTGTAAGAAATACTGAAACATGTTAAAACAATGTTTCGGCATTATCTAAAAATAATAAAGAGAAGTGTAATTAGAAAAAGCACAGTTATCCAAGCAATTCAGAAATGAAAAAGATCAACAATCGTGAATTTCAATAGTGTTCGAGCACTGAATTCGCTACATCACTCCCAAAGACTTCATCTTTGAGATCTCAACTATGTTTATCATCTTTATCAAGTATTCAGCAGACAACCAACCAGTATCAAGGATAGATAACACCTAGATCTACCTTTTAATCCCACTAAGATTTTTCTAAGGTGAGTCTACAGTTAGACGACTCAAGCCCTTTTCCTGTTTTTTTGGCAGAAGTACAGAAACTCAATTTAAGAATTAGAATCTCATACCAAGGAGAAAGGTCGCTTGATAACGCTCTTCCAATAGCTTCTAACCCTTAAGCGTACTTACACACAAATAGTTTATCAAATAAAAGCCTATTACTTAATAGGATAGCAAATCTTAAATGAGACAGAAACAGAAATCTGCCATAAATATGAGCACGAAAATAGTTTAGATACAGCTTAGAAAAATCGTCTTAGAAACAGAACGGCCGTTTTTCAAAAGTAAAGTTATAACAAATTCTTTTTCACTTTAAAGATAAAAAACGTGAAGTGTAAAGATGAAAAGAAAAAATTGGGGGTCACTAAACAGAGTAAGTTTTTAGAGAGGAAAAAGGATTTGATCAATGGAAGAATGCTGCTTTAAACGAATACTCTTCACTTCCTGATAGCTCAAGACGATGAAAACTCCTATTTATAGAGACATCGTGCTCTCTTGCTTTTGGACAAGGTGGATATTTCATTTGAAATCAGAATATATTTTGTCTTTTCCTGTGTTTAGAAGATACGAGAATTCTTAAAGTTTCCCAAAAAGTTTGGATTTATATCATTTTTGGTAAGAAGAATGAAAGACGATAGTTTTCCTAAAGATCAAAAAGATTTCGAAAAGCATTTTTATTTGGAAAAATATTTTTCGAATAAGATGCTCTTACTAAAAATGAAAGGATTGTTCTGCCATTCATTTTTAAGGTAAGCAGAAAAAATTGAAGTTTATTTAGATTTTTTCATAACAAAAGATATTCTTTCGAAAGTAAGTGTAATGATTTTAATTACCAAAAAATTTAGAGACGCGTAATCTCTTTTAGTTTTAGGAACTTAAAATCATTTTAATCTTTAAAGAATACTTTTTTTTCGAAAACAAATAAAGAGAGTTGTTATTTTCTGGAAAATCTATTTTCCCGAAAGATATGTTTTGAATGAGAGAAAAATATTTAGATTTATGTGCTCAATATATGAATTTTCTGACTCTATGCTTCAAGTTCTCCTAGAATACTAGCTACCTTCGAGGGGGGTCTTCGAATATCTTCACACTCGAATGTTAGGACTTGCTGTAGATTTTCTTTCTAAAGAATTCTGGCCAGACTAAAATAATATTAAGTCAGCAAAATAATAGTATTTAAAATTTATTTGTTTTTGTGATTTAATGATCAAAATCCCCGAGATTACTTTTTTGAACCCTTGAAGATATGCCTACAAGCATAGACATACAACATAAGCAAAATATGATAATAATAGTGAATAGGCAATGCATGAATTTGACTTAAGCTGTTGAAAGACTCTAAACGAACGAAATCTTAGACGCATAGCTGATTTAAACTGCAAAAGGTGGTATATATAATCAGTCTGGCGGCTAGTGTGTATGCTCTATTAAAGCCTTTCCAGTAACACCTACATATGGGTGTTTTTATGGGAAGTTGAGGATTGTTAAGCCGGAGAATTATGTCTATTTTGATGATTAACGGTTGATTAGATTATGGCCTATAATGGTAGAAGAGATTGTTAATTTATGCAAAATCATAAGTTAATAAAACAAGAAAGATAGATAATGGAGATATTATTAGAAAGAAAGGCTAAATGTGCTTCCAGTTAAGTGGATGAGTAAGCTAGCACGGAGAGCACCTCAATTAGTGTTTTAATTATAGTTACTAATTGACTTTTATGGTGTTTAAATCTATCTCAATAGACTAGTATTCAGAGTTAAGGTGCTAAAGGTGAGATTAAATTAAGTGGGTTAAATCGGAGGATGTAAATGGGAATGTGGGTAAAAATAAGAAATCATGAGAACTTTGCAGGAGTTTAAATGGAGAGCTTATAGCCGGTTCATGTGGAACTTGAACTGGACTGTTAGTTTTAAGTAAAGTCTATGTAGTAGCACAAAAATCAAAGAAAAGAAAGGAAGTACAAAAAGAGAGAAGGAGCGGCCCAAGGGCGATAAGGAGAAGACAAGAGAAAGCTTAAGGTGCTCAAGGATTCAACTTTCGATTTTTTAAAGGGGTTTATTGTTGAAAATCATCTAACGGTAACTGAATCTCTTATTGAAGTTTATGTTTTTTTCCTGATTTAAGAAAGGAAGATATTGAGCTAGGGTTCTTCAAGTAGATATATTTTTGGGAAAGGGGAGATTGATTTTGGATCACATCAAATAGTGAAAATAAACATGTTTTAAAGTGTTAATTAGATAGTTAATTGATTATATTACAACCACTGATTTAGAGCTGTTAATTTTGCTTGAAATTGAGAAATCTCACCAGGCTAAAGATAGAAATTCTGCCGACCTTCAATGACCTGGAAAATGATCATTTTTGTGATAAATTTATGAGTTTAATTAGTGTTAAGGCAAATGTATGATGTTATTCAAGTGTTAGTTTGAAATAGTAATGGAGTGTTTAGTATATTGAAGTTTACATATTTATTGTCGGTTTGTGGAGTTTAAAAAGAGGTTAAGAATATTCATTATATGATGTGATTAATTAATGTGGTGAATTTTAATATGTAGTTACTATTTGAGATGAGTAAGTAACAGATTGGTCTAAATGATGTTGAGATACATGGAATTCTCCTTCGGGAATTCAAAAATACAAATAATGGAATAAAATAGATATTAAGCGATGTTTAATTTCAAATGTCACACAAGTGTTTTTGATTTGTATATGTTTAAATCGAGTGGTTGGACTGTGTACTTGGTCTTCATCCATATGGATCAAAGGATCTTAGAAGAAGGTGAAGGGAGGAGGCTCGTTTTCGGGCTTGATATTCTTATTTTATATAAGTGTGAGTAATAAGGCTTATGATGTTTTGTAATGTGATGAATTGTTCTTTTGTGTGTGGTATAATTATATATCAATTAGTGATTTTATTCAAATTGTACTGATATTATGTATTTGAAAAGAATATATTTGTCTTAAGACAGAGGCAAGTAGTAAAATGTACTACGTGTTTTTCCGAGGCCAGATTGGCCTAAACCTGTGATGCAAAGCGTATGATTGCATTCGCTAAAAGGGCGTAGGTTTTAAAGCAAGAAGCGCATTGTGCTACTTCTGAGGCCCAGAATGAGCCTTAATCTGTGAATAGCAATTCTTTTCATATCTGGCATTTGAGAATAAAAAGTTTATAGACTGTCATTACATAGACTCGTGAATCTAAATGTATCTGGGAGTTGCCTGGCTCGATCAAATCAGTTATCTAGAGCTGCATGCTCAAATAGTCTTAATTGAACAGTTGGGTAGCTATAATCTTATATATGAAATATCGTGTTTATCTGATACGATGGGGGAGTTTTGGTTTTGACAGGCCATAATAATAATCTGCACAATCATTTGCATTATACTTCTGAAAATATATCTCTGTTAGCATTGTATTCTGTTGATGCTTGAATGTACTACTAGTCCAATTTTTTATCATGAAGAATGATGTGATATGGGTGACATCCTACCTACGAATCGAGTTGTTGGCATTTAGCGAGTCGAGGTCGGAGTCGAGTCGGAACGACCAGAAACACCCGTTCGAGCCCATTAAAATTAAATAAATCAATAGACTTGGACTTAATTGAATGGAAACAAATAAAGATGTAGACTCATTGAATAAAGTATAGAGGAGTAGGACCTAATGTGAAATGACGAAAAGTATAAAGTTTAGGTATTAAATGTAAATAAGTTGAAAATGTAAGGTCTTATTTGGGAATTTTCTTAACAATACATATTGGGTAATTTCTTATTTAGGTACTATTTGGTAATCTTTTCTTAACTCATACTAGAAGATATATTGGTTGGTTTACCGAAAATTCCATTCACTTTACTCTTCTCATCTTTCTCCTTCTGAAATAACTGTTTTGGTAAAGAGTAGTCAAATAGTGGAGCGTACAAGCAGCACTTCCAGCCGCCCAGATTTTTGATTTCCAGCCTGCATAGTTTGTGAGACTAGTTTTGGGCATCATCTTTTCATTTTAAAGTCCAATTTTAGGTGATGTCCAAAAGCTCATAGACAGTGAAACATAAAAGAAACACGATAGACTACTTCTATTGACCCACTTTCTAATCTCCATCGGTAATCAGGTTCAAATTTCAAGTTCTTGTAAGTTACTGGTGCAGGTTTTTTCGCTCAATAACCTGTGTTCAGGCAGCATGGAAAATACAATATTCCGTTCTTGTTATTCAATTACATCCAATGCTTAAGTCAACATTCTCAGACCTACTTCTAGCAACAATTCTCGAACTATTTACTCATACTTCAAGAGGGCTTTTTGCAGATCAGCAACTTCATATCTTATCACATATCATCAACTACACATATATCGCTTCATGCAAGGAAAATTTGTTAAACTAAAAGAGATATCAACTTCACACCAAAAAGCTTTAAACCTTCTTCTAGCTTTCCTTTTTCTTACTCACTTTGAGCCTCACGCTTCCTATACATGTAATAACATCTTATTAAGTCATGTCAAAATGCTCAATAATTATGCAAATTCAGAGAAATTCAACTTATTGGAGAGAGTTATAGGTTGAGATTATAATGCGTTGAAAGAGGTTGAATATGTAAGTTAATGAAATGGAGAACGAGAATTTAAGAGAAGTTGGAGAAAGGAAAGTGAATCGAGTCTGTAGCATTTAGCGAGTCGAGATCTGAGGTCGAAAGAACAGAACACGGGGGTGTGGCGGTTCGAGCCATAAAAATTAAATTAAATCAAAAGACCTTGGACGTTAATTGAAAATGAAACATAAAAGGTGGTAGACTCCAATTGAAATAAAAGTAATATAGGAGTAGGACTTAATTGCAATCAAGTAATAAAGTTGTAGATATTAAAGGTAAGAATATTAAATAAAATCTCTAGGCGTACTATTTTGGTAAGTATTTTAACATAGCTAGAAGTATCACATATATAATGACGAGTCTCCACCAACGAACAATATCCATTCCACACAATCTACCTTTCAATCTTCTTCAGCTCTTGATCACTCCTTGGTGTGAAGTTTACCAATATAGTCGAACATCTTATAATAAAATCAGTATTAGTATTTCATAAATTAATATTCACCTTACATACAAGACATTACTAAACAATATCAACTATAGACTATCAGATAATGATTAATATTGATTTATATTTTAGTGAGATTTTGGATGATTCAACTCACGATGCTCTACTTTATGTAACTACGAGGAGGTGAAGCTTAATTAAAAATCCAATGTGAGGAAAGAAATCAGGGAAGCTAAGAAGAGGATTTAGGTTAATTAGTTGAAGGATTTGATATTATTTTAGTTATAAACATTTATCTTGCATGAGATAATGTGTAGTAGTAGGATAGATAGTGAATAAGAATATGTTCTAAAAGTTGAGATACATAGAGATTATAGAGAATAGAATGATATAGATAGAGATAGACATGATGAATAATGAAGCTGGAAACCTATTTGATTTCTGCTGGAAACAGGTTTTGTCTGGAAAACACGATAGTAACTTCAACATGAATTGAACCTATTTACCGTGGAGATTAGGAAAGTGGTTATAGAAAAGGTTATTTGTTCTATATATGCTTCTTATCATAGAAACATCAGGAGCTTCGGATTCACCTAAATCTAGCCTACTATAATTGAAAGAATTGACATAGATATACTGTACAGAGACATCGAGATCAAATAAGAGAGCGGACTGGAAAGGTGCTACCTTCTAGCTTACAATAATGACTAACTTTAACAACATGCAGTTTCAGAGAATCTATCAATAAGAAGAAATATCTTTATACACCCTCACTGCTCTTACGCATAAATATAATATAAGAATTCTGATTATATAGATATATATATAGAAGAGAATACTGACCAACATAGGATACAACTGATGGCGAGCTGGACGACAATGGGACATGACCACACATGAGAGTACTGCTATCTGTTAATTTCAATATTTGACTATTTCCCAAAGATATTGTTCAGAGGGAGGTGTAGACAGGACATATTTTGTACCCGACCTATTGGTGTGTTATACCTATAATTTAAGAAATCAACCTAAATTGGCCTTATAAATATTGAGAGATATGACCAAAATTGGTACAAGACTCGTGCCGGTGCCTGGAAAACTCAACAGCATGGACCAGACTGGAATTGGCTACTTTGGAATTCAAATCTTGACTACTTTACAACAATCTTTCAGAGAGATGGTAGAAGATATGATTTTGTATCCTAAATTGTTAGCTACCTATAGAATTGAAGAATCACCTAAATTTGGACTTAAGAAGAAAGAGTTATGCTAGAATTATTGTGAAACATGTACAGCGGGCTGCCACTGGGCAGAGCTTTTAAGGGGCTACATTAGAAATGTTGTTTGTAGATGACAAATATGTAAGATTCAGTTCAGCCTTAAGGATTAGTAATTAAATAAAATCAAGAAATTTTCTTAATTGAATGTTCTAAATTAAGGTACATAAAGATTAGTTAGTGTTCGTCGCGGGTGGCAACAGGTTAGATTAATTTCAATGCAAGTCTTTACAAGTTGATTCGCAATTGGTTTTGCATTATTACTCAGTTTGATTATACTTGTAGTTTGTCTATGAAATCGCTTTTAAAGCAATGAAATTAGGTTTAGCAAACGTATAGAGATGAGACAGCATACGTCTAAAGGTAAACAGTGAAATGGTTTATGCATGTTATGAATTAATAAACAGATAATATGCTCCACTGGGTGTAGGGTAGAAACCACGTAGATATTAGCGTGTGTCACGACATGAGGAATAAAGCAAGATCTGCGTCCCATCAGTTTGGTACTCAGTGCTACATGGGGGGGGAGCTAGGGGCGAGGGCCGTGTGAGGGGTGGATTATGATTTTAATTATAACGAGGTCTAGCAGCCTAGCACATAGCAGATAATTCATCCAGTTTTCATTACAGTGCGTTTTATCACTCTGTCGGTTTCACTGTATCCTTGTAGTGGAGCCATCCAGGTTATTTAAAAATTGTGTTATTTATAAATTAATAGATGTTTAGTAAATATTGCAGTAATTCATAACAGCTACATAAATCAGCAGGTAAGAACGCATGAAAATTTAATCAATTATGCGATGCTTCATGCTTATTTATTTAATATGTTCTTGTATCGTAAGTTGAGATATCAATTGAGGCTTTTATTTGCGTCAGGTGGTTTTACCCTGTTATTAAACGTCGCAGGTTTTTGGTCTGGGTACCGTAGAGAGTACATCTTTACAACTGCTGCAGTTCATTTATTTGAAGACGCGCAGTCTTAAGGGTAGACTACTCATTTTATATTTTGTTCTGTGGAGGTAAAGGGCACATAGTTGGGGTGCCTACCCTCTATATTCAGTTTCTTGAGAAAACTAGTGGTAATGGTCTTGTCAGTATATTAAATAAGATGTTGTATAGCACAGCAATCGCATAATATTTAGCATACGCACGGATGCATATCAGCATGACAGGAGCATATGGTTCAACAAGATTAATAAGGCGTTCGACTCAGAGTTCATTTTGGGTTTCCAAAGAGACAGGGGTGGACCAGGAAGGGATGTTACGAGGATTTTTGGTAATCAAAGTCTAGTATAAGATGTTCCTAGGCTTTGCATTGGCATATGTCATTGATATGTGTACGAGTACCAGGATGAACTACTTCACAATCACTGATTGAACTAAGCAGACGGTTTGTTATTCTTCTATGGCGAAATGCATCAGGAAGGGGAGAGCAGTCCACGCCTCCAGGGCAGTGGAGGGTTGAGGCTCCGTTGAGCACCGAGCAGGAAGGTGCTTGTTTTAAAAACAACTTGCGGATTACCTTTTGAATAGATTGCAGGGGTGGTACCGTTGCAGACACCAGTGGTAGTAAACAGAGGGGAGAAAAGGCCACTAGGAAAGATTGAGAAAATGACATGCAAAAGAATTTCAGAGCTAGCAAAGGGATTGAACAGTTCAGAGACAAGCTTGAGGCATGGTAGTTTTGGTATGGTACCTTTGAGATCCTGGAGCAGTTAAATGATACTCACACCAGAGCGACCGTTATGATTTGTGCCACGTCATTTATTATAGGACGAAGGCATAAACATAGTGGAAATAGCTGTGTGCACGAGGGCAGAGAGTACCAGCAAGAGCGCAGCGTTACCTGCCAATTCTTTTTGGAATAGACTAATCCATGAAAATTTCATCACAAGAAGGCTTACTTGGGTGCTCAGAGAGGAAGGATCTTGAATATTATGTTATGACGTATTCACCCTTATGGAGCAAAATAGTTACAGTAAAATTGAATTGCGAATTCTACTGACCTATGTAGATTTCGATTTTGTAATTGAATGTTGAATATTTGAATATTTGGAGAAATTGATATGACAAATTATAATGAATCATGGATTGAATTTGATAGAAGAGTGCTTTAATGAGTTTGATGTGTCTGAAAGTAAGATGAGAAATATTTTAAGTCATATGATGTTTTTTTAATATAGAATGGTCCTTTTAGATAAGTATTCCTTTTGCGATTATACATTGTTTACGTCATAATTTAGGAGACTGCTTCCAAAATTTATGGATTTAAGATATATGTATACATTACTAAAGGAGCGTTTTTAGTCTATGGTAGATTGTTATGTAGAGAGTCGCGCTTCATAGTGCCTCTCAGCTATAAGCAAATTGGTTGACACTATTATCGAATCGTCTATATGGGAACCGGAATAAATGGAGTGTTGCAATGAAACATGAACATGTAAAACATGAATGTATATAACCGCGTGGCGATTTGGCGAATTTGCTTTGAGATCAAAATATTGGGCAAGTGATTATTGCGCTAAACATGACTCTGCCATAAAGCAATGATTAAGAATGATCTGAAATAATGCCATAATGCATAAATCCTGCAATAAGCCTTCTAACCCGAAAAGCTTGCACTCTTACACTTAGACACAGAGAGGGTGCATCATATGTTCTTTTAAAGCTTTTAAGTACATTTAGTAATTGGTGTTTTATGAATGAGTTAAACTCAAGGTGAAGAATCAGTGGAGAAACTGTTTTCATATGAGACTTATGTCTGGTATTGATGATTAAGTGTATAGATTGCCCTTAATAATGCTTTAGAAAGAGAGTTTGTTAGTTGACAAAGATCCATAAGTTATATTAAACTAGAAAATGATTATGGAGATTAATTAGGATCAGAGGTTTAAATGTGCTCAAAGTTATTAGCAATGGAAGCTCGTCAGTGTGAAGCACTTCATTTAGTGGTTTTGATTAAGCTATTTCATGAGTAATATTTTAAAATCATCTAGACATAATAACTAAGGCTAAATGAGATAATTGTAGTGTTTAATGATATTAATGGAACTTGATATAGTGCAGATAAAAGAAAGTATAGATAAAGAGCATGGGTAAAGAGCATGAATAAGTGGGACTGTTTGAAGGATGGGGGCGGGTGGGGCTTTAAGAAAGATTTTGGATGAATCATGTGAAACTTGCACATTAGACTTTATTGCTATATTATACACGCAATGATGCTAGTCTAAATAAGAGGTGAGAAAACACAAAAGATAAGGTGAAGGAGAGAGGGCCAATATAAGGAGAGGAGAAGAAGAAAAGAAAGAAAGTTGATTTCTCTTGAAATTAGCATTTGAATAAAAGGGTTTTGCTAGAAATCATGCCAAAGGTGAGTTAATCTTTATTTAATCTAGTTATTTTATATTTGGAGGAAGATATGGTTAGGGTTTTCAAAAGAGTTTTTGGGAAAGATTGAATCTTTGATGGAAAATTAGTGCAGTAACCATGAGTTTTAAATGGTGGTTTAATTAGTTTAGTAATTGATTATATAAACATGGAATTTAAGCTTTAATTTGATATGAATTGAAGAAAATCTTACTAAGTGCCCAAGGATGGAGATTCCTGCAACTTCAAAACTGATATGGAACATGATCATTTCGTTTTGATTGATGAGTTTAATTAAGTGTTTTGATGTTAAGCTTTCTAATGATGTTATCAGTGTTTTAGTTTCAAAAGATGGTGGTTTTTAAATTGAGTTATCCATTTTATATGGTTATGGAAGTCAAGAGTTAAAGGGAAATGTTATTATTGTGATATTATGGTGATCTCTAAACATTTTAATTGACTAAGTAATTGATTGAATTGATTACAGGAATTGGTTTACTAATTGTTGGAAATACATGGGATTTCCGAGAGTTCGTTCAAAATCAAATAGGAATACAAATGTTAAGCATTTAAGTGCATAGTAGACACACCAACACATGTTTGCATTTAAAATGCCAAGAATGAGTATTTTTAAGGTGCTTGCATTTATTCATAGTAGGTAATAAGAATCATAGGGAGATAGAGTGAAAGAGAAGTCAAGCTCTTCCAAGGCCTAAAGCTACAGGCTTCTTAATGTAGCTTATGAGTAAAGCTTATGAGTGGTTATTTTGTAATGTGACTAGGAATGATTTGTTTGTTATGTGATCAGTTGATGATATTATTTTATACTTATTTATAATCTGAAAAGAAATGATTTTGTTTGAAAAGAGGCAGTACAAAGGGTATGTGTTAATTTCCCGAGGCAATGAGCCTATCTGAATTGGAATGCAAAGTAATGATGAAGATTCTTCTAAAAGTAGGTGAAGTTAAGCAAAAGGTTGATGTGTTTTTCTAATAGAGCAAGTGAGATTAATACTGTGAATGTATTCGTATACAGATATCTACATCTGAGAGTATAAAAGTTGAAGTTATGACATGTACATTCGAACAACTCGTGAATTTGATCTGTTGATCTGGAGTTTTACGCTCGTTCATGGAATCTGTCGCTAAATAGCAGTGGTTCTCATAAATCTGTTATTGGTGGAGCTGTATGCTCATTAATTCTTTGATAATCTGGAGTTATATGAAGCTCAAAAATTTGAATCTGGAGTTTGGCGTGCTCAAGATATCTGATGGCTAAAAGCGCTGGGCAAGACTAAATCTGTTTATCTGATACTGAATCGCGGAGTCGGAAATTTGGTTTGACAAGTCTCACATTAAATAATGCTAGGTACAATGCATCTTGCATTAATCGTTCTAACAATATAGTCTCTGTAGCATCGTAACTTGGATGCCTTGAATGAACTTATCTAAATTTTTGTCGCAATGGGATGATACATGATGATTGGCACAGAGGTGCGACGATGTATTGTTTGAATGATTGTTGATCGAATGACTGAGATTTATTATCTCGAATTTAATTGTTTGGATGTCGAGCATGTGGGATGGCCGAAGAGTTAAGAGCTGATTGATTAATTGGAGTGCCAGACTATGTGCTTTATTCTGAAATGCTCATTGATATGCCTAATTGTTCTTGTCAATATAATATTTTCATGATGGTTTTTGAACTCGACTGAGGATGGTCCTATCTCATATTAAAATGCTACTGTTTTTTATCCAGACTATGTATAGGTTAGCTAAGAGGCATTAGCATGATCGCAAATGTACAATCTGTTCAGGCTGACTAACACAGAATTAGCAGGTCAGAATTCATACTTCCATATAAATGCTACATGTTTTTTCGCAAATTTTTTAGTACTAAGTAGGTTTAGCAAGTCAGAATTTCATCTCATCTAAAATGCTAAATGGGATTTTTCATGATTTTTTAGTAACTAAGAAGGTAATTCAGACAGTTCAGCATTCCCATCTGTTCAGACTTGACAGAAATGAAACAAGCAGGTAGGGATCAGTTGGTGGTCTATAATTATGTCCAACCGTCTTCAGTTTTGTAAATATGTTTTTATAGGAATATAAAATGCTAATGTTTTTCCAGATTTTAGTACTAAGAGGTTTAGCAGTCAGAATTCCATCTCATATAAAATGCTAATGTTTTTCCAGATTTTAGTACTAAGAGGTATTAGCAGTCAGCATTCCATCTGTTCAGACTGACAGAAATGGAACAAAGGTCGGGATCAGTTGTGTCTATATATGTCACCTCTTCAGTTTGTAAATATGTTTTATAGGAGTTTAAAACTCCTTAACGTCCACTATGTATTGAGTAACTTTTAAATTATGTCACCTCTTCAATTTGTAAATATGTCTTATAGGAGTTTAGAACTTCTTAACGTCCACCATGTACTAAGTAACTTTTAAATTATGTTTGGTCATGTATATATTTATATGTCTGTTGCGAAAAGTAATGAATTTTCTAACACTAGTTCTTACTGTTTATCACATGGTGCAACTTATATTTCTGTTAATGGATATGTATGACATATTATGTAGCATCTTAACACTATTTATCCTTGGATATATGGTGTAAGGGTGTTACATACAGAGGCTACAGCGTCTATCCTTAAATTACCTCTCGCCTTCATAAAAGAAAGACAAAGTCACGACATCGATGCCTTAAAGTTATGGACTCAATCCATTAAACTTCTTGCAATCGATGGATGGGTTCTGCTTCTTTTAGCCTTCCAAAACTCGCAAACGTCCTCAACCTTCTTCCTCTCTATATTGCGTTTGATGTGGGCAATAACCATATATTTTACAAATTTACCCTTCTTTTTTTTTTTTCTTGCACTTACATATTTATCCTTCTTACTTTAAAAAGTATCACAACATTCTCCTTACATAGAATTGGACAGCAGCTATACATGTGGGACCCACTTGCATTCATGTCATATAGCTAGAATGGTGGAACCTATGTGTTAGTCACCCTAGCAAGTGTTTGGAAGGCCAAGAGTTGGTTTGATGCTAATGTACATATTTGTCTTGTGAGGTGCAAGTAGCACCAACGGTTGGCTTGTGCTTGGGCAAAAGGGTTGGACCTGTGCATAAAGGACCAAAGTTATGCTAGTACATATACTCTAATAATATTTTTTACTTCCTATGCATTTTTAACATGTTAATGTATTATGAAGTATCTATATTCTCATATATGCATTGCACTAGCAACTAGGAGCATGATGTATGTGAATGATATGGATGCATTATGTTTATTGTTCTTGATGCTTCTATATGAATGTGTTAATGGATGAAGGATAAGATAAAATCGCTTTAGGGATTGATAATGTGATTGAGATAATAGTTATGGAAGGTTTGATGCCGAGTTGAATAGGGATTTGGGAATTTGGGGATTGGCTCCCAGTTAATTTGTTTCAATTAGTTGCTTGTGATGGTTTGCATGACCTATATGCATATGTGTCTAAGCATTGAAAATTGTACATCTTATGTCGCTTGAGCACAAGTGAATCCTATTATTATACTATGCTATTCACTAAATTAAACACGAACTCCAAATTCCGCAGGTGTTATATAGATTCGTGTTGAGAGTTTTCCGTTCCTAGCTTACCAGCATATATATAGATGGAGGCCATAAAGGTTGAAATGGACTTTCTTCCCTCCCCTCCCTTACCGATGATATTTACGAATTTTACCAATTAAGGTACAAGAGATAGCTTCTCCTTCCTCACTTGTTATAATTTCCCAAAATTGAGTCGTGTTACTTTACTCAGAATGCTGCAGAAATGTACACACACACACACGAGGCAGAGATAGAGAGATTTAGAGATACAACAAAATCATTCCATTGAACAAGGAAAAGAAATGTAATGGCATAACAAAGAGAATATTGTACAGCAAGTGCATTTACAATGAAATGGGGCGGCAAAATTACACCCCAGCGCGTGTAAATTGTAAAAAGAAAAATAAAAAATATACAAAATTGAGATTTCCAAGTTCCCCCTCTCACTATCTCCCCGCTTTCAATTTCCTTCCAACAAAAGCCTGACCCAAAAGTACTTTTTATTTCTTAGTTTTTTCTATCAACTATTCTGCAGTTATTTCCAATATGGTGGTAAGTCTTGGTTTTTTATATCTTCTAAGAAGCAAAGACGAACATACAACACTTACGGATGATAAAGCCATGCAAGCACCAGCCGCCCATGGTGGCAACACAATCCCTAATGTGGGAAAGAATACTCCAGCAGCAATGGGTATTGCAACTACATTATATGCCATGGCAAAAATGTAATTCAATCGAATGCGAGCCAAAGTTTTTCTTGAGAGATCGATTGCTGTGATTACGTCTTCCAAGTTATTCCTCATCAAGACATAGTCAGCAGCTTCTATGGCAATGTCTGTCCCAGCCCCAATTGCCATACCAACATCAGCAGCAGCTAAAGCGGGAGAGTCGTTGATACCATCACCCACCATTGCAACTATACTTCCATCCTTCTGAAATGTGCGGATGACATCAGCTTTACCTGCCGGCATTACTTCAGCCCTCACATCTTGAATGCCAACCTGCTCAGCAATACATATTTTGTCATAAACCTTTCGAAAAATATCACAAAGCCAGTTCTTTGCATTAAAAAATAGTAAAGCCAAGGAAAACAAATTTCACACAGGAAAAAGCAGGCGGGCTTCCTTTCAGATTGAAAATGCACACATAAAGGTGACAAATAATTCTGACTAAACATGCAGAGCCATATGATATGACAATAGCAGCCAAGGGAAAGTATTAGATCAACAGATAATCCAGTTCAAAAAGAGGCGTCAACATGGCACAAATAATATAACTAAACCATAAATTTATAGTTCACTTGACTGTAGGTTCCAGTAAAGAGACTAAAAAACTATCTATGCTTCCGAATAGCCCATTAAGTACATCATTTGATTAAAGATTCACTAATGTTCCTGCTTGGATCTCAATATTCTACTTCATATCGAGGCATTTGAAGTAATTATTGGTCAGGGTAAAGATTGATACCAACATTTTTATTGTGTTACAAATGGTATTCACAGGAATGGTCGTCAAGTGAATGCTTTCTTTTATGTGTATGCAACTGTATGAAGTTTCCAAATAGTGTTCAGTGGATTAGAGAAATCTTGACAAACCTCATTAGCGACAGCACGAGCAGTCCTCCAATTATCTCCTGTCACCATGATTGGTTTGACACCCATTTTCTGAAGGCCTTCTACGACCACAACAGCTTCTCTCTTTAATGGGTCTGCAATGCCCAAGACACCTATCAAGCTGTCATCAAATGCAACAAGTATGCCTGTCTTTGCACTTTCTTCTAATTCCACTACAAAATTTTCTACAATTGTTGAAATACTAACTCCACTTTCAGTCATCAGCTTCCGGTTACCAACCTATTAAGGATAGTGCCTCCTATAAGTATCCCAGCAGTAATTAAATAAAATATTTAACAATTAAGCATATGAAAGGTTAAAATTTGTGCCCTTAAGCTCACCAAAACTCGTTTTCCATCTATAAAGCACTTGACACCTCTTCCAGGAAGAGCAGTGAATTCTGAGACATCAAGTAGCCATCCAGATATTATGGAATCTTTACTCTTGTTCTGGTCATCCTTGGTTGCAGAAGGTTCATCAAAGAAATGGAAATGCCGTGCATATTCCAATATTGCTTTTGCCAATGGATGTTCACTGCTAGCCTACACCATGTACAGAAAAGGACAGGGAAAGGGATCAGTCAGTAAAATCCTACTATGATGCATACCATGAAAAGGAGAAACTTAAAGTGGCAACACCTCCAGTATGCAATTATTACAACAAGATATCTTGGCTTTAATTTTGTGGTTTCTTTTCCTGTAGCCAAAAATTAAAGGCCTAACTTGTAGCATCTTGTATTTTATTTATGAAATGATAGATAAGACAGCAGAAAAAATTGATGGACAAGATTTGGGGCCACAAGCAACAAGAGGAGGTCTGTATGGGCAAATACATGCATAGGCATCACACAGTTGACAAACAGTTGAAGGCAGGCATGCATACACTTGGATATTACTTAGTACATAAGGAATCACCTCTGCAGAAGCCACCCATCTGAGGAATTCTCCACGATCCATGCCAGTGAAAATCTTTGCTGTTGTAACAGTGGCTTTCCCCTGGGTTAGAGTGCCTGTTTTATCAAATATGACATACTTGATCTTCTGAGCCCTTTCCAAAGCATCTCCGCCTTTTATCAGCACGCCATTGTTAGCGCCAACTCCAGTTGCAACCATGACAGCAGTTGGGGTTGCTAAGCCAAGAGCACATGGACATGCAATTACCACAACTGAAATTGCAAACATGAGGGCAAAAACAAAGTAATTGCCATTTTCTGGAAGCCAATAATCTGGGTAAGCTCCTATAGTTCCACCAACATACCTAGCAGCAGTAATGACCAACAATCACGCAGAAGAAACATATAGAAACTTTAACATTACAAGTACCGCAACAGTATCAATATAGCAAAACAGGCCTTGTGAACTTACCAACCCAACAACGTTAACAAAGCCATGGCAACAACTGTAGGAACGAAAATGCTTGCCACCTGCAAGTCAAAAAGATGCACATTAGACAAGAAGGGAGTATAAGTCTGCATGCATAACCTCAGCAATCAGAGATTTCAGACCAGAAGTAAAGGACAAAGAGAAGAGAAAGAACTGGAGCACATATACAAAAATCAAAACATACATAATCGTGGCGGTTTCAATTATTGATAATTTCAACTGAAGTTTTGCCCTCTCTATTATTTTCATCCCAGATATAAGCATACTTAAAAATTCAGAGGATTCAAACAACAGAAGAAAAGCTGGCATGTAAATAAAAAAAAGGCCAAGTATGCAACACTCCATTATTGATGATACATCAAGTAATCGAAAGCTCTTTTAAACAAAGAGTATGTGATTATAAACATAAGACAACGAACACCAAGACAGTGTGATTGGAAACAGGCTTAAGCAGACGTGTAATCCCCCGTTCTAAAATAATGTAACAAAAGGTGGCAAATCATAACTAAGAATAGAAACAATCTGACAGAAAAAATTTATAGACAGAGCTAGGAAAAAATACAAATACTACAAATTTCACTCAAGGGTATGGATTAGTATATCAATGAGAATAGATGACTGCAATGAATATCTTAACCATAGTTGAAAATGTCTGAAAAAGATAACGTTTACCTAGTCTAAATAAAAATCATATTTAAGTTTTTGGCTGTAAATGCAACAAGAATTGCATTCTATCAACTAAAAACAAACGCAAGGAATATGTTACTAAAAACATTGGGGCCAATTAAAGCACAAACATAAATGACACTCACAAAATCTGCAAATTTCTGAATTGGAGCCTTGGACATTTGGGCTGTCTCAACCAAACTAATTATCTGGTTTAAAACTGCATCAGATCCTACTTTGGTAGCTTGTATTTGAAGAGCACCATGCAAATTTATTGTACCTCCAATAACCAATGAATCAGCCTCCTTCAAAACAGGCGCAGATTCACCAGTTACCATACTTTCATTAACATAACTTGAACCCCATACAACCACACCATCAGCAGGAACTTTTGTGCCTGGGAGAACTTTTAATGTGTCACCAGGCTGAATTAGCAAGGCATCTATTTCCCTTTCTGCAATGCATTTTCCACCTAGAAAACCAACCAAATATTATCATCTGTTGAATACCTATCATAGGTTCAGGTAAAAATTGTAAGTCTTACTAGCAGAAAAGAAAAAGAATTGAAAACTACCTTTGTCTTTGACAACCAGCAGTGCTGTTGCTGGTGCAAGTTCTACTAACTTCTTTATGGCATCTGATGTCTTCCCCTTTGCAAGACACTCCAAATACTTACCCAACAGTACAAATGTTATCAACATGGAACTAGTTTCAAAGTAAGTTGGAGACCAGAATCCAGTGGCTGCACCATATAGTAGTGCACAGACTGAGTAGAAGTACGAGGCTGAAGTCCCTAGTGCAACTAAAACATCCATGTTGGTTGAACCATTTCGAAGTGCTCTGCCAGCTGCTACATAGAAACGCTTCCCAATTACAAATTGAACCACACTCACCAACGCCCACTTCAACCAATCATCAACAAGAAATGGCCCACATCGCCAAAGAAGCAACGAATATAGAAGTGGGATATGAGGACATATAACTCGTATGAAAAAGACAGGAATCTGGATCCAATTTACCAATAATTAATAGAATAATACAAAAATAATAACCAAACGGCATGTTATAGGTGCTTCTCATATTCTGGGGAGAATAATAAATTTTTCTAAAGATCTACATACAAGGAATCTCATGTCTTTAAATAGAAGGTAGTAGAGGATATGCCTCTTAAAGAAGGTTTTCAGCGAAGATAGTAAGTGTAATTATGAACAGGCAAAATCAGACATAAAGTAATACAAAACACAATCAAATCCATGTATTTGTGTGAAAATCAGCATTTAAAGATAATCATGCACAGACAAAAATTAAAAGGAGAAAAGAACTGAGAAAAAATGCAATAAACTGAATGTCAAGAAACAAAATAATTTATAAAAATGACAAAAAACAGTGGAATGAAACATATATGAGTTCAAAACCATAAGCATGTCAGGAAAAAAACTCACGCTGAGAGACAAACTTGAAATGAAAAGTCGAAACATAGTGGATGTTTCTTCAACATCCTTAGAAGTCATCCTTGCATAAGGATGCATAACATGTAATTTAAACCTCCCACTGCTTCCCTCCTCAATCCCATCCACCAAAGATCTAGAACTGATGACTTCAGGATCAAAATGAACTTCTAGTTCATTAGACATCCTATTGTAACGGAATTGCCGCACACCTGTTAAAGTGCTAATTATTCCTTCCAAAACTTGTGCATCCATCTCAGTGAATATCCCAGCAACTCCTAGTATGATTTTATCCTGCTGATTACTCTGTACAAGTGAAGCATCAAAGCCAGCATCTTCAATTGCATTCACTATATCATCTTTACTAATTACAGTAGGATCATACTCAACTTCACCCAACGAAGTAGCCAATGCAACTACAGCTCTTCTAACACCAGGAAGATCTCTTAAAATACCTTCAACAGAGTTCACGCAGGCAGCACACGTCATACCTCCTATTGTAAAATGCCCCAAAAGGGTTTTATTTAGCTTTGTTTTAAATGTACTGGGTTCAGATAGAATCTCAGCTTCGAAGCCTGCGTCTTCAATTGCATTCTTGATGTCATCATCCTACATTAGCACAAATTTCAGATGTATAAATACAAAACTGCAAAAAAAACAGTAAAGAGATGCAAAATTATTAGCCAAGCAATTTATTGGTGCTGAAATGAAGAAGACAAGTATGCAAATAAATTTCTTACAATCATATAAATGTTTCGTAGAATCTGCAATCTAGCCAACTTCCATATCACGGTTATCAATACATGCCCAGATACTTGAAATTAATTAATAAAAATAACATATCAAAATTAATTGAGAACTTGTAACCAACACAAGTACCAATCCAGACAAAAGCAGAAATAACTTTTTTCTTAACCATTTCCAAGAGAACTTCCGGATTCAATTCAATTTACTAGACAAGCAATCATACAAGAAGCCCCAGCCAAGCCAAATGAAAAAGTAATTCAAGAACCAAAATTCTATAACAAACCTTCAGCATGCGATTATGTTCAAGAAAGCTTTAACCAACATCTTTATACTAATGTCAACGCAAGACTTTAACACTGTGTAAGAAAGCCATTCATTTTGCTTTCTTTACCACCGCCAAAACTCAGTAGTTGTATTATGATAAACAAATTTCTCAATATATTTATCTTCATGATCACATTCATTGATCCATGATAAATGCGTGACTCAGACCCAAACTATTCCACTAATATTTCAAATATTTGAACTGGAAATACAGAAACATAACCAGTTCAGAGCTTCAACATCAAAAGAACGCATTCAGCTCCTTTCCAAAGTCAGCACAAGCTAATAATTCAGTTATAACCCATATGATAACAACTAAGCAACATAGAATAGAATCACATAGTTAGAAACTCACATGTGAATAAATGCAGAGAAATCAGAAAATATGGTTGCTGGATATCCAAAAACATGAGTCTACCACTGTTCAGAACATCAAAAAAGCTATTCTTTAATCAACTTAGTTACCTATTTCACCAAATATTAGCGAATGCACCAAATGAAACAGAAGATTGAAGACACATGTACAAAAGAACTCCAATGATCAAAAAACACTGAAAACAAGATACATAGCTCAAATTTCCAAAAACTAAAATACCAATTATTTTCCCAATGCACAGAATCCAATCTAAACCATCAAAAAGCAAATAGAAAAGATTTTATCCAATCAAAAAGGGGGGAAAAAAAGTCAAGTACCATCACCAACCTTGACCAAGGACGGGTCAAAGACCACATCAGCCTTATTTTGAAGCAACGCGACGGAGGCTCTCAAAACACCATTAACGCTCTGGAGAGCTGATTCCACAGAATTAGAACAAGCAGCACAGGTCATTCCTGTTACTCTGACCTGAATTCTCCTCATGCCCTCTTCATCATCAATCGTAATTGTATGGGAATCATTAGAATCCTCAAAAGAATCAAGAAGTCTCACATCCTCCAAGTCACCGGCATCGTCTTCAGCCACAATCGCCGGCCGAGATTTCCGGCCACCAGCGACCGGAGTCAGCTGCAGGTCTCTTAAGCTCGGCGACATTCTTACCACCGAGCAAGAGACAAGGCACAATCTCTGACCGAAGAAGAAGAGAAAATTAAATTTTAATTTAAAAAGAAAAAAAAAAGAAAAAGAAAAAGGAAAGAAGAAAGTTAGATAGACACAGAGATTCTAGGAAGAGAGAGAGAGAGAGAGGCTTTCGAGGGAGAAAATTAGCGAGAGTCGGCAATTTTTTAACTTGAAATTTGCTGGTGGACGATTAGGAGGGGGCTTGCGCGCAATTACATTATTGCCCTTTGTACTTGCAGAGTTGGTGAATTTGTACTACAAATTCGTGCCATGTGCGTCTTAAGCTTAAGCAGTAAGAATATTGTTACACAATGTGTCGGAGCTGTCCCGTTTCGTTCGAACCTCTCTTAACTTTTCACGTAAATAGTAAAAGACCCTTTTAGTTAGATTTATCCTGAATAGAAGTGTGCACGGACCGCTCAATCCGTTTTTCAAAACCATCCCACATTTTTCATTTTAAAAAAATTTGATATTAATTTAATAATTTTATTCGAATATGGTTCTAAAAATAATTTTGAGATAAGACTAATTTTTGATTAAAATCATATCAATCTAAATTTCATTCCGTCCCAAAATTCAAATATTTATGTTTTTTTTTCTCTTTTTCTATGAATTTCAAATCATGTCCATGAAAATCACTTTCATCCTTTTTATTTTTTAGTTTTTTTTTTACACCAATGAGTTGTTAAGGTAATAATAATATGAAAAATATAATATGCATTTTTTAAAATATAAAATTAATTAATTGATTAAATATGTTTTTCTATATAGATATTTCTTTTATTATTTTACTACATGTTGAGTAAATCTTTTTGAATAATTTTTTTCTATTAACAAAAAGGAAAATTAATAGAAAACATTAACTTTCTTGTTAAAATAAATGAATTCCCACAAAATTTTGTATAATTTATTTATAAATCCTTTTTTTTTTTGTTTGGTATCTAAAAAATGAAGAATTAAATTGTACAAATTCAATTCTATGGATTTGAATATAAATAAACCAAATTCAACCAAAAAAGATGAATTTTCCAAATTAATTCCACAAGCTTAATCAACTCAAAACTTTATGACAAAACTATTCATTCTCTTAGTATTCTAAAATTATTATGCCAAGGATATTTTATGAATAAAAACAAATAAATTTTTAATTTTTGAATTTATTCCAAACATGAGAAACTCATTTATAATTGAATTTTGTCTTGAATTCATTTATAAAATGAATTCCACATTTTGAATCATTTATACCAAATGGAGCATAAATATAATTAATCTGATTATTGAATTACTGGTTATATTGAATGTAATCATTATTTATTTTTTAAATGATATTCATGATTAAATCAAGTAAATATTCAAAATTAAAATCAGTGATGAGTTAAAATCATAAAATATGCAATAAAGGTAAATTGTATATAGTTTTTGACTTATTTTTGGCCTAATGATAATTTTGCCTTTGAATTATCAATGTGTCTCCTAGTGGCTTCCTAAACTTTGTAGGGGGTTCTACTGTGATCATGTATTAATAAATCCTTCGCTAACCATGTCCGTCGTGTAGATTAAGGAGATGGTGCATTCAATAGTGTTTGGGAGAGTGAACATTGATTCTGTTCACCATGTGCATGTCCAACGTGGCTTCTCAGTGCCGTTAGATTAAAAACTCTCTCTACGGGCTATGACCCTTGTACATAACCCTCAAAGCCCAAAGAAGAACCATTAACGTCAAGAACAAAAGCATGAGCAAGACTTACTGACAAAAAATCAGAGCGAAGATTCCTACAACGATGCCGAAGATGACAGTGTGGTTGTTCTAACTCAGAATCAATCTAAAACCTAGCAATTGGATTGAATCGCTTCAAAGAGTCTCATTCCTCTTTCCTTTTTACCAACTCAGTCCCATCTCCCTACCATAATAACATCTCTTCGGCTTGCTCTATAGATCAATAGCAAAAAGCCTATAGTTATGAGTTATCTGGTCTTTGACTCGCTTCTTGCTTTGCCTCACCCAGTTCTATGCTGTTCTCCATGCACAGTGAAAGAAAGCAAATTGACGAATGATCTCCAAAAAAAAAAAAAAAAAAAAAATCGCTTCTTGCTTTGCCTCACCCAGTTCATGGCTGTTCTCCATGCACAGTGAAAGAAAGCAAATTGACGAATTGGGATCTCCAAAAAAAAAAAAAAAAAAAAAAAAGAAGAAGAAGAAAACAGATTATACATAAACGAGGAATGTTCCTTTGATTAACATCATTTTATTTATTTTTTTCCAGTTCACAAAAAAAAAAAAAAAAAAAAAAAGAAGAAGAAGAAAACAGATTAACAAAACGAGGAATGTTCCTTGATTAACATCATTTTATTTATTTTTTTCCAGTCATCATTTTGTTAAATTTACTTTTATTTATTTTTATTCATTCAATATTTTTGTTCTATGTGCATTGCATGTGTTATTACTCGGCCTACGTCATTGTCATGTATGCTTCAATTGCTTCTTACATTTTGGCAAGGAGACATGGTTATTAAAAGATTTGTTAGTATAAGCTCACAATAGAACCCTTGCAAAGTTCGAGGGGCCACTAGGTGAAACGGCAGTAGTTCAGGGGCAAAATTATATATTAGGCTAATTATTTATATGCTTTTATTAACTAGAAAGTAACAACTAACAAATCTTCTATTTTATACTTTAGTAGTAGATCATCAATGATTAAATTAATTATTTAACTTATTCTTTTTTTTAATTCCAATTTCTATTGATGAATTTTATTTAATTGTAATTGATGAATATAGTAATTTTATATTTTTTGGTGAAAAATAATTTAATAACACTATGGAAAATCCTGATTAATTTTCAACTCAATCCGTTCTGATCCGTTCCATGTATCTGAATTCTCGTAGCAATTTCATTATGGAATATCTGAATTAAGTAAATGATTGAAACACCTTAGTTTTTAAAAATAAAGGTAATTTACTAAATTATCCTTATATTAATTCTCTAATTATCCACTTGTACTAATATTATTAATTATCTACTTTTATTAATTCTCTCACATTATTAATTATCTAACTCAATTAATTTCTCTTTCTTCTCACAAACAATAAATGCTATCATTCCTTCTATTGACTCCATTAATCTAGCATTAACTTGAATTTCATTCTAATGCGATACTTTGAATTTATGTTTTCTACCAATTTTTTAGTATATAAATTTATGAATTTTTTCATTTCCTAGGAAAGATATAACAAAAAACATTTTCCATTTTCTTTAAAGAGAAGTTTTTTTTTTTTAATTTTTGGGTTTTGAGTAAAATAATTGTAATGGAATAATGACATTGATATTCAGTACTGAGTTCATGGTTACGTCATATTGATCTAATTATTAATAGAAAATTTCATTTTACAAGATTATATGGATGGCCTGAGGAGGATATTGAAATCTTTGTTTATTATGATATTATCTATTAGTCTATCCGTTTTATTTTAATAGTAACATTTCAATTTAAAAAATGATTGAAATATATTGATTTTTATAAAAATATGTAGTAGAATGCATAAATTTCTCTTCTTAAAATTAAAAACTCTCCATTTAGGAGGGTGTATTGGATCAAGACTCTATTAGATTTTAAAAGATTTTAAAATTTCAATAGTATTCAATCTATATTTTTTTGGAGTATATTAAAATCTTGTGGTATTCGATTCAGACTTTTATAAAATCTATAAAAATCTTATGGTATTCAATTATGAATTTTTAAAAATCTATACAAATTTGATGGTATTTAAAAACTTACAAATTTGGAAGGATTTTATAAAATTACTAATTTCATTGGATTTTAAAGTGCTAGGTATGAATAAAAAAGTCATTCACAA
Source organism: Jatropha curcas (assembly GCF_014843425.1). Next base: position 271,698 of record NW_023591367.1, on the reverse strand, counting down.
ATACATTCTCTAATTCAAAGATTTCAAAAATCTTTTAAAATCTAACAAATGACTTATCCGTTTAAAATTTTACTACTTGTATCCATTCTAAACCCATTCAAATACTCAATTTAAGTACTCGTATACAAACTCGTTTAAATTTTATTATCCTTATATGTCCAAAACTCATTTAAAGTACTTCTTAAATGGGTAGCGTACCCATGAATCTTAAACTATCCAAATTCAAACTTATTTAAATTATATTTTTAGTAATAATAGATAAGATACTCCCGAGTATCTACTACCGAACCTATTTAATATAGCAGTTAACAGGTAGCGGGTATCCAAATATCTATACACGTGTTATTATGGGTATTAATTTTACTACTTATATTCGTTACAGGTAGTAATTTCACTATCCATTTCTGTTCCAAACCCATTTATAATTACCCATCCTCTTTAAATGGAATGGATCGGAGCGGAACAGATACCCTAAAATACTTGTAGCACTTCTATTCCTACCCTTTAAGATGTAAAATAATGTATTAATTATTGGATTAGTTTTAAATTAATTCATGTGCGGAGAATTTGATATTTTGTTCAAAATTAATATTAATGTTGCTGCAAATTTTCTGAATTAATTTGATTATTTTTTGAAATTTTTATGGGTTGATTGCAATTAGATAATGATTTAATCAAATAAAAAATGAAAAAGCTTTGAAATAGTCGAGGAACTAAAGAGTATAATCTGTCATTGTTATGTCTGACTGCTAGGCTCCATGAGCCGTAAGTGACAGGCCATGCATCGGGCCTGTCTTGATGTGCGCTGCCTCTTTGCATGAGCTCTGGCAATTGGTGTAGGTCCTGGCTAACGGTGGTCGTTGATTTTTGGTTTTAAATTTATATATATATAAATCTGCGATTTTCCGACAAGACGGTAGTCGTTCAATCAAGGGGCGAGAAGCCTGTGGTCTTCTGATCACATTGTGGCTGTTCTGGGAGCACAGGAGACGTTGGCTATTGCAAGCCTTTCACTGTCGTCGGGGCTAAGGTTTTAATGAAGAAAAAAAAAAGATTTTGGAGAAGATGATGCATTTTACTTATTGATCCCTCATTATTTTTCAATTTTTGAATTGGGCTCCAAAACCTTTTAATTTGTTCAACTAGGTCCTTAAATTAATTTTTATTAGATATAAAAATCATTGTAATTCTATCAAAGTTAATTAAAATCTATAAAAAAGTCTCATCAATTTCATAAAACTCTATGTAAATTCTAGTGGAATCGTTGAAAATTTTAGAAAATCTTTTAATTCCATCAAACTCAATAATTCTTTTAAAATCTTGCACAATCCTAATCCAATAGACTCTCTATGCTACAAAACCTATACTAATTTCATCTCATATTAAAGCATCACTATTAGAGTAATACTTCTATTTCATTTTTCATTCTTTGATCTAATGAAAATTTTTTAGTTATATGTGTAGTCAAAATTTTTTTTTTGACATCTGTATAATTATATGTGTAGTTAAAATTTTAATTTAACTACAATTAAAATAATGATAAAAAAGAAAAAAAATGTAAATATAAAAATAAATTACACGTAATAAATATGTCTAAAATTAAAAAATATATATTAATATCCTCTTTAAATCCTAACTAAACACTGAGAAGTAAAATTTTGATATATTGCTATTAAAATGGAACAACGTGTATAATTTTAAGTTCTCAAAAAATTATCTACAGGCTGTGGCTCCGACTGGGCATGTGAAAAGAACTCTCGAATTCGATTCCCACTAAATACATTCTGTGACTAAGCCCAAAGTCGGATTAGACAATCCCGGAATACTGGTGGTTGACACTAAAAAAATTAACCAAATTATTATTTTTTTAATAAGTCATTTATTATATTAAATAACTTAATTTATATACTCAAAACTTTACATATATATCAAACATACTGATAAGTGGATAAATATTTCTTTATTCAAGTATTTGTTAAATTAAAACTATTTATGTAACAATAATTATTTTTCAAACTGGGTCGAATTGACAAATCTAAATTATATTTGTAACTGTATTTGTTTAAAATTTTACTATCGGTATCTATCTCAAACCCCTTTAAATAACTATTTAAGTATCCGTATTCAAAACCATTTAAAATTTCACCACCTGTATCCACACATTGAACTATGTTTAAACGAGTAGAGTATCTATCCATAACCCATTTAAAGTACCCTTTAAACGAATAGGGTATCTATCCAAACTCAAATTTATTTCAAATGCATTTTTTATTAATAAATTGGCAGGGTACCCGCGGTTACCCATGACCAAAATCATTTATTATAGCAAGTATCCAAAGATCCTACCCGTACTCGTCTAAAACTCATTTATAACTATATGTATTATCATTAAACGGATCGGAGTGGAACGGATACCCTAAAATATCTGTATCATTTCTATTCGTACTTCGATGATTAAGTTGAATTTAAATTTTTATAAGCCATTATTATTGGTTTGTATAAACTATTTATATCACAAACTATTTATATCAAATCAAACCAAACAATAAATATGCATAATAGAACTACGCATATCTGGTGCACTACCATTACTTTCTTAATAAGAAAATAATATACTCCCTCCGTTCCATTTTAATAGTAACAAATGTAAATTTTAACTCGTTTAATTTAAGTGTTTATTTAGGATTTTAATGGTGTATTGATTTTTTTCTAATTTTTTACATATTTATTAGGTGTTTTGCAGTGTAAAAAAATTGAGGAATTTGTAATTAAAAGAAGGAAAATTTAGGCTTTGCACTATATTTTTAAAAAAATCAATGTGTTTTAATATTTTTTAATTCTTGTGAAAAAATAAATATCGCTATTAAAGTAAAACGGATAGAGTATTATTTAAGAGATATAATTATTTTCTTTTACTTTTTTTTTCTTTTTTGCAGAAGACTAAATTTTATCAGAAATGAATAAAATAAATAAATAAAAAATTATGTCGGAAAAGTATAAAAATGGTTTTTTTCCGGTGGAATGGAAATAAAAATCTCAATTCTTTTAAAATAAATCTTGTCTTTGAAGGCACGTGACCCACGTGTTATTCCTTTTTCAAAATTAAAATTAATTGTTACGAGACGAATGCATGTAAAATTCTTGTTGAAGACTGGATAAGTTTGAGGGCTTGTGAAATGTTTTTAAATCACTATAAAGGGTGTTTTGGGAATTATAATTATAAACGTTTTAAATTACATACTATATCACCATCAAGGGTGTTATGGGAATTCGCACAGAGGAGACGACACATGATTGCTTATTGCATGTTATGGATATCGTCTTTTGCAGACGCGGCAGCCGTCGAAACTACCTTTGATCCGGTCTCAAGTACTTTACTTTTTTAAGTACTATTTATTTTGAAGATTCAAATTAATTATATTCTCCTCGAATATATCATATTAAATAAATATAATACGATAATATTTTAAATAAATAAATAATCACTTATAATAAATCATAAATATAAAATAAAAAATATTTAATTTATTATTTTAATATAATTTTTAATAAATAAATAATCACTGTATAATAAATATAAATATAAAATAAAAAATATGTTAATTTATTATTTTAATATTAATTAATTAAATTTTCAAAATTATTTAAATCATAAATATAAAATAAAAAATATTTAATTTATTATTTTAATATAATTAATTAAATTTTCAAAATTATTTTCACTGTTAATAATTAAATTATTATGTAAATAATTCCTTAATCTAGCTGCAAGGAGTAACGTGTTGGGACTTTCTGGTCCCAGATGCTATCCCTTGATCTCCACTTTTAATAATTAAATTATTTCTTACCGATTATGGGTTATCCTCAATGAACTTTTATTTTTTAGAAAAAGAAAGAAAATAAATAACTTTTAGCAGGTGAAGTTAGTCTCTAGTTGACCATCGAACCAAACCAAGAATTAGCTAGAACCACTTCAAACATTTGCCTACTTTATTTCACATCAAAACAATAATTCATTAACATAACCTTTTTGTGGGGACATCTCAATCTTATTGAATATAAGACACTCAATAAAAGGAAAATCCTTTTTCTATCGTGTGGACAACCATATTGGAACTATGACTTCTTCTCCACTAACCATGACAAAGAAACCAAAGTTAGAAGATAAAAAAGAAGTACCAATTTCATGAATTAGACCACCATTGAAGAAAATGGGTTTTTTCATCTTCCCACTCCACAAAACATACAAATCCAATTGTAAAAGTTGACTGATCTGGCTCCCATTTACATACTATACTTTTTTAAATTATCTAATGAGGGCATGTGTTTTTTGCCATATAAAATTTTACTCCCTCCGTTCCATTTTGTTTGCACCCTCCATCCTATTTTATTTGTATGGTTTAACAAAACACGCATATTTAGAATTTAGACAACAAAAATTATTTTGTCATTTTTTACCCTTAACTCATTAATATATTAATAAAACTTATTCATTTAATAAACAATCATAAGAGTTACTATGAGAAGAATAATTGCTTAAATATACTCTCTTTTATCTCAAAATTATCTTTTATTTCAAAACCAATAGTTGCTTGTGAAATACTTATTATATTTAGTGTAAACAAGGACAATATTGAAAAAATATAATTTATTATTTTTTGAAATATACAAAACGACTTATATTTTGGGACAAAATAACAAACCAAAAATACTTATATTTTGGGACAAAATGAGTATAAATTTAGAAACTTTTCAAACATTTTGGAACATTCAAAAAAGGAATAACAAGTAAACAAAATGGGATGAAGGGAGTACTAAAGATTATATCATATTAAATTATTAAGAGTTTGGTTATTATAAGCTTAAAAATGAGAGAAGTCGAATACATTAATATTAGTATTTATTTTAATAAATTTTAAAATTTAATGGCCGATGAATTCTGTTTACATAAAAATCGAGTTTATATCACTTTTATGTAATTGTTAGGTTCCTTTTGAAATCCATTTTTATAATTAAGTGGGTTGATGAGAAATTATTAGAGTAGTTTAATATCAATTAGTTTATAAGTTAATTTCTTTTACAATGTTAATTATTTCCACGTGAAATATAATGATCGAGTGAGCTATTATTGATTAGGGTACTTGATTTTTTTCGGGGCTCCACTTTATATATATATATACAATTGAAATGATAATATGCGATAGCTTTATCTTTTTCTTGAATAGTAAATACTTTATTCCATCTTCAAAAAAAGAATAGTAAATGCTTTATTCCCAATTAGATTCGCATCTAAATTCTATTATTAATTATTAAAAATTTTAAATTTTAAGTATTAATGTACATTTTCAAATTGGTGAATTTAAAGGAAGGTTATTCCTATTCTGTTTTACTGGACTCATAATTATAATAGCGTTTATAATTATGTAATTATTACTCTATTTAATTGTAAAAATATACATTGTAAGAAATATCTCGGAAAAAAAAAAAAAAACATTCCCCAAAGTGATTTTATAGTTAATACTTCAATTGGTAAGTAAACCAACACCAACAATAATATAGAATATGAATTGTATGTAAGAGAAATAGTAGTTGATAGTTGAATGTCTGCCTGCCAATGCAATAATTGGAAGGGGTTAGTTATATTGTTGGTTTAAAGATAATTTTTAAAATAGCATTTAGCGTTTAAAATATTATCTCTATTAATTATATTGTTGAATAACGTAATATTTATGGTAGCATTTTCAGGTTAAAATAGTAATATTTTACAAAATATTACTCAATAACGTTTAGTGATTGACAATAATTAATTGAATTTAACAGTTAATTAAATAATTATTTCTATTGAAACTTGTCCTGTAACCACTATATCAACAACTACTCACAGCCAGTGGGACATAATTACTACAAGGACTAAAATTATCAAACAAGGCAAAAAAAAAAAAATTTAAATGCTCTCTGTATCAAAGCTGAAGCCTAAAAATATGCATAGAATGACAAATTATTTCTACCAACTAATTGATTTATATTAACTCCATCTTAGGGCCAAAGTTAGTTAGTTACTATTTTTGAGAATTGGACCAAACCATCCAGTTAGTTAGATCGGTTAAATAGAGTACAAATCCAAGAATTGGTTGGATAAAGTCCATTTTAGTTTGAAATTTATGTCATTTCTATATTTTTTAGCTTTAAAGGCACTCCAAAAAAAAAAAAAAGTTATGATGTTTTTTAATGCTTTTAGCAATATTGGACAAATCAAAACGATCACTAATTCAATTCAAAGATCTACCCAATTCTGTAAATGTTATAAATACATGATTGTATAGGAAAAAAATTTTTGTAATATATTAAGCTGATTAGCACTCATACATATACACAATATTACCCCATCTGTCCCATTTTATTTGCTTGTTATTTCTTTTTTAGATATTTCAAAATGTTTGTAAAGTTTTTAAATTTATACGTATAAATAATTATTTTTCTCGTGATTACCTTTATAATTATTCATTGAATGAAGGAGTTTTGTTAATATCTTAATGAATTATAAGAATATTTAATTTTAATGAAATAAATTTTAGTGAAATGAAATTGATATTTAGTTCTATTTGTTAATGTAATTATATTATTTAATTAATTTTTATTAACTATGACTTTATCATAACTCCATCAGTTTTTTTTTTTTTACAGAATAAATACTATTTAATTTTTTTCTTAAGAGGTTTTTAATTTATAAGTTTATATTGATTTACTTCGATTTAAATTAAACTAAATATCATTCAAGGCTTAACATATTGTTTCACCCTCAACGTTTTTTAGATTTTATTGCAATTTTCACTCTGATCTGACCTTTATGCTAATATCACTCTGTACTCTAATCTTTTGTTGCAATTTCACTCCAATTTTATCTTTATACAATAAACTTTTACATTTTATTGCAATAGCACCTTAATTTATAGTTAGGACTTAAATTGTAAATGTAAATAAAAAATAGGTTCAACCTTACCTTGGAGCCTTGAATAACTTAATACTATTGTGTGAGTAAAGGAGTTTTGGTTAACAGAAAGGACAATCTCTAAATTATATTTTAATATTTTTCAATTTATCCTTAATCCGATAATAAATAATAAATTGTCGAAAATTATTTTATTGATACATGAATGTTTTTAATTTAGAATATAATTATATCTTAATATCTATTTGATAGAAAAATGTAACAAATTTCTTATAGTTATGAGTCAAATAAATTGATAATAGTGTTGTAGATTTATATTAAATTTATATTAAAATCAAAACCTAATAATAATAAATATTTTAATATTTTTTTAAAAAGTTCATGTATCAAATAATTAATTTTTAAATATCACTTATTATCAATAAAAGAAAGAATTTAAAAATATTAAAAATAATAATAAAGATTGTTCTTACTATTAATCCAAACTCTCTTATCTATATAAACGTATTAAGTTAATCCACGTCTAAAGTCGAGAGTGAATCTATTATTTATTTACAATTTAAATCCAAACTATAATTTAAAGTGTTATTACAATAAAATGTCAAAGTTCAAGGTGAAATTAATATAACGATCAAATTAGAGTTAAATTACAATAAAAGATTAAAATTCATGATGAAATTAATATAAAAATCAAATAAATTGCAACAAAACTCGGTCAATGTATTAATCCTGTCATTCAAACTCCCATTTATTCTATTTATTATTATTTAATTTATTGGATATTTGCATGTAATTCAGACACGGAGTACGTGACAAAGTACTTGAATGGACAAGTGAAGGATACATTGGTAATTTTGAGAAGGGCGTTTTACAAATATCAGCTTGGTTTACGTCTGATGGCAAGAGTGTAATTTTGGTTTGGCTTTCGTGTGGGATAGGTAATGGCAGTTGGGGCCTTTGGTGACATTAGATAAATAGTTGGTGCAATGTCGATGACCAAAATTAGTTATCACCAACTTTATTTCTCATCCAATCCTTTTGTTTCCTTTATCATCCTATTCAACATAAAAAAAAAAAAAAAGAAACATATTCAATATCATGCCAACATTATTAAATATTAATAATAATCATGATGTCTCCTTTTGGTTTTGTTTGGAAAGGAAAGAAAGAAAAACAATGGAGGAAGAAAAGAATTGAGGAAAATAACAAGAAACTGTCAATTTTCTTTTTATAATTATTTTTTTAAAAAAAATCAAATTAGAAATTTCATTAATAGAAAAATGTATAAATTATATGAGATACAAATCAATATATTTCTATGGTTCTATTTGTTTTTGTGAAAAATAATTTATATTTTTCTTGAAAATATTTTTCAAATGATTTATTTTCTATTGTTTGGTTGCGATATTGAAAATTAGTTAAAAATATTAAAAATTGAAAATTAGTTAAAAATATTAAAATTTTTAACTCATAAGACCATAAAAATATTAATAATAATAGAAATTTCGTATTTTAAAAATTTTATTATTAAATATAAGAAGAATGCAAAAAAAAGGTAAATTATGAAAGTCGCCGATGGTGGTGGCCAGTAGTAAACAGTTACTGTGGTGATGGATTAATAAATTAAAAAATATGAATTTTATAAGATTATAATAAATTTGTCAATATCCGAAAAATGTTTTACTCCATTGAAAATAGAAAATTATTTTCCTTAAAAATGAATTAATCTTTCTTTCACCAGAAAAATATTTCCGTTGTCTTATTTTTCTGAATGCCTCAAACAACGAAAAATTGTGAAAAATATTTTCCTACAAGTTATTTTACTGAAACAAATGAAATCTATATTTTTGTATGGAAAGCGTAATAATAAACCTCTTATACAAAGAATAAAAAAAAAAAAATCTTGATTTGAAGTATTTTATTGAGTTGACAGAACATAATATTTCATGCCCACTATTTGACTCAATGATCTTCCTACACGTCTGATTTAATCATCTTCAAATTTTTTCTTTCTATTAAAGAAGAGATATGTACTTCTTTCTGCATAACTGTTCAAATAACAAAATATCCTAGGATAAAATCACGATATCAGTGACAATAATAATTCAGCATTAGATTTCAGAATAAAATTTCAAGACATGGACAATAATAAATCTTAATATTTAAACAATAATAACTCAAATTTGTATTAAAAAAAAGTACAAGATTATTTAAAAAAAACAAATAAAAAGGGGAAAGATACAAATTCGATGATTATTACCAATTTTTTTTACTCTTTTGTTTAGCTATAATGAAGGAAAAATTTATTTTCCTTTATTTGAGAATGACAAAATTTTAGAGTAAAAAAAAAAAAAAGGCAAGTATATCCTCACTTAAATAATGGGTATTTAAGAAATGATTAATAATTAATTTGGAGTATTTTAGCAATTCAATAAAAATAAATGATATTTTCACATTTTTTCGTTATTTTTCTCTCAAGATTGGAGAGATGCAGAACATACAGGCTAGGTGAAAAAAAAAAAAGTGAAAGATTAGTTCTAAATTTTCCTAAAGTTTACTTCTAAATTTTCCTTTTTTTCCCCTAAATAAGGGAAATCTTTTACCTAAATATTTTTCATAGCTATTTTCCTTGAAAAAAAAAAACAAAAAACTTTCATCCAAACAAAAGCTTTGTAATTTTAGAGTCAATATTTAAATTTTTTCATACATTAACATTATATATAAATGTATTTTTTATTTTTTTTTACCAAAACAATACATAATTGAATTCTAACTGAATTTCAGAAAAACTCAAAATCAAATCGAATCAAATTGCCGAAATTGAATTGGTTCGATTTGATTTTTTTATCAACCAAATAATTTGCTGACCTTTATAATGGGCAGGCCACTAACTCGATATTCATATATTATTTTACATCTAAGTGAAGATGGAATCATGGAAATTAAGAGATACTGCCCACTTGTTAATTTTCAAGATTCAACTTTCTTCATATAGAGCTTTATAAGATCATAAATTGACAAAGTCAATGCTACTATAAAAAGAAATATCATAAATCAAGATAACATTATTAACCTTCTCCAAAAAGAAAAATGAAAAGATATAACGTTCCTACAAAAACAAAATATAATCAAAATATAATCTATGGATTAAAGCTGCTCATTTTCTCCAAAAAATATCGACAATGGATCTAACATGCAGCCTAAGATCAGAAACTAAGAATTTCAGTACAAACGAGCATCGCTTATAATATAATGAGATATATAATAAGAGAGAATGCTCTTTCGATACCGTGACCGTGCATACTGAAGGTGACCTAAAAAAGCATCAAGCATCCAGAACACAAGCTCATAAAGGAGTGCTAAACATACTTTCAGTTTGAATCAAATGCAACTCTTGATCAATCCGGGGAAAAAGAAAGACACAGGATTTGATTGGTCCGTCCTCGCTAAAAAGGAAGATGTGTCGATTTGCCTGAACTTCAGGCTTATGGTGCAGTTTCTGTAGAGTTCGATGAGGTTACCTTGCTCTCCGACAAGTTTGTTAAGCTTGGAATGTATCTCCAGCAACGCTTATGAACTCCACTTATCTTCTTGGGAGCATCTGCGGCTGGAAGTCCTGTACTAAGTATTAATCAGATTAAGTTTGCCATATATTAGAACAACTTAATTCAAACAAGAGGAAAGATTTTGACTACTAGCTCTTCCATGCTATAAATATTAAACTTGAGAGAAGATACAAGACTACCAATACTAAATCCTAAACGAGTCAGATTCTGATTTGAAAAGGCTTTTCTCCCTTTCTTACCGGGGAAGAGATTGGGGATACTTTCTTCAATTCAGCTTTCAAGAATCCAATAATCCCATCTAAACCCTGCTACTATACTGACCTTAGAAATTCTACTGTTCAAGTCAAACAATCGAAAATTACAATTAAAAAGCATTAATTTCATAGCTATAATTCTTAAAGAGATTGCTACCACCGGACATAAATGGCATACAACTTGAGAACAAGACTCTTATGAACAACATAATCTCCATGCTACCTTGGGTAGGGGAATGTAAATGGTTCGGCTAATTTGGTTAATTCGGCATATTCGGTTTGGTGAATCGGAAATTGGTTTTCAGTTCCGAGGATAAATTTGGATTTGTTCCGCGATCGGTTATGGTTCAGTTAAAACTGAAACTAACTGAATTAACCAAGTTAGAAAGCAAATATTAGGCATAGGTGATTCAATGATAGTAAAATGGTTCGGCCAATTCGGTTAAATTGACCAATTTGGCTCAACATGGTTAATGCAAAAATTAATTCAGCCAATTTAATTTGTTTAAATTCAGTTAATTCAAAAAAAAAAAAAAAAAATTTCAATTAATTCAATTCGATTAAAAATTTCATCCAAATTGACTGGACAGATTGAATGATCACCCCTAACCTTGGGTATCATATATGTTCAAAATCAGAAGAGGTGATGCCATGTGATCAAGAAAGAAGTATACATCTGAGACAAACAGACAGAAGGCAAAAAAAAAAAAAAAAAAAAAACAAACCAACAGAAGGCAAAAAAAAAAAAAAAAAAAAAGATTATCAATTGAAAAAGTCTCATCCACACTGTGCAAAGTGATTTTCGTGGTCAACTAAATTTGGAAAACGGTATCTCTAAGATTAAAGAAGACATAACTTTAATTACGTAGGATATGAATGTGTATTAACTCCAATATCAACCAGCACAGACAACTCTTTTGATTTTTGATTCTTGAGGTCTTTATCCAGATCCTTTCAAGGTCTAAAGAAATCCTAAGAGATGAAGTCACTGGCCCAATGCTTTCATACACTTGCCCAAACTAACATTGGTCCTTACCAGAGCAGCCATTAGTTTTTTAAATGAAAAAGAGCAGCCAGTGGCATGATACTGATATATCATGGATGAGTTTCTCTCAACTTCACAGCGATATTCCCTTAAATGTTTGATATGGTTCCATTTAGAAACAGAAGATCAATGACACGATCATTATCTTGACCAAATAAGTCAAAGCCTAATTTTTTAGAACCTATTATTGCATGAACTGAGTAAAGCAAATTTACAATTCCCAACCCATTGAATCTAGAGTTTGTTGATATCACATCTTTCCGCACTAATCAATTGTAATACTATTAGAGAATCCCTTAATATCCACATTACTGGACTTCCAATCAACTGAAGAGACAAATGCAGCACAAGGACAGGTCTTGCAGTTTAAGTCTTTTTATTAACAACAACATAAAATAACAAACAAGGGAATAGAAAAGTAGCAAAGTAGCCACTGACCGTCTTTGTAAGCAATCCCCCACGCTTTTCCATGCCTACCATCCTGCAACATACAAACAGCATTAAACCCTAAACCATTCAACAATTTTCTTTTTATAAAAAGCCTCCATCTTTTATGGCCATCCGACCACTCACTAGTCTATTTTAGCCGAAAATCCTTCAAAACTAAACAACAAAGACTAAGAAATCAATAGAATATAAACCCTTAATGCTAACATTATAATGATAACGACATAATATAAATGTCCTACATTTGAGCTTTCCCCACTTCTCATATCACCAGAAATGCACGCAATTAATTTGATTTCATTCCATATGTAAATCAAAGAAAAGGAGAGACCTTGTAGAGATTGATCTTGGTGCATTATAATGATAACGACATAATATAAATGTCCTACATTTGAGCTTTCCCCACTTCTCATATCACCAGAAATGCACGCAATTAATTTGATTTCATTCCATATGTAAATCAAAGAAAAGGAGAGACCTTGTAGAGATTGATCTTGGTGATCTCATAAGAAACACTTTCCCAATGAGATTTAGCCATGTGGTAACCAATTCCCCAATTGGGTAAAAATTGAGCGACCTCAAACAGGTTCTTCTTCTTTCTTCGTTTGGGTTTTTTTGAAGCCGAAGAAGTGGAAGAGGCATTAGTAGCAGCAGGTGAAGAAGTGCTGAAGCTTTTGAAGAAGTTGAAAGAAAATCTGAATAAGCTTAGGGTTTGATTAGTAACCAATGCCCTGTTTGTGAGGCTCGTTGCCATTTTTTGATGTTTAGCTATTGATTTTGCTTCACTCTGTTCCTGGCTAAAAGGGGTAAATAAGAGGATGAAAAAGTAATACACCTGCTAATCAGTTAAATAATCACTTTTTAGGTTTATTGCACATAAAGACGTATAGGAAAACAAGAAGAAACGATAATGCCAATGTAGACTGCTGCATTCTACCAGACACCAGCATCAAACCCAAATCCCTAATGTAGTATAATGAGTTCCTTTTTGTCCTATGTTTCAAAGTCCCAATCTCATCTCTTCTCTTCTCTAATTGCACTACACACACCAACAATACTTGAATGTTTATTTTGTTTTCAGTTTTTCATTTTCATATGTTCTTTTTATTAAAATGAGTGTACTCTTTGACTAGGTTGATGAATGATGAAATCGAAAATAAAGAATCAAAGATTTCTTCAAATAACATTTCATCTCATTATGTGATCTACCATTCTATTTACTAAATTATGTTTTATGATTGAGAATTACACATATAGTTTATGTTTGGAACCTGAATGTGCATTGAACATGGCTTAATGTCCAATTGTTGATTGAGTTGTTTTTGGTGTAAAATTGATGTTTGATTCCACTTTAGGTAAGACTTGTCTAATTGTTGTAAATTCTATTAAAGTTTTCATGGTTGTATGATGGTTATTGTTTTCCTGAATTTAAACGTTTGATAGGTTATGATTAAGCGACGTCACTAGTTCCTGGTTAGTGAGCTAGTAATTGATTGCTAGTGAGAGCCTAAAAGATAACTTATCTGACAACTTCTATCTCTGTCTCTTTCTTTTTGATGCAGGATTTTATTTCAGATTTGCATTATTTTTATTTGGATTCCTAGCACAACTAGGATTTTATTGATAACTTATCTGACAACTTCTCTTATCTCTTGGTCTCTTTCTTTTTTGATGCAGGATTTTAATGTTCCGATTTGCAACTTATTCTTTTTATTTGGAATTCCTATGCACACTAGGATTTTATTTCAGATTTGCATTAGTTCCTTCCGTTTCCTTCATTCTTGATTCAGGAATTTACTATTTTATCATTGAATAGGACAATAAGAAAGTCTAATTCTTTCTTTAATTAGGATCTCAGTCTAGTTAGGATTTATCACTATAATAGACTAGACTAGTAGCCATTTGTAAATCATCTTATTTTTCCTCATCCTTTTAATTCAAAAGGTTATATAACCTAATTACTGATTATGTTCCAACTCTACAATCAACCCTAACTTCCTAGCTGTACTTGTTGAAAACATGAACTAGCTCCCTACACTCTTCCCCTGCGTCATACTGGTATCAAGAGCACAAAACGGTCCTTAACGGGATTCTTTTTTTGTGTCTGCAATTAAACACCATGGTTGTGAGCAGCAGAGGGCATCAGCCTCCCAACAAGATAAATGAAATAGCTGAGATTGCGGCGATGATTGAGAGATTTGACCACCGGGCTGTACACACGCCTTGCAGCGTCAGGAACGCCGTGGAAGCAAACGACTGGAGACTCCGGAAAAGGCACCAACCAAAACCGATTTTCAAGAAGCGTCGTTCGTGAGAGTGAAGAGGAGAGTCGAGGACGTAACCCCCTTTTCATGAAGCTGGAGACCTGCAACCAGCAGGCAACGAGGCAGATTGGAGGACCAAGGGTTTACCTTCAACGCTCTTTGCATTAAAAGTGGAGGTAGTTAGAATTGAAGTCGTTGATTTTCCATGGGAAATTCGCATGCCGGAAGACTTATTTACGATTTGGAAACTGTTTCAGGAAATTTATTTTTGACATGGAAACCAATGGTGAAAGAACCACCTCACCGAAATCAAGTGCTCTTTTTGCTAAAGATTAAATATAAAAGAGTACTGCACTTAAAAAATGGTGGACAGAGCAGTTGAGGAAGCCGTGCACCGAACAGGCAAGCTTTAAACACCAGCACGTGGCGGCAGCACCTGAAACTCAAGCCCTAAGGAGCAATTTTTTAGCAGCTGATTTACGCATCTGGAAACTATATGAAAAGGTTCACTGCTTGCACAAATAGCATGTCTGTCTGAAGAGGTAGCACCTGCAAGAATCTTTAATCTAATTTGCTCCATCTCCGAGTTTGGCAATATCCTGAAAGTAATGAACAAACTTACCTCCTCGCTACCCCTGCCTCGTTTCGAAATAGTCCCTTAGAGATCCCGACAATGGGCATAGTCCCGATTAACCACAATCTTGAAGAATGTGCTCGCAATATGCCTTAAGCAGCTGAAAAGCGAGTTGTCTCTCGTTACGCCGTCGCTAGCAAGGCCCATAAACAGAAGCAATTTGCTAAACAATTCTCGACCCTGCAAGAGCAAGATTCAAACATAACTCAACCGACAGCGGCAAAGAGGTTGCCCCGCTACTAATTGAAATACAAAACTGAAGCAGCAACCAGTGTTGATGGGAATGGTAAACGGGAAAGGTATACGTTACCCCATGATAGGTGGACCAAACAATTTCTGGTTCGTCCATTCTGGTTCGTCTATAAGGAGAGGCAACAGTTCTCAAGTTCATTGTTTTACTTGTGGAGAAAAGGGACATACTTCATTCATCTGTCCACAAAGGAGGGTGAATTTAGCCGAGCATGATGAAGACCAAGGCCCTATTTTTGATGAATATGATGAGGAAGTAGAAGAAATTGATGTTCACCCAGCTCAAGGTGAGTCTTTAGTTGTTCAAACAGTCATGACAGCCATGAACAAAGAAGGAAAAGAAGATTGGAGGAGGCGTAGCATTTTCCGTACCCGTGTTATTTGTGAAGGCAAAGTGTGTAATTTATGGAAAAAAATATCAAAGACGCGTACAAAAATAAAGCTCCTACAACAAAAAACATCCTCATCCATACAAAGTAGGTTGGTTGAAGAAGTTGAAGAAAGGACACGAGATACCAGTAACATCTCAATGCTTAGTGCAATTCACAATGGGAGATGACTTGGCAGATGAAGCACTATGTGATGTAGTACCAATGGATTTTAGGCATATTCTAGTGGGACGACCTTGGTTGTATGATCATGATATGGACCACAAGACAAGGCCTAATACTTATTCGTTCTACAAGGACAACAAGAAGTACACTTTGCATCCTCTCAAGAAAGAAACAAGGCAAATAGCAAATAAAGGCGCTGCAACTAGTAAATTAAATGGGCTTGTAAGTGTTAAAGAATTTGCAGCTGCGCATAGTGAGGTGGGAGTACCAGGTTGAAAAATCAGTTGAATATTCCTTTGAAATTCAACGATTATTGCAGGAATTCAAGGAGTTGATTAGTGAAGATGTACTGAAAAGCTTGCCACCCTTAAGAAGCATCCAACATGCTATTGATTTGGTACCAGGAGTAGCTTTACCAAAAAACTTGCCACCGTTAAGAAGCATCCAACATGCACACCAAATGCCTACTTTACAGCGAGCTGAAATAGAAAGACAGGTTAAGGAATTATTGGAAAAGGTCTAGTGTGTGAAAGTAAAAGTCCATGTGCCTGCCTAGCCTTATTAACACCAAAGAAAGACGGTTCTTGGAGAATGTGTGTGGATAGTCGTGCTATAAATAAGATTACAATCAAATATCGCTTTCCAATACCAAGATTGGAGGATATGCTTGATCAACTAGTGGGTTCTAAAGTGTTTTCCAAAATTGATTTGAAAAGTGGATATCACCAAATTAGAATGGAGGCATGGTGATGAATGGAAAACACGGCTTTTAAGACACGGATGGGTTATTTGAATGGTTAGTAAGCCATTTGGGCCTTTTCTAATGCACCAAGGCACATTCATTGAGAGTCATGACAGAGTCTCGAAACCTTTTGGAATTCTTTCATTTGTAGTATATTTCGATTGACATTTTTGATTTATAGCCGCACCGCAGGGGGAAAGATCATTTAAAACACTTGCGACAGTTGTTAGGAAGTACTTCGTCAAGAGCAGCTGACATAAACCTAAAAAATGCAGTTTCCTGCAACCAGAAGTTTGTATTCCTGGGATACATTTGTGCTCGCTGGAAGGATTAAAACCAGATCCAGAAAAGGTTCGTGCATTACCGAATGCCGCACCACAATCCATCAAAGAAAGTTAGAAAGCTTTTCATTGGTTTGGGCCTCTTTCTATAGGAGATTTATCCAAAATTTCCAGGCTCAATTATGAGTCCTATAATTGAATCTATGAAAGAAGAAAGTTTTAGTGGACCAAATTCTGCACAAAAAGGCATTTGAAAAGAATCAAAGGTTTTTTGATGGACTAGAGCACCTGTTCTTTGCACTTCCAGATTTTGGAGAAATTTATTTATTGCGAATGTGGATGCTTTCACATTGAAGGGATGGAGCTGTTTCTTAGCCAAGAGCAACCTCTTGAATTTTTTAGTGAAAGTTGTCTGAAAGCTAAGAGCGTTACTAACTTATGATCTAGAGTTCTATGCCTTTGGTAAGAGCTATTCGAATTTTGCAACATTACTTAGCTTATCGTGGAGTTTGTGGTTTTTCTGATTCATCAGGCCTGAGGTATCTAAAATCCTTGAGGTATCTAAAATCTCAGAATAAACTCAACAATCGACATGCTAAGTGGAGTTCTTTCCTTGATGAATTTAATTTCTCACTAAAGTATAAATCCCGTCAATCTAATATTGTGGCTGATGCATTGAGTAGAAGATCCCTAATTTTGTCAATTTTGACACTCAAATTACTGGTTTTGAAGTTGAAGAACTGAAAAACCAGTATGATTCAGATTCATATTTTGGCAAGATAAAGGTTGATTTACTGCATTCTTCAGAAGCTGAAAGTCTGCCATACCGATTGCAAGATGGTTATTTATTCAAAGGAAATAAGCTATGCATTCCTGAAGGATCTTTAAGGGAACAAATCATTAGAGAACTTCATGGAAATGGTTTGGGAGGACACTTTGGTAGGGACAAGAATTTTGCGATTGTTTCCGACCGTTATTATTGGCCAAAGATGGAAAAAGATGTGAGAAAATTGGTGGAACGATGTCCAGCCTGTTTACTCGGAAAGAAGGGAAGGCACGGCCAAAATACAGGGTTATATACTCCTTTACCCGAGCCAATGCACCTTGGGTTCACTTGGATGGTTTGTTTTGGGGACTTCCAAAGACAGCAAAGGGATTTGATCTTATATTTTGTAGTGGATCGTTTCTCATCGTTTCTCTAAAATGGCTCATTTTATCCATGTTTCAAGACTTCTAATGCAGTTCATATTGCTGAGTTATTTTTTCAAGAGATCGTGAGACGACATGGTGTTCCAACTTCTATTGTTTCCGATAGAGATGTAAAGTTTATGAGGCACTTTTGGAGGACTTTATGGAGAAAATTTGGAACTGAATTGAAATATTCCAGTACTTGCCATCTGCAAACAAACGGTCAAACGGAAGTTGTAAATCGAAGTTTGGAAAATCTATTAAGATGTCTCGTTGGGAGCAATACAAAGACATGGGATCTAGTTATTCCCCAAGTTGAATTCGCATATAACAATGAATTCGCATATAACAACTCAGTCAATCGAAGTATTAAGAAGACTCCTTTTGACACTGCGTATGGACTTAAACCTCAGAATGTACTCGATTTGGTGCCCTTGCCCCAAGAGGCTAGAGTAAGTGCTGAAGGGGAATTGTTTGCTGATCACATCAGGAAAATTCATACCGAGGTGAAAGCTGCCTTAAAAGACAGTAATGCATCATATGCCTATACAGCCAACCAGCATCGGCGCGTACAAGAATTCGAAGAAGGTGATCAGGTTCTCGTCCACTTAAGACAAGAACATTTCCCTAAAGGAACTTATCATAAGCTGAAATCTAGAAGGTTTGGACCTTGTAAGGAGAAGATTCAGTTCCAAGTTCCAATGCCTATGTAATTGATCTTCCATCTGATTTACAAATCAGCCCAATTTTTAATGTTTCAAACTTGTATCCTTTTCATGGATTTGATGGAGTTCCATCCTCCATTGAAGCACAAGTACAAGAGCTACCAATTGCAAAGGCTGATGTTATTATGTTATTGAGGAAGTGTTGGATGTCAAGGAAGCTCGTTCTAGGCGTGACAACCAATATAGACGATTTTTAGTTAAGTGGTTTGGAAAACCAGCAAGAGAAAGTACATGGATTTCTGAAGAAGAGCTAAAGCAAGTTGATCCAGCCATACATGCAGAATATATCAAGGTTTACTCGTCGGAGCCGAGTCTTTTTTTAAACCCGGGAAGAATGATGCATGAGCAATCCTAGTCCTAATTGGATTCCTAGCACAACTAGGATTTTATTTAATTTACTATTTTATTTCAGATTTGCATTAGTTTTCCGTTTCCTTATTTGATTTACTATTTTATCATTGAATAGGAATACAGTAAATTTTCTTTTCTTTAATTAGGATTCCTTAGTCTTGTTAGGATTTATCTCTATAAATTAGACAACACTAGTGTAGCATTGTAAATTCATCTTATTTTCCTCATAACTTTTAATTTCAAAAGTTATAAACCTAATTACTGATTACTGTTCCACTACAATCAACCCTATTCTAGGCTTACTTGTTGGAAAACTGACAAGCCCTACATCTTCCCCCTTGCGTCACTTTTTCACTGTTTTTTTTCTGTTTTTTTTTTTTTTTTTCTTTTTTGAGTTAGTATCTGCACTATAATAAGTGAATTGAATGTAATTGCATATAGTACTTATATTATACTTGGACTCTAAAGAAATCTAAAATTTCACTCTCTACAATCTTCTCCATTCCATTAGAATCAATTATAGTAGAGCCAAAAATAATTTATATTTTCTATAATAGCTATGATTCCTTAACCTTGGATTTAAAATTTTTCAATTTCCTTTTGCCAAAAAATAGGAAGGGATACCATTACTCATGTAGGGTCGGCAATGGTTAGGTAACCACGAAAACTGCCCTACCTGAACCTGAACCGATTTCTGGAATAAGATACCTAAACCAATTAGCAATACCCACATAATATCAAACCTATATAAATACACATTTAATACAAAATGAACCAAACTCATACAGGACACAAATAGGAAGAAAGTCCATACAACACAGTGATACTAAAATATAAAATTCAAACTAAATCCATACATTACACAAGCAAACCACTATCTCAATAAAAAAGAATTACACAATCAAAATCTATTAAAAAACGCAACAATACTAAAATAGCTAGCACAAAATCTGTCTCAAATAATTAAAAGACAGCACCACAAGCCCCAGTTAACTCTTCTTTTTTGTTTGGTTTGATGCTATGTGGAAAACTTTTAAATGATTTTTTTAATATATGCACATACTGCACTAATATGAAGGTTAATGTTCGTTAATACTTTAAAATTTCATCATTTTGTTTGGGCATGAACCAATAGAAATTTTACGCAATTCAAGATAGAAATAAGAGACTTTCCCTGTCAATAGAGAAAAAAGGTAAGAAAGAATCATTCAGTCATTCTTTTGCAATATTAACTTCCAAAAACACAATCAAGGACAATATGCCAATTTATGCATTCCAACTGTTGTCCAAGAGCTGAAAGAAAGCATCAATCAAGTACATCTAGCTACTGATATTCAACATATTGCAGCATAAAATTGAAAAAAAAAAAAAAAAAAAAAAAAAAAAAAAAAAAAAAAAAAAAAAAAAAAAAAAAAGGAAACGGAGTAAGCCTCAGAAAGGAAGTGATTCAAATGCTGTACCTGTGCACCACCAGGCAGCTATTCTTTCGCAATAACAAAATATTCATATTGAAAAACAACTCAAGATACATCCGAGATTGGTGTAACAATACAAGGCACACCCATATTTTAATGACAAAAGATGTAGCAAAACGTAAGGAACCTAGTCCAGTTAGTATAGTTTTACAAATAAAAAAACAAACTGGAAGAGAAACATTACCACTGAACCTGGATTAAAAAAAAAAAAGGAAAAAAAAATTGAGCAGGGAGATTAAAGAGTGCTGTCTAACACCTAAGTAAAATAAGCAGAGACCAACTTCTGCATCCTCTACACAATTCAATGAACTCGGCACATCAGCTCATGCAACTATAAAATTATCAGAATAGAACACTTAAATGAATCAGAAACTTATTAGTGTTTCAATAGTTAGCTAACCAAAATGGAATTTAATAATAGAATAATTTAGTGAACTAATGATTCAAACGCACATTGCAGATCAGTTTATAATTGACAAATAAAAGGAAAAACCTTTATATGATAGTTCATATATAGTTCATATATATTAACACACATAACAATTAACTCAAAATGATTTCTAAAACAAGAAATTAAAAATAAAGGAAGGTGAGCCATACCCAAAAAGAGATAATAGTATCAAAACCCAGATAATCTATTTTGCATTGCGACTGCTACTTGGAGCCTTGCAAGCAACAGAGGTTGTCTTCGGCGAGCCACAAAGATTGTTGCGGAGATGGCCGCTGGTTGAGGAGATGGCCACTTGTGAGTCGGGTTCAATCTTTCGATAAAAAGATACGAAAGAGGAAGGGGAGATGTGTCATCTAGGAAGAAAAATGAGCCTTGGCCCAAACCGAATCAGCTTTGTTGCAAAACCCTACCACAATGTTTGGCTAAATTCAATTTTAGCTGTGGAATTCATTTCTACAATGTCAATTTAATTAAATTTTGTACATAATAATCTATATCTATATATCTATCTATCTAAATATATAATCCTGAAGCAATAAATATTTTGTAAATGCTTACACAAAGCTATCTTTTCTCAAGATTCTATTTTCCCTGTTTTTAGAAAATTTTGGACTTTTTTATTTATTTTTCTATGTTTGAATATTTTTATTATACTATGTTTGGAATATTTTTATTATATATATTATATTATATAAATATATATATATATATATATATATATATTATATATATATATATATATTATATATATCAAGTTTCAAAAAAAACTTTCCTGTCAATGGGTATATATCACTTTGAAATTTTTAAATATTTTTTATCTACAAAAATACTCACATCCATCTATAAATATTTATATATTAAATATGAAATGTTTGCATTTGGTGTTGTTTTCAGTATTAGGTATAATTTCTACAATGCTTCAGTTATGTATATATGTTGGGATTGGGAGCTTTTTTTTTTCTTTTTTTTTTTGCAGACTGATCATGGGAAGAATTTACTGCTATAAAATGAGGTGAAAATAAACCCCCATTGTTAGTATGGCAACTGAAGAAGAAGGAGAAAATTTTGGTGCTTTGACCCAAAATAAGTTTGTCTTTTTTAATCGTTGTGAAGTTCTCTTTTCTCGTAATTTCCCCTCTCACTGGATGGTTTATTACCATATATGGCTTCCACTTGGATGATTTACATATTAAAAAATATAGAATTCTCTTAGAACTTTAAATTTTAAATTTCTGGATAGATATTTCAATTATTTTAGTGGCATGAGAGATAAATATTCTAGATTTGATTATTATAGCCTCATATTTAGTGATTTGTGACATCCTACCGAGTCGAGTCTTAGCACTAAGTCGAGTCATTTCATAGAGTCGAGTTGAGTCGGGCCAAACCAAACCCGGTTGGGGTAGTTTAGAATGGGATTATAAGTGGACTTACTTGATTGAGAGGAAAAAAATCAAAGGCATATGGGGTGAGGATTTATTTGCATTTTAAAGATCAAGCTTGGTATTTACGTGAATAGCCTTTTGCTTTAATTGAGGTACTATAGAACTTTTACACACAAAGTCATGGATATTTTAGAGCCTACCCGTGCATACCCATTTCACTTTCCCATTTTCATGTTTATCTTCATCTTCTTCCTTTATCTCTTCCACCTTCCTTTCAATTTTAATGGTAGTTAAGTCTTAACTTCAACTTTTCTTCTATCCAAGTACGTAAACCTTCTTTAAGTTCATGATTGAATCATTTGGTGCTATTTTTAGAATAGTCATAAGAATTCTCATTTATAGGTGAAGGGAGTTCAAGGAGTGTAGAGAAAAGAAGTTAAAGAAGAACTCAAGCTTTTTGAAGTAAAGGTTTGATATCTCTTTTTCATTTACCATTTTCTTTGCATGAGAGAGTTGTGGTGGTGCGTGTTTTGTTAGCTAATGAGACAATATTGCTTCTGTTTGAGTGGAGAGCACTGGAATTGTTGAGAAAACAGGAGGAATTGAATAATGAAGTAAATAGTGAGTTTATGCTGAAAAGGTTTTGCTGAAAATTTTACAGTAACGTTGATCTTGATTGGTTGACGCCCATTTAATAATGGAGATTAGCGAAGCTGTTATAGAAGAGTTATTTGTTCCTCTATGTGTTAGCTTTACATGAGTTTTTGAATCATCCAAATCGGGAGTTGTATATTGAGAATATGACCAAGAGAGAGTACAGACTACCAGGCTGAAAAGAAGCCCGACGGCGCGCGCTAATTGCATGACGAGCTCGCGACTTGTGCCTTGAAAAAACTCCACTGACTCTCATTTTGCACTTTACGCCTGCTCGCGACTCTCAATTTGCGCGCTCGCGACTTTCACCTTGAAAACTCTCGACTCTCATTGGTGCTTTACGCGCTCGCGACTTTGCTGCGCGCTTGCGACTTGTTGCGCCGAATAACTCACTGACTCTCATTTTTGCATCTTTCGCCCGCTTCGCAACCTTGGCAGGCACCGCTCTCGCGACTTTGTTTTCATGCATTTTTTGACGTCGATTGGTTTCGTATGGCAATTGGCATTCCTTTGTCAATTTGCTATTGCCTCCACATCAATTTTAAAAACACCAAAATCTACAAACATCTTAGCAAAACATGTATCAAACAACATTCAAGCATGCAAATTTGATGTGAAATCAAATTAACATTAGGTGATTTATGAAGTTATGAACTATGAATATGATGTTGTGTTTTATTATTTACAAATACAACCATTTTGCCTTCCAGTTTGAGGGCTTAGTAGAAACCATTGTAGATAAGACTATGTCGCCGGACATAGGATAGCAGATCTTGGGCACCCATACAGTTGGATAACTCCGGCTTAACAGGGCCTTGAGTGGAGATGATTATATATGGGCCGATTAGCAGCAAGCATACGTATTTCATCGAGTTTCATACAGTTTTTACTTATCACTTCGGTTTCACTATAACCTTTGAGGGAGCCATACAGATATCTTGACATAACATTATCTTGACATAACATTTCATGAATCATACAGTCTTATCACCCAGTACGAAAGATAATCAAGGTATAAGGAAAGGATCATGCTATATGTGCTTATATGTTTAGTTATCCATATGCATTTACATGCTCATTTTATCTATGTATGTGCTTAACTGTTTCTTTATGTGTTGAGATATCCACTGAGCTTTATTGCTCAGCGAGTTACCTGTTTAACTCGCAGGTTTTGAGATTGGACCGTAGAGAGTCAGCCTGCAACTGCTGCAGTTCATCTGTAGAAGACTCAGTATTCAGGGTAGCTACTCATTTGGATATGTATTTTTTTGTCTACCCTTTTTATGGCATGTACAGGTTTTTTATGGCATGTACGGGCACACAGTTGGGCCCATTCCATGTTTGGAAACTAGTATCATGTTTGTAAATAATTAGTACATTATTAATATAAACAACATCATCAATGCTTTTTTATTCATATACAGTTATGATTTTTAGCATGTCAGGCCATACAGTCAACCAGTTTTTGGTAGCGTCCTCGTTCATTATGATTTTAGCATGTCAGGCCATACAGTCAACCAGTTTGTAGCGTCTCGGTTCAGTTCATTCGGGTTTACAGGTGGACCGGGAAGGGATGTTACATGATTTGTGATTGCACTGTGGTCAACACATATTATATATTTTCTGACAGAAAATGTACCTTTTGTAATCTGCAGTAGTATTAAGCCTGCAGGAGTATAAATTTTGTAATACTATGCCAGTAGTATTAATCTTAATTTATTTTTTAGATTAATTGTATAATATATTAATTTATTAGTTTATTGATGAGGCGTCTCTACAATATCGCAAGAGCTATAAGCTAAAATGTTCAATCATTATTTAAGCCAAATAGTTCTGTAATATCTTTATGGGTTTCCCAATTAGGAAAGGTCCGCCAACCCCATTAGTGGCGCACGGACCTTCATTTTAGCAACTCAGTATGTAAACATCAATAAAACGACTTCGATTCAGGGTTTCATCCAGTTCAAGCACTAAGCAATTTTGCTTTGCATTGCATACATGACTCATAATGGCCCAAATATCAAGTAAAGAATGAGATTTCGGTTGTGAAAGTCATATTTGTTCATCATCCATAATGAACATCAAAGTCTTGAACCTAAGTCTTGTATTAACTTTTAATTAATGCTTCTTAATTTTATGCACTTTAAATTCCCGTCATTTACATTTTTAAGCAGTTTACATTTATGCCTCTTATTTATTATTGTGTTAACCCTCCTAACTTTAGATTTGACCATTTAATCATTCTAACATTTAGATTACCATTGTGTTAATTGTTATGATTGAATATTAACTACAAAAAAAATGCTATTTAGCGAATGACACTGAGCTGTTGCTAATTAGCAACCGATCAGCGACCGCTTACGACATATAATTAATGTGAAACCTCTGGAATATTAGCAACCAATTTTGGTACCATTAGCGATCGATGTAGTGACAAAATTGGTGACCGCTTGTTGATTTGTTGCTAATTTTGGCCCTAAGAATTGGTGCCAACCAGAGCTACAAAGCAGTGACCATTCAGCGACTAAATTAGCAATGACATAACGACCAATGCACAATCGATCGCTATATTTGGTGCCATAGACCTGGCAAAAATTGGTGAAAATTAATAACAACCAATTAACGATTAGTTGGCGATAGATCCGACGATCGAAATTTCATAGCTTTCAGCGATGAATTAGCGACCGATTTTAGACTTTAGCGACGGAGCCTATTTGTCACGTCAACTAATATAGTGACCAATTTACTTATTATAGCGACTGATATGGTTGGTCACTAAAATTTTTGGGTAATTTAGTCGCCTTCCTCTCTCAAGCGCGAGACTGATTAGTCTCACGCCTCTCTCTCTCTGTCTCCTCTTACTTTCTGTCTCTCTCTCCCTCCCCCTACGTCTCACTCCAGCACCATTCAACAGTGCCGCCGGTCTCCTCCTCCTTCTGCTACAAATAAGTTATTTGTTTTTTGTTTTTTTTTCTTTTCCTTATTAATCTGCAATTTGTGTAATTTTTTTAAGTTATTATTGGCTAAGGTATATAAGAAAGAGTAAATATTAAAATTTGAATTAACTTATTGATGAATTCCCTTTACCCTAATAGAATTTCTTGTGATGAATCTTTCTATAGATGTTTTTTGAAATAGTTATTTAACAACTCAAAAGATTGAAAAAGAAAGGCAAAAAATCATGTTTGAAACTCCATACCATAGCTTGAAAAAGCTTCAATCAGGTTAAAAAACTATAATTTTCATAATGGCCTATGAACTTTTCAAGTAATTAAAAAACTTGTAATGAAGAAAACTAATAAGAAACAAATTTAAAAAACTTGTAATGAAAAAAACTACTAAGAAACAAATAGCTTATAATATTTCATAAAAATAGATTTTAATTTATTTTTTAAAATTAATTAATGATAAGAAAACAAATGATAAATGTTGTATGTGTTTGTGTAATTAGTTTGTATGTTAATTGGTTTTAGATATTAGTTTGTTGGTTTTTGTATGTAATGAATTAGGTTGTTGTTTTTTATTATTTTTTAGATATTAGTTATTTTGTTAATTAGTTTAGTTTGTTAAGTAGGTAAGTTTTTTAATTAGGTTAGTTTTCACATATAATTGATTAGAGATAAAAGAAAAATAATTAATAAAAAATATTTTGTTATTATATTTTGTTAATGTATTTGTTAATAAAAATGTTGTTAATTGCTTTAGTTTTCTAATTTGGTTAGTTTTTTAAAATTTTTTCTTGTCAATTTTTTGCAGATTCAAGCATCTCAACACATTAATTTGTTAAAAAAAAGTGCAGCATTTATCCAGTACCAATTTTCTTTCTCTTTCTTCCTTAATTTATGCAGTAGTTTAAGTTTTATACTAAGTATTTTAATTAGGAAAGTAATTAACAAAAAACTTATGAAAGCATAAACTTAATAAGTTTTAATTAGGAAAAAGTAAAACTTAGCATAATCATAAAAAACATCTTTCTTAAAGGCATAAACTTAAAGATTCATATGAATTAAAAGCATAAAACTTAAAGAATGTAAGGATTAAAAGCATAAAATTTAAAGATTAATATGAATTAAAAGCATAAACTTAAAGAAAAACTTAAAGAATGTAGGATACAAAGCATAAAATTTAAAGAATTAATAAATGAATTAAAGCATAAACTTAAAGAAAGTAAGAAATTAAAGCCATAAAACTTAAAAGATTCCATATGAATTAAAAAGCATAAACCGTAATGAAAGTAAGAATTAAAAGGACAAAACTTAAAAGATTCATAGCATAACACTTAAAGGATTTCTATGAATTAAAAGCATAAACTTAAAGAAAGTAAGAATTAAAAAAGCAAAAACTTTAAAGAATTCCTGATGTGGATGTTGCTTTATAGAAGTGTTTCATTTTACTTGTGTATGGAATGTGATGAGGCCTAGTAGTTGCCATTGATGTGGATGTTGCTTTATAGAAGTGTTTCATTTTACTTGTGTATGGAATGTGATGAGGCCTAGTAGTTGCCATTGATGTGGATGTTGCTTTATAGAAGTGTTTCATTTTACTTGTGTATGGAATGTGATGAGGCCTAGTAGTTGCCATTGATGTGGATGTTGCTTTATAGAAGTGTTTCATTTTACTTGTGCATGAAATGTGATGAGGCCTAGTAATGGCCATTGATTTATAGAAGTGTTTTTTTTTGTTTTGCATTTGGAAATTTGGATTTATTAGTTTTTAAGTTTAAATGCTGCCGAATTTTTTCCTTGAAAATATCATAATGAGCCATGTTCAACTGAATTAACATAAATACAAGTACCTCAGTTGCGTATTTGATTTCTTTCTCAATTCAGATGAAAGAGAAGACATTAAATTGTCCAAGTTGGACAATTTAGAAATGTCTTTTAAGTACAAAAGTACGAACACATGCAATAGTTACTTAATCATCTTTTGGTAAATTTTAGCAGTATATCTCATTTTTATGTTCTATGCGTTCATAGTGAATTGGTTATGTTTCACTTTGTGGACCTAGAGAACTAGGGGAATATGCTGCCGAATTTTCATTAGATGCTTATGAAAATTATTGTATTTGTTCGTACTTATGTACTTATATTGCATTTTTGAATGTGCTAGGTTCCCACCTATATATTTTTGACTCATATATAGTACACCTCTGTCATCGTAATAAAATAACAAAGTAGCTTCTGATAACTAAATAGGTAACATGTTTGCTGATCGTATGTGGATGTACCAAAGGTACGAGTTGAATGGTTTATTAAAGAGAGATTTAGTGGAGGGTCCGGATGTACCAAAGGTACGAGTTGAATGGTTTATTAAAGAGAGATTTAGTGGAGGGTCCGGAGTCCTTCATTCAGTTTGCAATCAGTAATACATGTTGTATGGATGTAGGGAAAATAAGGTGTCCATGCAATCTTAAAAAGTGCAAAAATAGGACTTTTTATGATGTTGAAACAGTGAAGCTCCATTTATGTAAAAATGGGATTGTAGAAAACTATTATTAGTGGGTATATCATGGTGATGATGTTGAAACAGTGAAGCTCCATTTATGTAAAAATGGGATTGTAGAAAACTATTATTAGTGGGTATATCATGGTGAAACACGAATTGACAATAGTTTGGGGCGACAGTCTAGTGTATCACGGAGTCAGGGCGTAGATTTGTATTTAGATCCAATATTGCGTTCGCAAGATATGGTCCAAGATGTGGCTGGTCCTGATTTCTATTGGGAGAATATGGAAGAGTCACCAAATACAGTCGCGCAAAAGTTGAATGATATGTTAAGTGCCACCAATCATGAAGTTTGGCAAGGTTGTCAAAGACATTCTTTGCTCTTTGTATTATCGCGAATGTTGCATATCAAATCAGAACACCACATTTCTGAAAGGTGTTATGATGATTTTGTGTAATTAATGAAAGAAGTGTTGCTTGATGATAATTCTATGGTTGATTATTTTTACCAAACGAAGAAGCTAGTTTAGGACTTAGGCTTGTGGTTGAGAAGATAGATTGTTGTCGTAATAATTGTATGATATTTTGGGGCAATGATAGTGAATCAAGGGTGTGCAAGTTTTGCAACCTTCCTAGATATAGAAGCTGAGGACGCTATTATTTTCGTTAAAGGAAAACAGAATGGGCTTGATTGATTTTATTTTAAAAAATTGGTTTTCGTTATTAGACCCATTCATTGATCCTTGAAAAAAAGGTTCTTTTACTTTGGTAAAGGTTTTATTTTGGAGTTACCACCCTCTTTAGGGAAAATTCAAGAATTAATCGATTCTTTGGAATCGGTTAACTCGATTTTAAACCAGAGACTAGGTAAGGGAGTTAGGTACTGTGTCGGAAAGGTGTTAGGCACCCGAACCGCCCAGTTTAAACCGGCCTCCTTGTTGTCCATTACTTCACAATGATTTAATAATAAGATTAACTAAAATTGAGATGCAAAAATGGTTTTAATGCAATTTTTAAAGAAATGTCAAACATGCAAATAATCTCATACATTAGATATAAAATTAAATCATCCATAAGAAGCGGGGGAAGGAGAAAATATTACAAACCATATCCTAATTACAATCTACCCATAAACCCTCCAAATTTCCCAAATTCCCTAAATATTACATACAAGGAATAATAGGACCTTACATTAAACTTAATAATAAAGCACTATCTCAAAACATCAAGAACAACCGACACAGAAATAAAAATCATCCATAAAACCACATATCATACACTCATTCAATAATGGTGGAAATGATGAATGTTAATGTTAGAATGTTCTAAACTAAAGTTAAAGGGTTAGATTTACATAAACTAAAAAGCATTTAAAGTAAAGATCATAACAAGTAAAGGACTGGAATTTAAAGTGTTGGAATTTAAAGAACTGCAAAGTAAAGGGCAGAATAATAAAGCATTATTATTTATTTAGTTTAGAATGAGATTTGAGTTCAAGAATTTTTTGTTCTTATGAATGATGAACAACTTTGACCATCACTACTCATTTCCATCATTTATTTGCTCATCCAGACCAAAAGTGAATCGTATACGCACTTTAAGCAATAATGCTTAAGGCTTAACTCGATTGAATCCCAAAATCAAGCATGGTTATTGATTTTAAGTTACTGAGATTCTGAAATGAAGGTCCATGCGCCACTAGAAGTGGCGTGCAGACCTTGCTCGAATTAGAAAAATCAGAAAATAAGTAATAGGAGGTGTCTAGGAAGAAGTGGCGTTAGGCCATTGCTAATGGCGTGCGCCATTGCCACTGTGGCTTGTGGCACTAGTGCTGTGGCTTGTGCCACTGCATGTGGCGTATGCCACTACTACCTAGAAAGCCCCTTTCTTGGTTGATCATGGGTTTCCCTCATAACCAGATTTAAGAATGGTGATTTAGCACCAAAATAAAAAGGAAAAGAGATGGAGAAAGAGATTAGACTCTAAGTTTATTTTGCTTTGAAGAAAAAACCCGAGATTGAGATCGAAATGGCAAGAGATACCCAACAAACTTTGATCTTTAATCAATGATCTGAGATTTGTTTACTTGATTAGTGTTTTTGAGAAAGTTTGATTGCAAATCCATTAATGTCTTTGATAAAAACTATTCTCCTTTAAGCCCAATCTATAAAACTTGTTATAGATTTAGGTTAAAGGAGTTTTGAGAAATAAAATTGCAAGAGTTTTGTTAAGGCAATTAACTTCCTCCTCTTCACATTTCCCATTTATAGGGAAATAGGGAATGTTGTCCTAATTTTTAAGGCTTAGGTGGCAAGTGCCACTGATGGGCCTAAAAAATAGGTTGGGCAATATTTCATGAAATCAGCTTGGGTGGCACGCAAAATAGACAGTGCATCGAGATGTGTTATGGGCATACCCGAGACGCATTTCTCGTCCCTATTTCGATGCGAACCTTGAAAACGTGAAAATGACCCGATGGGTTACATTTCTTAAACTCGAATCATTAGTTCGAGAATCAAATTCGGATGTCTCAAACTCATTTTATCACAAAAAAGGTTATCAACACTGAGTCCTTTGGGGCAAAAATTGAGCGTCTATAGAAGGCGATGTCAAGGAACTAGGAGACAACAGAAAAAGAAAGCATTTAAGAAAATGTATTACTTTCCATTGACTTCACGACTTCAAAGGCTATATGCATCTCATACTATAGCTGAACAAATACGATGGCATGCGAAACCTGAACATGAAGCTGATGTTATGCGTCATCCATCAGATTCTGATGCATGGAAATACTTTGATGATCAGCATTCGTAATTTGCTGCTGAGATTAGAAAAGTCAGATTAGGACTTCGGACGGATGGTTTTCAACCGTTTGGACAGTCAAGGCAATAATGTTCTTCATGGCCTGTAATTGTGACACCATATAATTTTCCATGTGTATGAAAGAAGAGTATATGTTCTTGTGTGTTATTGAGCCGGGACTAACAAACCCGAAGTATAAGATCGATGTTTTTTTACAGCCTTTAATTGCGGAGTTGAATCAATTGTGGGAATCAGGTGTCAAAACTTATGACATTTCAAATTCTCAAAATTTTGTGCTCTGAGTTGCTTTGCTATGACGATTAGTGACTTTCTTGCACTTTCAATGTTATCTGGTGGAGCATTGCCGGCAGAACTGCTTGTCCATATTGCATGGAGAATACAAACGCATTTGCTTTGAAAAATGGTGGGAAGCAGTGTTGATTTGATAATCACCAAAAATTTCTCCCAATTGACCATGCATGGAGGCAAAATCGATAGTATTTTCGGAAGAATAAGTTGTTTACGACCCCCCCCCCTCCACCTATAAAGTCAGGTATAGAACTTTTGTTGGAAATTGAAGAGGTGGGCCTTATGAAAGTAACTGATTTGGGACATGAAGAGGTAAACGATAGAATTGCTCGGAGCAATGGATGGAAGAAACATAAAGTCAGGTATAGAACTTTTGTTGGAAATTGAAGAGGTGGGCCTTATGAAAGTAACTGATTTGGGACATGAAGAGGTAAACGATAGAATTGCTCGGAGCAATGGATGGAAGAAACAAAGCATATTTTGGGATTTACGTACTAGAGTACATTGCTCATCCAACATAACCTTAATGTGATGCATATAGAAAAGAATGTATTTGAAAATATCTTTAACATTATGATGAATATTAATGGGAAAATAAAGGATAATGCCAAAGCTAGAGCAGATATGAAAGAAATTTGTCGTCGTCCTGAGCTAGAACAGATAGTAGAGACAGGACGATTTCCAAAGGCTTTTTACACGCTAAACAAGACGCAAAAGCAAATATTGTGTGAGTGGATCTGTGGGTTACGCTTTCCAGATGGATATGCATCTAACATGGGTCGATGTGTTGACATGCAAAAACATAGATTATTTGGGATGAAAAGCCATGACTGTCATGTTTTTATGCATAGGCTAATATTGTCACGCCTGACTCCAACCACCAGAGGAATTGTTCGCTTTGGATCATGCCAATTCCATCCCATACTGAATTGGTAAGACCTGCACGGTTTTGTCCCACAGGTAAAATGGGAAACTTCCCAGGTGGTCACATATTCTAGGATTTTCGTTAAGCGAGCACGCTTAACCCTGATTTTCGTTAAGCGAGCACGCTTAACCCTAGAGTTCTTTTAACTCTCCAAGCCATTCCACTAAAAAGCGCCTCTGATGATTAGTTTTCCCTTTTTTGATATATGATCCGATTAATTCCTATGTCCCACATTCCTCTACTCATAGCTAGCCTGTCATCTTATAAGCTAGCTAAGAGCTTTGCTCTACCTGCCCTCTTAGGATCGCTTTGTTGGGTTGGGATGTCATAGGCCCAATAGCTTCTGCGTGGTTCGTCCTCAAACCATACATCTATTGGAGGGGGTCCGGCTCTGATACTAATTTTCACGCCCGACTCCAACCACTAGAGGAATTGTCTACTTTGGATCAAGCCAATTCCATCCCATACTGGATTGGCAAGACTTGCACGATTTTGTCCCGTAGGTAAAATGGGGAACTTCTCAGGTGGTCACCCGTCCTTGGATTTTCGTTAAGCGAGCACGCTTAACCCTAGAGTTCTTCTAACTCCCCAAGCTATTCCACCAAAAGGCGCCTCTGATGATTAGTTTTCCCTTTTTCGATATATGATCCGATTCATTCCTATGTCCCACTTTCCTCTACCCATAGCTAGCCTGTATCCTAGAAGCTAGCTAGGAGCTTTGCTCTACCAGACCTCTTGGGATCGCTTTGCCGGGTCGGGATGTATAGGTCCACCAGCTTCTGCGTGGTTCATCCTCGAACCAGTGGTTCATCCTCGAACCATACATCTATTGGAGGGGGTCTGGCTCTGATACCAATTCTCAAGCCTGACTCCAACCACCAGAGGAATTGTCCACTTTGGATCAAACCAATTCCATCCCATACTGGATTGGCAAGACCCGTACGGTTTGGTCCCACAGGTAAAATGGAGAACTTCCCAGGTGGTCCCCTATCCTAGGATTTTCGTTAAACGAGCATACTAAACCCTAGAGTTCTTCCAACTCTTCAAGCCATTCCATGAAAAGGCGTCTCTAATGATTAGTTTTTCCTTTTTCGATAAATGATCTGATTCATTCCTATGTCTGATATTCCTCTACCCATAGCTAGCCTCCCATCCTAGAAGCTAGCCATATGTCCCACATTCCTCTACCCATAGCTAGCCTCCCATCCTAGAAGCTAGCCAGGAGCTTTACTCTACCTGCCCTCTTAGGATCGCTTCTACCCATAGCTAGCCTCCCATCCTAGAAGCTAGCCAGGAGCTTTACTCTACCTGCCCTCTTAGGATCGCTTTGCCGGGTCGAGATGTCACAGGCGCACCAACTTCCGCGTGGTTCATCCTCGAACCATACATCTATTAGAGGGGGTCCGGCTCTAATACCAAATATCACGCCCGACTCCAACCACTAAAGGAATTGTCCACTTTGGATCAGGCCAATTCCACCCCACACTGGATTGGCAAGACCCGAACGGTTTTGTCCCTTATGTGAAATGGAAAACTTTCTATGTGGCACCCATCCTAAGATTTTTGTTAAGCGAGCATGCTTAACCCTGGAGTTCTTCCAACTCTCCAAGCCATTCCACTAAAAGGCGCCTCTAATAATCAGTTTCCTCCTTTCAATATATGATCCGATTCATTCCTATGTCCAGCATTTCTCTACCCATAGCTAGTCTGCCATCCTAGAAGCTAGCCAGAAGCTTTGCTCTAACCGCCCTCTTAAGATCGCCTTGCTAGGTCGGGATGTCATAAATACCAATAACTTTCCGGGAGCTATTACCAACTAAAGAGTGGGAAGCATTGACAGAGCCGAGTCTTTCTTTTAAGGATTTGACAAGCACTGTCCTAAGAATAGTGGATATGGTTTGCCTTGCATGTGAAACACCAATAATCCTTTGCAAATTACAGTAGATTTTTCCCCTAGGATTCTTTGATTCTATGGCGCATTTACCAATTCATTTACCTTTTGAAGCACAAAAGGCTAGGCTAGTGCAATACAAATGAATGTATCCGTTTGAAAGGTATATTTTGCATTTACACCATTTCAATCGCACCAATAAATTTGTTTCCACTAATATGCTTATTATGTTTTGTTTTTTATTATAGAGATATTCACATATTAAGGAAGAACGTGCGCAATAAGGCAAAGGTTGAGGGTCGATATGCAATGTATACTTGGTGGAAGAAGCTTCCACTTTTTGTTCCCACTACTTTGTACCCCATGTTTACACTAAACATCGACGAGTCTCGCAAAATGATGATGGAGGCAATAGAATGGAAGAAAATTTAGAAGGAAACCTTTCAATTTTTACCTATCCGGGACGAACAATGGGACAAGCAAAAAAAAGGCGTTTGAACATGTAAGAGATTCGTGTAGCTCAAACTTACATTTTGTTGAACTGCGAAGAGGTGACCCATTCGTTGAGTAAATATATATAATTTTATAGTTTAAGACAGTTGATGCATTATAAGTAGTACTCTTGATGTGATTTGATGATATATTTTGTAGGAAATATATGGCTGAATTGCGAGAACGCATTCCCCGTTTACCCTATGGTGTTGTTGATGCAAGACTAGAGGAAGAATTCACAACTTGTTTGAAATGTTATGTACACATCAGTTCAAACTTTAAATTACACTCAAAGAAAGTAATAGTTAAACGACTGAATGTTTCTTATTTATACAGACGCGTAACTCAAAAAGTATTATAGGTAATAAATTCATTATTGATCTAGCAAAAGGACCTTTGCTAATCGCAAATATGTACTCGAGATACTTTGTCAATGGATACAAGTTTCATATTGAGCATTATGGGTCAACTAGAAAAGCATTAAATACTGGAGTATGTGTAAAAGGATCAAACTAATAGTGAACAGTCAAGCGATTTTTACGGGAGGTGGCTTAAGGTCGTCGAGCTGGAATATCCAGCCATACGCATAAAACGGACAACACTATTTAATTGTGAATGGTTCGATCCAACACCCAATGTTGAAATGAAGGTTCCAAAATATAACATAATAGAAATTAATAGTAGAAGAAGATACACAAAGTATGAACTATTCATTCTTACATTGCAAGCAGCTCAAGTCTATTATGTTCCATACCCATCAATGAAGCGAGATCGCTAGGATTAGATGGTGGTGTGCTAGATAAAAGCCAAATCAGTTGTAGAAGATGTCCAGACTAAACAATCTGCCTTAACATCAATGTTTGAGCCATTTCGAGTTGATGGGGTTAAAGTATCGATCCAAATATTTGAAGATTTAACGAATAGACTTGACGACGAAGATGAGACTTATGTTAAGATTGGTATGTCAGATGAAGAAGATGTTGAACCAGAGCCCTAGGTCTTAGGTACTTCGGAAGAAGAAGAAGAAGAAGAAGAAGAAGAAGGATATGAAGAAGACAAAGAAGAATGACATACGCAACTAGTTAGTTGTTGACGCGTGGTTGTATGCCTCCACCTGACCCAATGATGATATGAGGACAAGGGATGGGGTATCACGATAAATCAGGAGTGGTTGAACCAAAAAGGGATGGGGTATCACGATAAATCAGGAGTGGTTGAACCAAAAAATAGAATCAAAACCGCCCAAAGAGCCTGACCCTTGTTAGGGCTTGCGTCACGCAGGTAGTACCTGCGTGAACGGCACTCTTAGCTGCGTCACGCAGCTCTAAACAGGACTGACACCTCTGGCGCGCAGTTAGTTGGCCCGGCGCCCGTGCAACGGCCTGCACTGTTTGTATGGATACGCGGCAACTGTACAAAAAGTAAGTCGCGTCACGCAGGTTTGCGGGTGCGTCATGCAGCTCCTACCTGCGTGACGCAACTGCCCTGTTGCCCTAGCCATATAAATACTGCATTACACAGCAAAAACGGGACTTTTGAAACTTTCCTCATTTTTTCTCTCAAAAGACTAAGGCATTTTAGACAAAAAGGAAACGATTGCGGCTAGGGTTTTCCTCAAAGACTCCAGTGAGTAACCTTGAGGAAGATCAAGCCATTAGGCACATAGATTGAAAAAAGCTTAAAAAAAAATATAAAGGCATAAAAAAGAAAAGAGAGGAAAAAGATAAGAAGAAAGGTTTTATTTTGGCTTTGTGAAGATCTCGATATTACCTTCCTGGAATCGTGAAACAACGTCCTTAAGCCCATCTTGGCGCATGCAATCCTCGAATCTGAGGGCAAGGTAACGATTCTAAATATTATCTTTCAGTTCTAGCATTTTATTCCTTAAAATCTCATTTTTCAAGTGATTAATTAGTTTGGTATTGGTTAAAAGTCGTTTTGCCCATTTTTGAGTATTTCTAAGTTGTATTAAATCACTGTTAACAAGAAAGAAACGTAAAAAGGATAGTTTGAAAGGTAGTTGCGGACCAGGGCAGCCGCGTCACGCAGCCGCAGCTCCCACCTGCGTGACGCGACTGTTCATGTCCAAAAGTCTTTAATCCGGACTGGACCACCTGTGTGACGCAGCCATGCCCAGGATACTTGTATATTTAATGTGCACGCAGCTAGGAGTTCCGTCACGCGACCGTTCTTCATAGAACAGCCGCGTGACGCAACTGCTCCAATTTCCAGTAATACAATAAGAGTTGCGCCACACGGGTGTTCTTCATAGATCACTCGCGTGACGCGACTGTTCTGAAATTCCAGGATGAGTGAAGAGAGTCGCGTCACGCGACTGTTCCTCATGGAACACCTGCGTGACGCAACTGTCTTAAAATTTCAGTATATTTCCCCATTTCATGTTAATTTCTTATTATTAAGCAGATTTTAATAAAAAATGATCAAACATGGGCAAATTAAGATTTAATCAAATCAAATCAACTAATTGTTGATGATTTTGAGGTTTTAGGATTTACTTCTCTTTATTTATTATTTATCGTATTATCAAATTCTGTTTGTGGCCCGCCTTTAACCATAAGGCAAGAGCGGGTCTTTTATTTCATTTTAGTATGTGTTATGGATGGATGGTGGATAATATGCTTTATTTGTGATGAATGCAATGGATGAAATTAATTGGGACGGTTAATTAATTTTCCACATAATTTAATTTTCCCACCATAGGAACTTCGGGTTCGATTTTATTGGGTTGGGTTTTTAAATAATTGGCTTTTCTAAAATAATCAAATTTAGAAATCGTAGGTTAAAGAGGCCAGTTTTTCCGGGCGTCGGCTTCCAACGGGCCGACGTACCCAATTCCCTTAACCCAGAACCGCATTGGGTTTTCGCTTGACCAGTCTTTTAATAATTTTGCCTTGAATAAAAAAATGGGTTAAAATGGAGTCACTTTTTGCAAAAATGGAAACGGTCCCATTGCCGAAATAATGGGTGGCGACTAAAAATAATTTATAAGACCGATTTATCGGCATCGTATATCCAAAAAGGGTTTTTATCACCGCTTTTTCCAAATAAATATTTAAGTACACAAATAAAATCCGATCCACGATTTTCTCCGGGGGAAAACAGTTTGGCGACTTCACTGGGGATTTTGCACCCATTAATCCCTGGTTATTCTTAATAAATTAATGGTTGCAATTAGGAATTGACTCTAAAAGCCTACTATTTCTAAATAAAATTGGTTAGAAAAGCCGATGGAAAATAATTAATCGTCCTTTATTTGCTTATATGTTTTAAATTGCTTACATTTTTAAGGGTCCATTGCATTCACCTGGCATTTCTCTCTTCTCAACCTCATTCTACCCGTATCACCCTTCGGTACTAGGTGTTAAGTTTGACGAAGGTGGATCTAGCCTAAACCTTGCGTTTTAGGCACATCCACCCGAGAATTAGCAATTTTACCAACCGCAAGCCCAGTACCTTAAAAGGTGCGTCGAAAGGAGTAGGCCCACGTGAAAGCCCGAATCTTGTTTGCGGAACCTGGACTTTGTAAGCCCAATGGACCAATGCCCATGCATGTAGTTGAAAGCCTTAGTCACTTCGCCATAAGGAAAACCTAAGTCTGTTTGCTGTTGTTCTGTCATATTCATTCTGAGAGTTTGTTTCGCCAATCTCAAAACCCCCTGCTGGTTGTAGAGATTAGACCAAATCCTAGGAAACAGATGTCGGAATTTGTACAGAAATTTATAACAATGAATCCGTGTGTGGGAGAAATAAGGTTGGAAGGCATGCCATTTCCCAAACTCCATTCCCCTGTTTGATATAAACTGTAACATATGTTTGTGACATTCATGACCATGTAACACTTTCCTTTTCAGGCCATGCATTAATAAAGAGCTAATGCTCGGTATGGACATTTGATCTTGATTTTGAGACCGGAATTCTCAGAATTCATTATGAATAATATAAATGGCAATCACTTATAGTTGAATTAATACGCCAAAAGAAAGGGGAAGTTATAAGGGGGTTGCAGTTCTTTTTGTTATTTCAACATTTCTCGTAATTATCTGAAAAATTAAGTGAGAGATTTAAAAAAATTCTGTAACAAAAAATAAGTAACAAAATAACAGAAAATCCTGCTTGGGACCATATGTTCCAAGGCAAAAAGTAAGGATACAAAAAAATAATAAACAACAAAAAGTAAAATCTCGTTCGGAAATTCTTTCATTCCGAGGCAAAAGTTAGGGATTCGAGAGAAAATAGTCAACCGCAAATCCAAAAGGAACGATTGACGACAGATAATGCTTGAAATGTTTAAATACAAAATAAGTTGTTGATGTATTATTCATACCGAATTTTTGATCCGGTCGTTGAAATCGAGATCTTATCTCCATACCGGCTTTAGCGCATTCGAAACGCATTCTCCATCCTATGTGCTCTCATTTTCACATGCATACATGCAGGACCCTCTGTAACTCAGAATTTTTCTTGTCAGAATTGATCCTTCAGAAAATTGAATCCTTTCCCGGGAAACCATTGAGAGTTTGGAATCGGCATCCTGGTCAGCGTTTAAATCAGAACATCCCCAATCCCCGAATTCGCTGCCAGTCAACTCCGTGAATCAGTCCAGTTCATCCAGATTTCAGAACCCGATTCACAGAACTCGATTCAGATCCAGCAGAAATGGCGGATAACACAGAAAATGAGACCGGATTTTCTGAAGCTCAGATAAGGACCATTGCTCAGATTGTAGCTGCGGCTCTTGCTCAAGACAGGGCCCAAAATCAGAATACTCCTCCTTCGAGTAGCCAACCTGTGGATGAAGAGGGACCGATCACGGAACCTGTGTCGAGTAATCAGGCTTCCATGGGAAAAACTGTCCCGGTTGAAAATGATGTGCTCAAGCAACTCGCCGATCTGAAAGAAAAATTCGACAAAATGGCGGCAGTAAAGGAGAAAGACCCGACCACCAATTTTCATATAACTGAGTATGTCCTGCACCCGACCAGCTCGGCTTCTTTCAAAACCTTTCAGCAATTCCATATTTGAAAGGAGATAATGATCCTTGTTCACTCAACTGTCTGAATTTCTCCCGAGTATCCCAAATGAACCGGTATAACGAAGAAGAATGTTTTTTGGCGAGCAATTCCCGCAACACTACATAAGGATTATCGGAGGTGGTATGACGGTTTTAGACGAGGAGGTTCATAAAGAAGAATTGGATCAAACTGCACGCACCGCGCTTTCTCAAACACATTTTCCAAAGACTGAAGAGAGTGATGAGTTTCAGTCTGCGTGATCCTGGAGAGTTTTGAGACAAGGGAAAGGAATGAAAGCTTTTTCTATTGGCTACAGAAGGTGGAGGACTAGCTGTATAAGAGTTCAGACCAAGGCCAAAGGGCAAAGAAGCTGATCAGAATCTTTTAGGCAGGACTTATTGCCCTTCTTCAAAGAAAGGATGCTGACTCAGCCGGCTCACTGATTTTTCTTTGGTTCAAATGCTGGTCTAAAACATCGAGGAATTGTAGCAAGGAAGAAAGAAGAAGAACAGAGGGTTTGGTAAATTACCGACTTCTTTATGGGTGACAGAGGTGCCGGAAGCAGTAATTTCAGAATCAGTTCAGGAGCGCAGTAATGGCCGTGATAGGTGCAGTTAATGAGAGAACTAAGGAGAGAGTTCACTGACTTAGGAAGACCTTTGAGCACAGTAACTAAGATCTTGCCATCAATTAACGGTGGTGTTGTCAAAGCTACCAGTCGATCCGACTAAGCCCGTGCGAGGGAGGCATATGGACCGAAACTGTGATTACCATCAGTGCAAAGGGCATTCAACTGACAAATGTTTCAAACTAAGGCACGACATTCAAGATTTGATTGACAGTGGAAAAATTACCAAGCCTTCAGAAAAGAATAAGCCAAGCACTAAGAACAATTCGCTTCCCCAATATCAGTACAATTACCCGCCTCGTAAGTCTCAGTCGAGTGGATCGGTCAACGCGATCGGGAGCGGATTACCAGAAGAAGTGGTATTAGCCGAAGCGGAATGGGAAGAGCGGATGTGCGCTATGTTGAACATATGGGCTATGTGAACATATGGGACGATTGTAGCAAGTGATGAGGGAAGAGAAGGTGCCACTGAAAATTGAAAATTGAGAAAGTATCACTGTGAAGGTAGGCGACGTAACCGGAAGGGATGGAAGATGAGCAACTCCAGCTGGCCATTCAAAAAGAGTTTGGTCGATCAAGAAGAACAATGGTATTACAGTAGTGAGGAGGAAGTGAATGAGGTAGGTGTTCAGAGCTTGACCCGCAGCGGGCGAGTGTACAATCCTGAGAATAATATGCAGGCCAAGGGAAAAGAGATTATTGTTGAGGGGATAAAGAAGAAAGTGATGGAGAAAGGCGGGGAGAATCCGAAGGAGAAAAAGAACGAGGAGGAGGTAATGAAAGGGCAAAAGAAGGCTGGAGAAGTAGGAGAAACCAGTCAGAACAAGACACTTAATGGGGTAACTGCCAGTTCGGTGCTGAGTCAGTTACAAAGAACCAGAGCAGACATTTCAATATGGAAACATTTTCCGATATGGGATTTGCTTGATAGCATCTAAAGGAGCATAGAGAAGCTTTACTTGAAGCCATGGAACTTTCCGTCAGAGTTGCCGGCCTCGAATTCAAGTGTTGATATGATCAATGTGCCTACAGCAAGAATAGGCGAAGTCACTTTCTTTGACTCAGACCTTCCCACCAGCAGAGGGAAAAAACCACTGTAAGCCACTGTATATTCATAATTGCCGTCAATGCGAACGAGAATACTAGGAATGTTGATGGTGGATAATGGGTCCGCACCTGTGTGTAATGTCCGGTTGAAAATGCTGTAAAGGTTTAAAAATTGAAGAATCAAAGCTTGAGCCATTCAAATTTATGTTGGTTCAAGGCCTTATGAATAACACTATGCGGAAATGCAAAAGGACCTTCAAAGCAAAGATATCCACCGGGCAGTTGG
>NW_023591367.1:214286-229126 GCF_014843425.1 Jatropha curcas | reverse complement strand
CTTTTTTGTCCTTTTGATTTTAAATTCTTAAAATTATCTATGACTTAATCTTTCCTCAAGTTTTATCTCATTGAGTTTTCTTGAGGAAGAAACTCTAGCCATTAATCGAGCTTAAACTCAGAACGTTATAATTTCTTCGAGAAATGAGAGAAAAGTGTCAAAAGCCCCGTTTTTAGTGTAAAAGTTTTGTATTTAATATGGGTAGGGCATAGAGCATAGTTCGCTGTCACGGCAGGTAATACCCACGTAACGCAACCGTAAGCTGCATGAACGCGCTTATTTTGGTACAGTGCCGCGTATCCATACATAACAGTTGCAGGGTCGTTGCACGGGCGCGCGCCCAGAGGTGTCAAGGCCCGTTAGAGCTGTGTGACGGCAACTGAGTGCCGTCACCGTAGGTAATTAGCTGCGTACGGCCACCCTAAACGTGGGTCAGGCTCCTTTGGGCCGGGTTTGGGATTCAATTTTTTTGGTTTAAGCACTTCTGGTTGATTATGATGCGCCTTATCTTTTATCCTCATATCATCATTGGGTTTAGGTGGGGGCATAAAATTAACGCAATCAAACAGGTTGGCCTCCCGCACTTTAATCATTAATTGTATAAACGATTAATGTTAAAGGTGGTCCGATTGACGCGCCTTCCTATCTGGAAATCACTCGAGCTCGTTTGATCGGCTTGGGGAAAGATTGCTGAATTAATCATCTGGACACCTTCTCAGCCGCGTTTGATCGCTTTGTTCGTTCGCATCAAGTATGTGATGAATTCAAGCCTCGGTTTGATTGGCTTTGAAAACATCTCCGAGGTCAGTTTTGATTGGCCTGAAGGATTTGAATAATCTAGTCACGCTTCCTCAGCTCGGTTTGGAATCAGCTTTATCGCTCCCGTTGAATCTGAAAAGACATCCTCGAGGCTCGGTTTTGATCGGCCCAAAAGATGTTGATTTGATGAAAAAGTCTTCAAAGCTCGGTTTGATCGGCTTTGAAGGACTTTGGATCTGGCCACCTACTCAGCTCAGTTTTGATCGGCTCTGTCGGTGCATAAGTTCGGTTGTTTAGAAAAGGGCATCCTTTGAGACTCGGTTTGATCGGCCCGAAGGATGTTGTTTTATGAGAAAGTCTTTCAAGCTCCGGTTTTGATCGGCTTGAAATGGGCTTTGATCTGGCCACCTACTCAGCCTCGGTTTTGATCGGCTTTGTTGGCTCCCAGTTCGATTTAGAAAGGCATCCCTTGAGGCTCGGTTTTTTGATCGGCCGAAAGATGTTGGTTTTACCCTGGTCACTTCGCAAGTTCCATCATCAATTGACTGGGGAGAGATTTCAAACAGCTTCGCAATACATCATCAACTATTTTGGAAATTGTTCTGACTAGCTTCGCAATGCACCAATCACTAATCAGTAATGACCTATCGCTGTAAAAAAAATCATCACCTTTGGCCTGAAAAATTTTCACAAGAAAAGAGCAATATCTGTGTGCAAACGAACCTTGGCCTCCTGTTAGAAAAATATTGGAACATTCACGTTTTTCCATGCATTAATTATGAAAACAAATTCACGTTTAAGGGCAATAGGTATACTTTTTACGCCCCAGTTCGGAATTCCGAATTCCGGCCTAGGACAAAAAATATTCACTTTTTGTAAGCACATTTATTTTTTAGCTATTTTTATTGTCAAAGATTTGGTTTCAATCATTTTGCAAAAATTTTATGCCCCCCAGCAAAATTTCGGCATAAAAAGGTTTAAACAAATTTGTGTCTGCATTTTTTAAGTTATTACCTTTATGTATATAGTGGTTTTTAAAAGAAAACTTACCTGAGGGTAAGTCTGGGCAATTTGATTCTCTGCCTCCTGTGTGGTGAGTAGACAAACATTGAACGAAGTGTACGAGCCGTACATCGACGTCAAATTAGCTGAAGTGGATCGTCGTGGGCTTTTTTAAAATGGGCGCGCCATGGGCCTGTTTGGGCTCGAAAAGAGATAAGGGCCCAATTAACTTTGGACTTGGAAAGTGGGCTTGGCCCAACTGTTTACTATAAGTAACTCTTTCTTAAATCAAAGTTCATTTTCACTATTCACAACCGCTAAGCAATTGAAACCTCTCTGAACTTTTTCACTGAAAGCGATGTCCTCAAAATTTCATGAAATCCCCGCTTCCGCTTACACTCGGAGATGGAGACCCTCGGTGGCGTCTACCGGATATTCCCTACCTTCGACGGCGAGCCGGTTTCGTGTGAGCCGGAACCCACTGCTCCAAGGGACACGACCGTTGCAGCTCTTCCGTCGCCGGGCACTTGAGTTCCCCGGTCCAAGATATGAGGCGCGGCTTCGGATGCGTCGGCTTTCAGTCTGAGGTAAGTAAAAATTTCTCGTTTTTTTACCGCTTTGATCCAATAACTGTAGCATATGTTGAAATTTTTTGTAGTTTGTGCGTTTGCATCAACAGTTGCGTCACGCAGGTGGAGTCGCGTGGGCGCGGCTGTTCCTGCGTGAACAGTTGCGATGACGCAGCTCGTTCTGTGTGTGAACAGTTGCGTGACGCAACCTGTTGCGAGGCGCAGAAAACCCTAGCTTGCCTTGAACTTAGGATTCTTATCCCATTTTATTGTTGTTAGAACTTGTATTTGGTTGATGCTTGATTGTTGTATCTCTAGGCGACTTTGATTTTGCCGCTGAAAATTGCATGAGAACAACAACAAACATAGTGAAATTTAGGCGTAACACTAAATTACTGCGTACCTTCAACGGTTGCGTCACGCGGCTGTTCTTTGGAAGAACAGTTGCGTGACGCGACTGTTCGTCACGAGATAAGCCTTGAGCAGTTGCCGTGGAACACAACTGTCGAGTTTGCGTGGCACAGCTGTGTAGTTTGCGTGAGCAATCTGTTCTTAAGGGCAACAAAACTTCAAACAGTTGCGTGACCGCAGCTATAG
The DNA here is from genome assembly GCF_014843425.1 of Jatropha curcas. The sequence continues at coordinate 226,199 of NW_023591367.1, read as the reverse complement.
GTTGGCGGTAGCGCAGGTGCTGAGGTGCGCGACGCAACTGTGCTTAATGGGTGCGCTAAAACTTGGGCCAAAGTTGCGTGACGCAACCGTGTAGACGGCGTGACCGTGGCTGTGTTAGATGCGTGACGCGGCTGTGTAGATGCGTGACGCAGCTAACGGTTTTGAACCGAGATTTGGATTTTTTTATTTTTCTGCGCATATAAGAAAAATGAGTAAATTGTTGAATGCTATTTGTATTGAAATTGAAATGTTTTTTCTTACAGGTTAATCTGGGCAAAGTGCCCGCTCGGGTGGATCACCACTGATCGCCTCCGCCTTCTGGGGACTTGTTGGACCCGCCTATGCGAGCTCGGGTCGTCGCTGCAAGGCTTCGGGATTAGGCTGCAGGGTATTAAGACGCCGCACACAGCCTCGTTTTCCGCCCGCTATAGCCAATATGGCATTGAACGGAGCGGTGGAATTGATTGCACGCACACGTCTTCGTGGTTCGGGTTTGGCGAATGACCCTCACAGCGCGTAGACATGCTGCCATCACCGGCCTTCACTTCAACTGGTCTGGCTCCCCCACTAGAATGCTCGGTAGCAAACGACTGCTCTCGGAGCTCGCAGCTTAGTCCGCCTTTCTGCTTGGTGTCACGCACACAGACCCGGTACACCGTGTTAGGGATGCATGTCTTATGAGATGGTCTTTCCGGTTTCTGGGCCGAGAGGATTCAGGAACCAGACTGGCTGCTTGGGAGGAGTTGCGGTGAGGCCTGACCTGCTGTTCCTGCGATACACTCGGGAGTGAGAAGGGACAGGCTGCTCGGTCCTTTCTTCTCTTCTACATTATATCATCCCAGCTGCTGTGCAAACCTCCCAGGAAATAAGGGAGACCCGGCGGTGCTGGCATTCTGAAGGGATCTAAAGCCAGGTCGGGTCTTTGAAATTGGCCACGCTAGCTTTGGGCTCATCTTCTATCACGGTCGGATGTCTGGACCGTGGTAGCGGTGAGTCAAACTGGCTATTCATCCGGCCCTTCTGGAGGTAACAATTCTCCACTCTTCAGTTTCTTCTTTGTCATTCTCAACTTTCACGCAACTGATACCATTTCTTCTTCTATTGCAGGTAATGGGTCCATACGAGTACCGTATCTAATGCGGGTGGTCCGGAGTGGTAAAACTCTCCTACCGAGTCTAGAGGATTTCTCGTTACCTGGCCCATTTGCCATCAACTTATGTCCAGTGGTGGAGGATCTGGTACTGCGGAGCTTCCTTAACGACTGGGAGCTGTCCGACGTTAGTACAAAAAGAACCTCTTGAACATTTAAAAACTTAAGCTTCTTCCACCCTTTTTATTTCTTTTGGATGCACCCAATTCACTGAATTTCTTATTCTTTTGGTTAGTTGTTGCCTGAATCCATGGGGATTGCGAGCTTGGAGTACCTACCCGGGCCGGGAGGTGGCTAAGTTGCACACCCGGTCGAGGCTGTTGGATGCGGGGATATGGGTTGATCCGGTACTTCCTCGAGAGAAGGGTTCTTACGACACTCCAGTAGCTTCCAGCTCAGCGGAGGTGCCTCAATGCCCCTCCTCGGCACATGTGGTCTCCTGGAGGGCTTTGGACCCGGGAGGATCTGGAAGGTGGAATAGCAGGGGTTTCTTGGCGGAAGATTTTCTGTCCGTCGGTGATTTCCCTCTTACTTTCGCCTCTCGGATTGCAGGCGCGGCTTCCGAGATTCCTCGAGTACATCAGGTGAACTTTTTCTGATGCTTCGGGTCCTTATTTACTTTGCAGTTATTATTTTCACTGTTTCAGGATCACTGATGATCATCTCTGTCCTCTGTGACTTGTTACAGGAGCGGAAGACGCAGCAAGACTGTGCTCATATACCGAGCAGAGGCAGCGGCTGAGGCAGGGGGCTACGGTTGTCCGGCTAGAAAGCGGGCCGGTGTAGAGGTAATTAGGTGACGTCCTGGTTCGCACCGGGCATGAAGGTGTGCTGACCTGGTCTAGGCTTGGGATCAGGCATCATCCATTCCTGCTGATATTCGCAGGCTCCTCCTCCGGTGGCAGCTGGACCTGAGCATACTACACATGTAAGTTATAAACCGAATTTACAGAGTTAAGAACACTTTTCCTGAAATAGCCCTTTTAATGGATTTTCCTTTGTTGTGTAGGTGCCGCCCAGGAGGTACAGGGAGATTTGCCAGTGTATTCGGGTTTGGCGTCTGATCCTACATTGGTCCGGGGCTTCTGCTCTGATGTACATGAGCGGGTAAGTACACCTTCTGTTCTTAATCCTTCTTCCTTATTATTATTTTTATCTTTTCCTTACACATTCTTGTTCTGCAGTACCGGAGATCGGTAGGCCTGCGGAGGCATGCAGTCTCGTCAGTCTAGCGCTGTGAGCCGACTCCAGGCGGAACGGTAAGAGCGACTTCGGACGAGGCTGGAGGTTGAGGGCATCCCGCTCGACTCTTCTGAGGGAGGATGAGGACGCGCTCTTCTTCGATGATGCTCCACCGTGTTGACGCGTGGTTTTTATGCCTCCACCTGAGCGCAATGATGATATGAGGACAAGGGACGAGGTTTCACGATAAATCAGGAGTGGTTTGAACCAAAAATCAAATCATAACGCACAGGAGTCTGACCGTGTTAGGCTGCGTCACGCAGCTAATACCTGCCGTGACGACACTCTTAGTTGCGTCACGCGCTCTAGAAAGGGTCTGAACCACCGCCTGGCGCCCACGACCAGTGCAGTGGCCTCACTGTTTTGTATGGTTAACCGGCAACTGTAAACGAAAAGTAAAGTCGCGTCAATGCAGGCTTACGGTCGGCGTCAAGGATGCAGGCTTAGGGCGGGTGTTGCGGTCACGCAGCTAACTTACCCGCGTGACGCGAGCTGCCCTGTTGCCCTAACCATATAAAATACTGCATTACACAGCAAAAACAAAGGATTTTGAAAAACTTTTCTCATTTTCTCTCATAGACTAAGGCAATTTTAGATAAAAAAGAGAAAACGATTGGCGGCTAGGGTTTTTTCCTCAAGACCTCAAGTGGTAAAACTTGAGGAAGATCAAGCCTCTAACAGTTTAGTTTTAGAATCAAAAGGCCATAAAAAATATAGTGAGAGAAAAAGAGAGAAAGAAAGAAGATCAAAAACGTTTTTGGGCTTTGTGTATAATCTCGATATTACCTTCCTGGAATCGTGAAACAACGTTCTTAAGCCTATCTTGGCCGCATGCAATCCTCGAATCTGAGGGCAAGGTAACCATTCCTAAATATTTTGGATTCTGCGATTGTGGTTTTTTGTCATTGGTTTATATCTTTCATTTCTAGCATTTTTATTCCTTAAATTCTCATTTTTCAAGTGATTAATTAGAAACAGCTGCGTGACGCAACTGTGCAACTTCCAGTAATGATTTTAAGCAGTTTGCGCCACGGCGACTGTTTCTTCGATAGATACACTCGCGTGACGCGACTGTTCCTAAGGTTCCATAATCAATAAGAACACCCGCGTGACGCGACTGTTCCTTTCATGGAGGCAGCTGCGTGATCCGCGACTGTCCTAAATTCCAGAATAATTTCCTTGTTTTGTTTTAAGTTCATGTTACTAAGTAGATTTTAAATCTTAATTCAGAAAATGATTTAATTATGGGCAAATTAAGATTTAATTCTAAATCAAATTAATTAATTAAATTAATGATTATGAGGTTTTGGGGTTTATTTCCTCTTTATTTTTATTTATTTTATTGTATATTATCGAATCGGTTTGTGGCCGCGCCTTTTAACCAAATAAGGAAGAGCGGTCTTTTAATTATTTTACTTTCTATATATTATTGTGGATGATGAATGTGGTGATTAATTTATTATTGAATGCAATGGATGAAATTAATTGGGCGACGGTTAAATTAATTTTCCACATCAGGAGCTTCGTTTCGATTTATTCGGGTTGGGTTTTAAATGAATTGGCTTTTCTAAAAATAAAATCAAATTTTAGAAATTGTAGGTTTAAAAGATGCCGGTTTTTCCGGGCGTCGGCTTCCAACGGCTCGACGTACCCAATTCCTTACCCTAGAACTCATTGGTTCGCTTGGACCAGTTTTTCACAAATAAAAGGCCTTGAATCTAATGGGTTAAAATGGAGTCACTTTTTTAATAAGAAATAAATATCCAAAACGGTCCCATTGCCCGAAATATGGGTGGCCGACTTTAAAATGTTTTATATAGACGAATTTTATCCGGGCACCGGCACATCCAAAAAGATTTTTATCACTTTTTCAATAAAATAAACAAAATAGAAAACCCTTTCGATTTTTTTCTCCGGGGGAAAAACAGGTTTGGGCGACTTCAACTGGGGATTTTGCACCACTATCCCCAGTTTGTTTTTAATTAAACAATTATAGTAGTTGCATTTAGGAAATTGACTCTAAAAAGCCTACTACTTTTCTAAATAAAAACTTGGGTTAGAAAAAGCCGATGAAAATTATTAATCGTCCCAATATATTTTAATTGGCTTCTTTTCCTTCATAGGATTTTTTGCATTCAGACGTTGCATCTCTCTCTTAATCAACCTTCATTCTGACCCGTATTGGACCCTTCGGTACTGGTGTTAAGTTTGACGGTGGATCTAGGCCCTAGAACCAATGCGATTTAGGTGCATCCTATCCGAAGAAAAAAGATTTTTAACATTAATACCACCGCAAGCCTAGTACTCAAAGGTGCGTCAAAAAGGAGTAGGCCCAAACAAAGCCCGAATCCTGTTTTGCGGAACCAGACTTTGTTAAGCCGCAATAAGAACAAAAGCCAATGCATATAGTTGAAAAACCTTAAGTTTACCTTCCCCTAAGGTGCACCGTTTTATTTGCTGTTTAGAATGCCGCATTCATTTTCCCGAGAGTTTTTTATATATCGTCCAAATCTCAAACCCCCTGTTGGTTGTCGAGATTAGACCAATACCTCAGGAATAGATGTCGGAATTTATACCAATGGAATCCGTGTGTGGAAGAAATAAGGTTGGAAGGCATGCATTTTAGCTAACTCCCCGTTCCCCTGTTTGCTATAAACTGTAATCATATGTTGTGACATTCATGGCACGCAATGTAACAATCCTTCCTTTTTCAACCCATGCATTAATAAGAGCTAAATGTTCGGTATGGACATTTGACCCTTGATTTTGAGACCGGGATTTCAAATTATGTTATGAATAATATTAGAATGCAATTACTTAATAGTGAACTAATACCCAAAGAAAGGGAGTTATAAGGGGGTTTGCAGTTTCTTTTGTATTTTAAACATTTCTCCGGATTATCTGAAAAATAGTGAGAGATTAATAAAATTTTGTAAAACAAAATAACAGAAAATCCTGCTTGGGACCATATGTTCCAAGGCAAAAGTAAGGATACAAAAAAATGAATAAACAACAAAAAAGTAAAATCCGTTCGGAATTCTGTCATTCGCGGAGGCAAAAGTTAGGGATTCGAGAGAAGTATCCAGGGTGGCAGATATGCTTGAAATGTTTAAATACAAAATAAGTTTTTGATAACATTATTCATACCGAATTTTTGATCCGATCGTTGAAATCGAGACCTTATCTCCATACCGGCTTTTAGCGCAATTAGAAACGCATTCTCCATCCTATGTTGCTCTCATTTTCAAATCATGCATACATGCAGGACGCCTCTGTAACTCGAATTGTTTTCTTGGTCAAATTGATCCTTCTCAGGAAACCACTTTGAGAGTTTTGGAATCGGCATCCTGGTCAGGCGTTTAATCAGAACATCCAAATCCCCAAATTTGCTCCATTAGTTCAGTGAAATCATTCAAGTATATCAGATGCGAGCCTGACTCAGATTCAGTTAGAATGGCGGATAACACAGAAAACGAAAATCGGATTTTCTGAGGCAGCAGATAAGAACCATTGCAACAGATTTGGCGCTGTCTCGCTCGGCCCAAAACCAGAATACTCCTCCCGGATCAAGCAGACAGCCTGTGGTGGAAGAGAGGCAAGATCCGGAACCTGTATCGGATAATCAAACTTCTGTGGGAAAAGCCACATCTGTTGAAAATGATATGCTCAAGCAACTCGCAGACTTGAAAGAAAGATTTGACAAGATGGCTGCAATGAAAGAGAAAGACCCTGTCACTAATTTTCACATCACTGAGTATGTCTTGCACCCGACCAGCTCGGCTTCTTTCAAAACCTTCAAGCATTCCATATTTGAAGGAGATAATGATCCTCGTTCTCACTTTTTGCACCCGACCAGTTCAGCTTCATTTAAAACATTCAAGCATTCTGTATTTGAAGGAGACAATGACCCTCGTTCTCACTTGTCTGAATTTCTCCGAGTATCCCAGATGAACCGGTATAACGAGGAAGATGTCTTGCGCGCATTTCCACAAACACTGCACAAGGATTATAAGAGATGGTATGACGGATTAGATGAGGAGGTTCAGAAGAATTGGATCAAACTGCAGACAGCTTTTCTCAAGCATTTTAAGACTGAAGAAAGTGATGAATTCAGTCTGCGGGATTTAGAGAGTTTAAGACAGGGGAAAGATGAAAGCTTTTCCGATTACTATAGAAGGTGGAGAACGAAGCTGTACAGGGTGCAGACAAGGCCAAAAGACAAAGAGCTGATTAGAATCTTTAGCAGGAGCCTACTGCCTTTCTTCAAGGAAAGGATGTTGACTCAGCCGCTGACTGATTTTTCTTTGGTTCAAAGTGCTGGTCTAAACATCGAGGAGCTGTATAAGGAAGAAAAGAAGAAGAATAGAGGGTTTGGTAACTACCGGACTACAGAGGGTTGGTAGACTACTGGGACTCTTAATATGGTGATAGAAGTGCCGGAGCAGTTAATCAGACCAGTTCAGGGCAATAGCGTTAGCCAGTGGGAGGGCAGTTAATGAGAGAACTAGGAGGGAGTTTCACTGACTTAGGAAGACCCTTTGGAGCACGGTGGCTAAGAATCCAATGCATCAAGAATGGAAGTGTGGTCAAAGCTGCACCGGGTCGACCCGACCTAAACCAAATTCGAGGAGGGTACATGGACAGAAAATTGTGATTATCACCAGTGCAGATTATCATCAGTGCAAGGGACATTCAACTGATGAATGTTTCAAATTGAGGCATGATATTCAAGACTTGATTGACAGTGGGAAGATTACTAAGCCATCGGATAAGAGTAAGCCCAGCACCAAGAACAATCCGCTTCCCCAATATCAGTACAATTATCCACCTCGTAAGTCTCATTCGGGCGGATCGGTTAATGCAATTGGGAGCGGGTTATCAGAAGAGGTAGTATTAGCTGAAGCAGAGTAGGAAGAGTGGATGTGCGCTATGTTAAACATATGGGATGACTGTAGTAGTGTGCAGTAGTGATGAAGAGGAAAAGATGCCAGTAAAGATCGAAATCGAGAAAAGCATCACAGTGCAAGTGGGTGATGTACCAGAAGACGAAGATGAGCAATTACAGCTTGCCATTCAGAAAAGCTTAGCTGATCAAGAGGAACAGTGGTACTATAGCAGTGAGGAGGAAGTGAATGAGGTAGATGTCCAGAGTTTGACCCGGAGTGGACGAGTGTATAATCCCGAGAATAATGTACAGGGTAAGGGGAAAGAGGTTGCTATGGATGAAACCAAGAAGAAGGTGAATGAGAAAAGTAGAGAGGAGCCGAGGGAGGAAAAGAAAGAAGAAGAGGTAAAAGAACAAAAGAAGACTGCTGAAGCTGGAGAAAGCAGTAAAAACAAAATACCTAGTGGGGTGACCGCCAGTTCGGTGCAGCCTAGTGGGGGTGGACCGCCAGTTCGGTGCTGAGTCAATTACAGAGAACCAAGAAGACAGACATTTCCATATGAAGGATCTTTGCTGATAGCATCTCAGGGAACATAAAAAAAAGGAGAGGCCTGCTTGAAGCCATGACCTTTTTGTCAGGCGTCCCTGGCTTGTCGGATCGAGTATTGATATGATCAACGTGCTAATAGCGAGAGATCGGTGGAAGTTACCTTTCTTTTGACTCAGACCTCCACGCAGAAGGAAGAAACCACCATGTAAGCCGTGTAAGCATTCAATTCACTGTCAATGGAAAGAGAATACCCGGAATGTTAATGATTGATAACGATCGGCACTGTGTGTAATGTCCGCTAAAGATGCTGTCCAAGATTTAAATAGAGAAAGAATAGCAGAGCTTGAAGCCATGCCAAGACATGGTGGTCAAAGGCTTATGATAACACCTAATGCCAGAATGCAAAAAGGGACTTTCATAAGCGAAGATATAACCCACAGGGGTAGTGGACAAGGCTGGAGGTAGACATAGTTGTGGCTTATGACATTTTAAGCTTGACATTTTAGCCAACTATGCTCTTTTGTTAGGAAGACCATGGCTCCATCCCTTAGGCGCAGTTTCGTCCACCTTGCACAGAAAAGTGAAAATCCCGTGGGGGTACAGATGTGGTCACAGTCAACGCGCAAGAAGATTTGAGTGTAGCAACAGTAGAGGGCTTAGAACTGGCGGCGCCCTTATTAGGATTTCAGGTGGCAGTACTTGATGCGCCCACCACTGAGAGTAAAAGTGCAGTGAATCGAATGAGTCCTTTCTCAAGGAAGATGATGAAGAGAATGCAATGGCAGTACGACAAAGGTTTGACGAACAAGAAGGTTTATGGGCCGAGAGTTGCAAGGAAGTTTGAGGCCTACTCTGCGGTCCTGCATCTTGGACAGCAAGACAGTGCGCGGAATTGGGAATATACTGAGAAACAGGAAGGAGAAGTATGAGATCCGGTCTCCAGTTAGAGGGTCAAATTTGAATCATATCTTCTTTGTTCCACAAGCCGAGGGAGAATTTCGAAGTAGGGGGAAGACTTATCCCGGTTTGGAGATATTTATGACTGATTATGAGGAGAAGCTAATCAAGTCGCCCGAACCTTCCTTGGAACAGCTGATGGATGCAACTGAGTTTATGGTGGGTTTGACAGAAGCAAACACTGAATCTGACTGGTCGAAGAAGATATCCGAATTCGAAGACTTTTTGGGGATTGGGGATGAAGCTTCCAAGTCAGTGCAAGAGCAGAAGGCCAAGCAAAAGGCGCAGGGCGAGATTCCCCAGTCTATTCTAGCTGTTGAAGAGTGCCGAAGAGGCAGAGAGGAAGGGCAAAGAAAGACAACAGAAGCAGGGAAAAGGCCCAAGAAAGAAAGCACCCCGGCGGAAGAAGAAGGCGCAGACTCTGACGAAAAAGTTGAATCTTGGCAAATAAAAGAATACTTGTATGAATGTATTGAACCAGGCAATTAATACCCGGTATTTTGTTTTGCTGATGCTTGTTTTTGAGAACAATATGGATGGTTTTCCCCCTTTTAATTATCATCAATGAAGTGAAACTTGGACTGATTTGGTTTTCATTGTTTTCCTAATTGTGAGTCATGAGCATTGATTATATCCACTCACGAGTATATTTGAACATAAATCAGTTGCAATAATTTTGCCATTTAATTTAAGCACCAACTGAATAGATCCTAAAATAATTTGAAATCGGATCAGACTGTTCACCTGAGCTCAGACCAGAAAAAAATTCAAAGAATGCATTGTAAAAAGAAATTCGGGGTATTTGCATGAGTATAAGCGGAATAATAACTAGGGATCGAACAGAGTCAAATAAGCGGGCCACTCATCCCTACTGATCCGAGTGTTAGGTGTCCAGTAAAACAGAAAGAGAGAAGGGAGTCAAACCAAGAATACGCAGGAGAAGATTGCAAGAATGAAGTCCAGAAGCAATTGATGCAGGATCTAGAGATAAGTGAGATTATCCGGAATGGTTGCTAATAAATATGGTCCCAATAGGTGTGGCTATCAAAGGATGGAAGAGATAAGAGTCCCGTGTCGACTACAAGGGAGCCGTGAACAAAGAGCCTCGCCGAAGGATGAACTTTGCCCACTTCCGCACATAGATGGTTTAAGATAGGACAGTGCTGCCTGGAATTGAGGTAATGTTATTCTATTATGGTGGATTCCTCCGGATATAACCAGAATACCTGATGGCTCCATTAGTGGATAAGCATAAGATGCCTTCAAACCACAGAACTGTCGGAACCGTTTTGGCTATAGAGTGAGTGGCCGTTGGACTGAAGAACGCCGGGGCAACATATCAGGAGGATGGCCTACCTCACGTTATTCATGATATGATCCATAAAAGGATTGGATAGTATATGTAGATGTGGTGATCATGACAAAAAAGCAGGAAGAACATGCAGAGCATGCTGGAGAAATTCATTCGCAGACGGGTCAAAAACAGTAACAATTGAGGCTCAATCCCAAGAAAGTGGTGTGTTCGGTAGTAACGAGGGAAAGTTGTTAGGTATTTTGGTAGGGGCTAAACGGATTGGAGGTGACCCCAAGACAAGATAAAAGCCATTCAGGATTGGAAACCGCCGAGAACTGCAACGTCTAGGTGAGAAGCTTCTTGGGTAAAAATAACAAGTATATCACAGGTTATATTTCAAGTTATCTATCACTTGTGCTTCCAAATCTTCAAAGTTACTAGAAGAAGAATCAAGGCCAGTTTAAGTGGAAATAGAGGACTGCCTAGAAGGCCTTTTGACCACATAAATGAAATATCTGATAGAAAATTCCACACCGGTGCCTCGTTTCACCAAAGATCAGGAGAACCTGCTAATCTGGTAAACCTATCTATAGAAGACGCAGGAGTTGGGAGCAAATGTTGGTTACAGGCCCGGATTTCCCGCTGGAGTAAGAGAAGAGCCTATCCTACTACATCAAGCAAGAAACTACTACCTACGTTGAAGGAGAAATTACAATCTGATAGGAGAAAACATGCATGCAAGTAGTAGTGTGGTCGATAAAGAAACTGAGGTCGTATTTTGATTCTTTCAAGGTCACTTTTGTCTCCAAGATTGATCCACTGAAGTACTTGCAGAAAACGACTACTATAGAGGGACGATTGTCCAAGTGGTTGATTCAAATGTCCAGTGTGGATGCGGAATTTGTAATGAAAAAGACAGTCAAAGGTCGAGCAGTGGCGGAATTTCTAGCAGAAAACCCTGTGACAGATGACGAATCTTGGGAATTGGAGTTTCCAGATGAACATTTGCTGAATATCGACACAGGAATTTGGAGATTATACTTCTTGGAGTTTGTAACTTGATGGGTCCAGCAACAGATGGAGCTGCAGCTGGTATTGATCATAGTGAAGCCACCTAAACGGCCGAAAGTCACAACCGATGGTGCTAGAGACTATTGTTCCGGTCAACTAATAACATGGCAGAATAACTGAAGCGTGCAATCATGGAAAATGGAGCTTTTCTTGCGTCCGCGCTAAAGAGGAGGTCGAAGTAATAGGAGAATCTCTTTACTGGTTATTTGGAGCCAATATGCCAATGAGAGAATGGAAGGTAGAAAGAAGGAAAGGATTGAAGCCCTATGATTGAAGTAAATTTGCTAAAGAAGCAGGCATTGTTTGAATAAGATTCAACTTTCACTCACATAGGAAGAAACCCTTCAGAATCCAGATGCCTTGGCAAACTTAGCGGTCGGCTTGGCCAGGAAAACTTAGCGTCGGCTTGGCAGGATTTAAGCAAAGTTCCGTAGAAGCCATTTATCATCACTACAGCCAATATCCCATGCTATCAAGAACATTACGTGAATCAGGCGGAGTCGGAGGAAGAACCCTGGTTTACAGATATCCTGAGGTACATGAAAGACGGTACTTTTTCTGATAATGGGACGAAAGAAGACCGTGTAGTCTTAAAGAAAATAGCTCTGAACTACGTCCTGGCTGATGGTGAACTCTACAGAAGAGCTTGGGATGGGATGTTGTTGAGATGTGTGAGTAAAAAAGAGGGAGAAGACATAATGAGAAGAAAGGTCATGAAGGAGTTTGTGGTACTCATTTAAAGCGGCATGGCCTTAGCAAAGGAG
>NW_023591367.1:174872-213786 GCF_014843425.1 Jatropha curcas | reverse complement strand
TGGTTTCGCCACCTTGTTATTATTTTAGGGCAAACTAGGAAAAAACCTTAAGTGACTCCAATTTTTTAATTGTAACCATAGTTACTGATTACATTTCAACCCAATGATTAGGCATGGTGTGCCAAACCCGGAGATGATCCCAACTATGTCATGCTGATAACTAACCAAAAATAATAATGCTTTGCGACAGTGTAAATGAGATGATGTGATTGAAACCAATGAAAATGTAATAGCTCTCTTTTGAACGTTGCGCCCGGGGGTTAAATCCCAAACGTGCCTCGTAACTTCCGTTGAATGGGAAGATCAAAGTGCAACGTAGTTCCGAATAGGCCTCGTTGTTTAGAGGGCTTTGCGAAGGGGATGCTTATGCATGAGTGTGTGTATGCTTGTGCACTTTTGTTAGGATTTTTGCCAAAGAGTTCTGATTTTTAGGCATTTTTTTTGATGCCAAAAGTTGTTGATTTTAATGACTTTAAGTCAAAACAGATTGAGTGTGTGGGCAATTTATGTTGCCCCAAAAACATAATTAATTTTTCTCTCTCGCAAAATGAGGTGATTTTAAGCGCTGTGTTTTAGCCAAAAATGAGTGATTTAGGGCAATTTGATTGCCAAAATTGAAGTTTGATTGGAGCGATGTGTCGCCAAAATGATTGATGTTTTTCGGTTTGTTTTAAACCAAAAGATTGAGTTGAGTGTTTAAAGGCATTTTGTGCCAAATTTGATTTTAAGCAAATTGTTGCAAAAGTTTGGTTATTTAAAAGGCCTGTTAGCCAAAATTGTGATGATTTGAAAACCTTTGGTTAAAAGTTTGATTAGGCAATTGTTGCCAGACCAGAACGTTGATTAATTAAGGCGCTTTTGATCACAATTATGATTAAGTTGGACCGTAAGCCGAAAATTGTTCGAAATAAAGGCAGTCATTACCATAGCCAGTTGAGAGATCTAGACTATTTCAAGCCAAGTATTGTCGGATTTAAACTTTAAGTCGTCACGATTATTAATTAACCGAGGCGCATTTAGTTTAATCATATTTCACAGTTGCAGGCAATTTACATGCCTAGTTTATGCTCGCGCTCTATAAATGCCTTATGCAGTTGATATGCAATTATTTTCAGAGTTTAGGAGCTGAAAAGAAAGCATAATGCAAATCGAAGTCTAAAATTAAATAAAGGTAAAGGGGTGTATAGTAGCTTCGCGCTGACCTGTGGTTACAATCAGGTGATCCGACCGCTATCTTAACCTCAGCGTAAGCCTCCTCGTTAAAGGCGGAATTAAATTTAGTAATTTTAAGTGGACCAAAGTATCACAAAAGCACTCAAGCGTAAAAAAACTATGAACTGTGATAAGAAGGAGAAGATGCAAGAAAAGCATGGAAGCGTTTAGAGGAGAAATAAAAAAAAAAAAGAGACGAGTGGCTCTATCTAGAGATTCGTTTTGGAGGGCGTGATTTGAAAATGGTTCGCAAGTTCCCGCCGTTCGATCCCCCCAAACTGGGTCATATCCAGCGAGGACTGAGATATCCTGGTGTCCTCGCAAAAATCCAATAACAGCGGCAAGAACCCCAGATGCCGTACATATTTATTAGTGAAATAAAACAAAAACATTAACGATGAACCCTACACATGCGGCGGCCCACTACCTTCCTTCAATGGTGCGCATGAGCGCCCGCCTGACGGCTGGGCAGGCGTAGCCGCCCCTACGCTGGGCGGCGTGTTGTCCGCCCAAGCTGGCGGGCATGCCCGCCTGGCTTGAGGCGGGTAGTGCCCGCCCATTGCTGGGCCGGGCGCGCCGCCTAGCTTGGGCGGGTTATGCCCTGCCCCATGCTGGGCGGGCATTGCCCGCCTGGCTGGCCGGGGCCATGACCCACCCCCACGGGCGGGCACGGTTGTTGCCTTGTTTTCGCTTTTTTCTTTTTTCGTTCCAGAGGCTGTTCCGGAGTTCCGGAACCTCCAAAAAATATTCCGAGACCCAGTTCGTGGATCCCGTTAATTTTTTTCGGACATTGTCAAGTACCATATTGGCACACTTCTGGCGCAACGTTTATTGAATGACCTTCCGGGTCTGACCGGACTGTTTGCAGTCCGGAATAAAAGATCGAAGTGGACCTCTTTGAGCCCCTCAGAAATTTGAGTATTCACAGCTTCGGGCGCGTTCAATGCCGTGTGTCCTCTCGCTTCTTTGGCATCTCGGTGCAGCTAGAACCGACTGGAGAGGTCATGGCGGCCTGGGCCTTTATGCTCGTTGCCATTCCAGCTTCAAAGCATTCAGTCTCACGCTTCGAAGCTTCATCCCCAATCCCCAGAAAGTCTTCAAACTTGGATATCTTCTTCAACCGCTCAGATTCAGTGCTCACTTCTGTCATGCACACCATGAATTCAGTCCCATCCACCAGCTGTTCCCAGGAAGGTTCGGGCGACTTAACCAGCTTCTCCTCATAATCGATCATGAACATCTCCAAGCCGGGATAGGTCTTTTCCCTTCTCTGAAATTCCCCTTCCGCTTGTGGAACAAAGAAGATCTGATTCACATTCGACGATCTGATTGGAGACCGAACCTCATATTTTTCTTTCTTTCTATTCTCAGAGTAGCCCAATCCGCGCTTGTCTTGCTGCCCAATTGCCGATGAGAGCAGTGCTCAAACCTTCCTTGTAAGCCTCCCGGCCTAAACCCTATGCCGTATTACAATTCATCTTCTTCATCATTCTTCCTATAGAAAGGACTCATTCTATTTTCACTGCACTTTTTGCTCTTTGGTGGGGGACGGCATCAATTACTGCCACCTGAAAACCCGATAACAGGTACGCCAGCTCTAAACACTTCCAACTGTGCCACACTCAAATCCTCTCATCGCGCGTTGAACTGTCGCCACCATCTGTACCCCATGGAATCTTTCTTTACTTTCTGTGACAAGGATGAGATGGAACTGCCACCAAAGGAATGAAGCCAGGGTCTACCCAACAAAAAGAGCATAGGTTGGCTAAAATGGTCAGCCACAACCACGTCTACCCCAGCTTTCCACTGCCCCTGTGGATATTTTCGCTTTTGGAAGGTCCCTTTTGGCATTCCGCATACTGTTATCATAAGCTTTGAACCAACCCATGTTTTGATGGCTCAAGCTTCTGATTCCCAATTTTAAACCTTAAGACAGCATCTTTAGCTGGACAGTAACACACAATGCCTGAGCCATTATCCACCATCCAATTTCCGGGTAATCTTCGTCCCATTGACGGTGATCTGAATGTACACTGCTTACAGTGGTTTCTCCTTTTGGTGGAAGGTCTGAGTCAAAGAGAAGTGACTTCGCCTATTCTTCGTTGTGCCACATATGATTTTTCATATACAACCCACTTTGAATTCGACCTGGCACTCTGACAAAAGTACATTGGCTTCCCAAGTAAGCTTCTCTATGCTCCTTAGATGCCGATCCAAACAATTCCCATAAATACGACATATCAGCCTTGTTCTTTCAAACGACTCAGCATGAGCTTGGCAGGTCACCCCCACTAGGCGCCTACTCTTGACTGCTTTCGTCCACCTCAACGCCTTCTTCTGTCCTTTTACTATCTCTTCCTCTTTTTTCGTTTCTTTTGGCTCTTCTTCGCCTTTCTCTGTTCAGTTCTTTTTTCATTCCCACCAACAGCAACCTCTGTTCCCCTTGGCCTGCATGCTGTGCCTCTCGGGATTGTATACTCGCCCACTCTGGGGTCAAACTTCTGAACACCTACCTCGTTTCACTTCCTCCTCCTGCTATGTACCACGTATTCTTCTTGATCAGCTAAGCTCTTTTGAATGGCAAGGCTGTAGTAGCTCGTCCTCATCCTTTAGGTACTTCACCCACTTTCACCGTGATGCTGTTTCTCGATCTCGATCTTCACAGCATCTTTTTCTTCCTCATCACTACTACCAAGTCATCCCATATGTTCAACATGCCACACATCCGCCATAGCACTTCCCATTCTGCTCAGCCATACCAACTTCTTTCCTGGTAATCCACTCCCCGGATCGCATTTGATCCGATCCCGCCCGACTGAGAACTTACGGGATGGATAATTGTACTGCATATTGGGGAAGGCGGGTTGTTCTGTAGTGCTTTGGCTTGCTCTTCTGAAGGCTTCGTAATCTCCCACTGATCGATCAAATCTTTTAATATCGTGCCCTTCAATTGGTAAACACTCATCAGTTGAATGCCCTCTGCCACTGGTGATAATCAACAATTTCTGCCATGTACCTCCCTCGCATTGGGCTTTAGGTCGGAAAATTTCGTGTTTACTGCCGCAGTATCCACAAAGTGACACCACATACTTCATTAGCTCTGGATATTATACAGATAAAACGATCCTTTAACTTTCCCATTGAAGAGTAAAAGCACTTGATTTGTCATTCTCCCAGGCAGAGCGAGTTACCAATACTTACCTCTAAATATCTAAGTTTTAATCTCCTTTCTTCTTTGGTCTTCTTAACTCCAATAAATAAACCTGTACTCACCCGTACACTATATGTAGCAAACCCTCTAACTCGACCATTTCCCCCACCGCAGCCTTCGTACTTCACTCCGCGGCCATATCACTGGAGCTTTATAATTTACATTTCTCTCTTCTCTCTCTCGGCCAGTGTCCATCCTCTGTCACCATAAGTCATGCAGTACCTCTCTCAATAATAAAATTTTTAAATTATTAAAAATTGTGCGTAGATTTGTCATTATATCCCAATTCATGTGTGTTTTATTTGTTCTCTCATGTAGTATCCCATATATAACCGTAAGTAATATTTTTACTCGATACTCGAATATTTTCACGCACATGTACTACAAACGTCCACTATTAGAATCGGAAAATTAATTTTCTAGTAGACCAAAAAAAATCGTGAGATTTTTTCGAGACAAAGTGTATTGTTTGTTGTTCCAGCCATACAAATTTTCTTTGTGTACGAGAGAAATAAACAGGGAGCAAACAGCTTTACTTGTTCCCATACTGATTTATCTACAAAGGTGAAAATCAAATACTTTCTGTCTTTTTGCTAACTTGTGTTCATTTGTTACTCCAGCTATACAACTTAAGTAATTCCACCTTACCTATAACTTATTTCTCGAATATATGTTCAGAAAGCTTTCATACTATTACTTCTAGTCTTAATAACTTTCCAAGTACGCGCTATAAGACCTCATAAATACAATCGATGACACCTATCTTCCAGTCATATCAACTCCTCTATTGTAATCATAGTGTTTAGCTTAAGAATACAGTCACGAGTCGATGCAAACATAGATATGATATTGCCTCCATCCTCCTAATTTGTGAATTCTCTATCGTCATAGAAAACGCAACTTCATAACCGAATCCATCCCCACTTTTGTATAAGTTCATATATGTGCTTAAATATAGATCATTATCTTCAGAGAAAATGCGCATCGCCAGAAATACACTATGGCAATATCGCAAAATCAAGGCCTCGTCCACCGATAGGTATTGTTACCAAATCGAACTTCAGTGTAAACCCTATATTTCATAGTTTTGCGGCTGAGTTTATGTGAGAGCACAGTTAATAACTCTCTGTGAACACCGGAGAGAAAATATTCTAGGACAGTGTATGAGAACTGTGTGGGGATCATATGATTACTCCTATTCAAAACTGATGGTTATGCTGTATAGAGAATAGTCTTTTGTAATATGTTATAGTCAAAATTGCGAACTGGCATCACCTGTGGGAGATGTAAAAACATAATTCAGATTTAGTGAGTGAAATAAGCCTTGAGTACTATGAGGGCAGTATTTTTTTGATACGTATTTTCCTTTCAAATTGCCAGCATTCAATTTTATCAAATTCTTTCAGGCTTACAGTCTAGTTGGACTTGAGCACAATATCATTCTTACAAATCCAGTGTTAATGTTAATTTGGGGGTGATAACCGTTTCCTCCTGAGAGTAAGATATCTGATTTAATCTGACAATTACGGTGGTGAAAGTTTCTCAATTTGGCTAATTTAGACCTCTTCTTCTAACCTACTCAGGCTAGGTGTGTCAATTGATGGGAGTTGGTTAAGGTGTTGTTGCGTTCTTAATATTGAATGGCCGCACATCCATTTCTAATTTTTTGCGTATGACGTAGGATAGCATGCTAGCTCAACAAACATGAGCTATTGTATAATGGATTTTTCTTAATAAATTCTGTTAGACTTAGAGTGTTTATACCACTGATTCAACCCACACATATTTACTAGATTCCTAATTTACATGCCTATTTCTAACTGTTATTTATTCTGAGTCAAAGGTGTTCTACATGTGAATCTGCACTGAACCATTGCAATAGATATTATAGCTGAAATGAAAGTTAACTGACTAGAGGACTAATAAATATGATCGTTTGGGATGATGAGTTATATGGGGAGTAATAATTATTAATAAGTATTACATTTATTGTCTGACAGTCAAAAGATTTTGATATTATTGTCGTATGTCGACTGCAAGTGCTTTCTTACGAGTCAGTTATGTATTTCCTAAGGTGATTAAAAGGTATTGCGGAATTCTGGCCATTACAAATATTTTCTGTAGTCTTATAAGTATAGAGTGATCCTTTAGGCTATGTGTGACTAGAGCATGCTACTAAACATAGCTTGATCATGCTTAGGAAGTTAGCATAAGGAGAATTGAGTATAGATGTGAGCAATCGTTCTAAAGAAATGCTCAGCTAACGCCTCTTTGTAATTTAAAATTTTAATTTATCATTTATTGAACATTTATCTTATAAGCATTGGAAAATTAAAATATCTTCTGTTAATATTCACATTTTTTTACTGAGTGCTGACCTCTCATAATTAAAATTATTCACTTTAAAATAAATACTTTTTTATTTTTTAACGTCAAATGGCGTAAATTTAATTGTTTATAAGTGAATAAATAATAATGAGTTGAAACACCCCGGTTAATTATGACTTATAATTTAATCTCTCAATAACTATCTATCAGAATTATAAAAATTCAAAACATGCTTATGATGTGTCTTTTAAATTGACACTATGTTCTCTCTCATGCTGGGTAGCATTTATCTCAGTTTACTGGAATCCGAACATGTGCTTAATCGCGCTATTAAGGGATTTTTTGCATCGATCTCGTACGGATTTTCGCCCTCACAACTCCACGCCTAGTCTCACATTGTGATTCACTCCGAGTGAGAATGATCAAAATTTATCCTTATCGAAGTTGCCCAGATTTTAAACAGTAGTATTTATATGTAATTATTTGCGTAATGTTAGAAAGAGTATAGGCGGTCTCGCGGATCCAATAACTTCTACTAGTATATAATACTTTCATAGTAGCACATATTTAGGAACATTTTCCTGGATCAACAACTACAGCAAAGAGAGAGTTTTTTCATTTAATTCTGGTTAGGACCTAATATTTCATAACATTCTACCTTCCACTTTTATTTTCAATGATAATGTCTGTGAAGAATTATGTAAAATAACATATATAAGGTTAAAATTCGCGGAGAGCACCACCTTATATCATTGTCCTATGTTGCTATAATCCGCGGTTTAAATTTAATCGACAAAATAAAATTGTGAAATAATAATTATAGCACAGTTATGTAGTTCAAGAAGGCGACAACTCTCTCGAAAAATCCCTTAGCTCTCAAAACCCCAAGGTCCTCCCAAATCTAGTCCACATGTCCGGTTCAATTTAGCTCTCCCTCCCAGATTAATGCAATGGCTCGCAACCAAAGAAACAACGACTAAGGTAATAATACCGAAAAACAAGATTCTTGGGCTTGGTTGACCATCGAACACTCGGGAAACTCGTCCATCTCGAGAATTATAGTCAAAAAATCAGGCCCAAAACTACTGTGCATCAGGCAAGACGATATCGTGATTACTCGTGTCTCTCTTTTTTTTTTCCTATATCCCTTCTCGTCTCTAGATTTTCTCCCACCAGCCACGAATTTCCTCATCTCCCTTCGTATCGGCGAGATTTTTATTGACAAAGATTCACCTAGGATCCACCTGTTTCCCACTAAGCACATGTCTATCATGCACTCTCATCTACGATGAGCAGGCCGCCAGATTTTGCCACCTCGCTTCCTTTCTTCTTATTCTTACCTTAAGTAACTCTCGGAAATGCTATCATTGCTCGGTTCTACTCTCTTGTCTTTTTTTCCCTTGCGCCTGCGACTCCTGCTGGCAGAAGCAGGATCTCCAACGAGCAACCCAGAATCGTGCGGCACCTAGCCACTCTGAGTACCGGAAGCGCCAGATAGCAGCCATAAATCACGCGGCGGTCTCCTCACCGTTTAAACTATATGCATTTGGCTTTTAGTCTTATTTGGGCCCCTCAGATTCCAACCAAAGTCTGGTTCCGCAACAACAGGATTCACGGCTTTGTTGGCCTACTCCTTTTGACGTTACCTTTTTTGAGGGTACTAGGCTATGGTTGGTAGTAATGTCATTAATTCATACGGATGGATGCACCTAAACACGCGAAGGTTTAGGCTAAATCCACCCGTCACAAACTTAACACCAGTTACCGAAGGAAGTATGGGTAGAATGAGGGAGAAGAGATAAATGCGAATGAATGCAAAAAATCTAGAAGGAAAAAGGAAAGCAGTTTTAAACACATACGGAAACGATTAATAATTTCCATCGGCTTTTCTAAACCAAATTTTATTTAAAAAGTAGGCTTTTTAGGAGTCAACGTCCGTTAATTGCAACCCTAAATTATTAAAACAACGCGGGATGTAAGTGGGTGCAAAATCCCAGCAGAGTCGCCAAACTTGTTTTCCCCCGAAACAATCTCGAAATCGGCCATTTTTTGATTTGTTATTATTTTGTTTGAAAAAGAGATGGATAAAACCTTTTTGGATATGCCTGATGCCGATAAATCCAGGTTCTTATAAATCATTTTTAGTCGCCACCCATTTTTTTCGGCAAGGGACCGTTTCTATTTTAATTTTAGTTTAAATGACTCCATTTTAAACCTCAATTTTATTTAAGGCACCAATTTTATTTAAGGCCAAATTATTTGAAAGAAAACTGGTCAGGCGTACCGAGTACGATTCTAGGTAAGGGAATTAGGTACGTCGGCCCGTTGGAAGTTGACGCCCGGAAAACCGGCCTCTTCTAACTTACGATTTCTAATTGATTTTATTTTAGAAAAGCCAATTATTTAAACCCAACCCGAACAAATCGAACCGAGTTTCTATGTGGATAATTAATTAACCATCCCAAGTAAATACACTCATTGCATGCATCCATAAACCAAACATCATATCCATCATTCACCCACCATACATATCAAATAAAATTAAAAGACCCGCTCTTGCCTTATGGTATGGTTAGAAGGCGGGCTTACAAACCGAGTTTTAGTAATATAATTAAAAAGGGAAAATTAAACAAATATTAATCTCAAAATTACCATTTTTATCACAATATGATTAATTGAGACTTCAATTGTGATTAAAAATCCGATTTAACCCATTGTTGATTATTTCCTTGAAGTTAAGCTTTAGAAATTTATTTTAATAAAGTGAGATTTAAAGCAAAACAAATAAAACAGAAAAGCCTTGAAGCTGGAAAGGACAGTTGCGTTCATGCGGGTGTTCTTATGGAAGAACATCGCGTGGCGCAACTCTTATCTTTTTATTAACAGTCGCGTGACGCAGCTCCCCTTATTCATTCTAGAACTCTAGAACAGTCGCGTCACGCAGGTGTTCTATGAAGAACACTCGCGTGGCGCAATTCTTATTATGTCACTGGAAATAGGTACAGTTGCGTCACGCAGCTGTTCTATGAAGAACAGTCGCGTGACGGAACTCCTAGCTGCGTGACAGAGCTATTCGCGACTTATTAAAATTCTTAATTTCATTGATTATTCATCCAAAATATCACATTAAATATACAAGTATTCTGGGCATGCGAATAGCTGCGTCACGCAGGTGGTCCAGTTCGACTTAAAGACTTTTGGACGTGAACAGTCGCGTCACGCAGGTAGTAGAGGTAGTAGCTACGTGACGCGGCTGCTCTGGTCCGCAACTACCTTTCAAACTACTATTTTCTACGTGGTCTTTTTATTAAAAGCGATTAAAACCAACACAGGAATGTTCAACAATGGGCAAACTTACGTTTTATCAATAATAGGTCAACTAAACTCAACTTAAACGTATGAAAATGAGATTCTTTAAGAGATAGAATATTTAGAAATGAAAGACAGGAAAGTTAGATCGTTACCTAGCCCTCAGAGTTTGAGGATTGCATGCACTGGTATAATTTTTCACGATTCCAGAAGCGTGATTACCCCAAACTTTTTCACCAGCGTGATTACCCAACTTTTTCACAAAAAATAAATCGTTTTTCCTTTTCTTTCTTTCTTTTCTCTCTTTTCCTCTTTTTGTCCTTTTTTGTGTTTTTTTGATCTTAAACCTAGAATATCTATGACCTGATCTTCTTCAAGTTTACTCAGTTGAGTTCTTGAGAAAAAGCTCTGGTCGTTGATCCAAAACTTAGTCTCAGAAGGTTACCTTTTCAGAGGAAATGAGAGCAAAAAATGTTCAAAAAAAGGTCCCGTTTTTTTCTGTAAAATGCAGTATTTATATGGCTAGGGCAACAGAGCAGTCGCGTCACGCGGGTAGAAGCTGCGTGATGCACCCGTAAGCTTGCGTGACGTGACTTACACTTTTCGTACAGTATGCCTCGTTATCCATACAAAACAGTGGCTAGGCCGTTCACGGCGCGCGCCCAAGGTGTCAGCCCACTGGTTAGCAGCTGCGTGAACGCCAGCTAAGAGTTGCTGTCACCAGGTACTAGCTTTGCGTGACGCAACCCTAACGCGGGTCAGGCTCCTGTTGGGCAGTTGTTGATGTCAATTTTTTTGGTTCAAACCACTTCTTGGTTTATCGTGATACCTTATCCCTTGTCCTCATATCATCATCGGGTCAGGTGAGGCATAAAATCACGCAATCCAGTGTCAACAGTTCATCAACAATGGACATTGGCTCGTGATCCACCTCGGCGTTCGCAAACTATTTGCCTAGGCATGTGGGATAATTAATTCTAGTAATTAGAGTTAATTTAAAATTGGAGGTCAAACTTCAGGGTTTGTTTCCTTGTTTACCCTAAAAATAATTAAACAAGGTGTGCGACTCACACATTTCACGTGCATTTCTGCCTTCAGTTCATAATTCAAGTATCATGCCTATTTTTGGGGAAAAGGGGTTCACACTCGCAGTATGTAGAGCCATTTTAAAGAAGTTATGGTTGTACCGCAACTGATGCAAGTTGTTGAAATAGGAGCATCGGATGATGAAGAGGAAGAAGATCAAATCATCATGGGTACCTCAGAAGACGAATATTGGAAAGAAGAAGGAAGAAAGATGAAGAGGAGGAGAAGCAGATATTAAGTGAGCAGATGATAATGAAGACACTTAATACTTAGAATAGTTTTATTGTTACAAATTGATAGATGTATATCTAATATTATTAATGAAGAATTTCAATGTTATTAACTTACTTTACTGATATATACCACATGTTCTACAATTCATATAATTGTATAAATTCATTTATCTAGGTTATGGTATTTGCAATACAGATGGCTAGAGGCAGAGCGTTTGATTTAGATGCGTCCGGTAGTGGTTCGCGTGGAGGTCGTGGCCCAGGACGTAGTGCCCGTGGACGAGGAGGGACTATCCCTCCTTCTTCTTCAGGTACTCTTTCGAGGTACGTATTCTGGGGCTTCATCCTCTGCCGTCAACGGACTATCCCTCCTTCTTCTTCAGGTACGTCTGGGGCTTCATCCTCTGCTCAACGACAAGTACTGCCGCCATCACTTCCTTCTGCTCCTTCCTCTTCTACCCCCGTTTCTAAACCAGTACAGTCTTCACTAGCTGCACAGTCACCTACTATGCAAGGTAATCACAATTGCTAAGCAAGTTCTTTCAATCAAATTATATTTCTGTTCATTTGGAACAAGTTTTTTACTCAAGTAGTACACTGCCTTCTCAACACTGGCTTCATCAGCTTTTATTAACATGGCTCCAATTCTAGCATCTTCCATTGTCAAGTACAAAATTTAAGGTTTCCCTGGTTTCGGTGGGCACAAAACCGGGGGACTTGACAAATATTTCTTGATTTTGTTGAAAGCTATCTGGCAGTGATCATTCCACTTTACTGGCTGATCTTTCCTTAACAGCTTGAAGATTGGATCACATACTATAGACAATTTCAATATAAACTACTAATATACTGAATCTTTCCTAGAAAACTTATCACTTGCTTTTCTATCTTGTGTGGCTCCATTTCTTGGATTGCCTCGATCTTGTCTGGATCGATCTCTATTCCTTTCAATCCTACTATGAACCCTAGCACTTTTCTGAAATTTACCCCGAAAACACACTTCTTCGAATTTAGCTGTAGCTTGTATTTGATCACTCTGTCCATAAACTTTTCTAAGGCCGCTGGATGCACTTCTGGAGTCTTTGTCATGACAATCATATCATCAATATAAAATTTTAGGTCCTTGTCGATCATGTCATAAAATAAGGTAGTTGCCATCCTTTGATAAGTAAGCCCGGCTTCTTTAAGCAAAATAGCATCACCCGGTAGCAGAAAGTACCAAACTCTATCACAAACGTTGTCTTAACCTTGTCCAATAATGCCATAAGAATCTGGTTAAACCCTACAAACCCATTCATAATGGAGTAGCATCCCATCATTGCCGTGCTGAACGATCAAGATACCAATATGAGGGAGAGAAAAATCGTCCTTCGGCGATGCTTTGTTTAAATCCCTATATTCCACACACATTTTGACCCTTCCATCTTTCTTAGGAACTGGGACTATGTTCGCAAGCCATTTTGGATAGTGAACCACTTCTAGAATTCCTACTTTTATCTGCTTGGTCACTTCCTCTTTAATCTGCTCGCCCATTCTGGTCTTAACCTTCTTCTCTTCTATTTCACTAGCTTGGCTCCAGGACATAGAGGAATCGTGTGCTCGGCTATAGACCTGTCTACCCCTGGCATGTCTTCATAGCTCCATGTAAAGGCTTCCTTTTTGTTCATGAGTAGACTTTGAAATTTTGTGTTTAACTCTTGCGTTAGTTTTGGCCCAATTAATAAAATTCATGGATTATCTTTTTTGCCAATATTAAATTCTGAAATTTTGTGTTTAACTCTTGCGTTAGTTTTGGCCCAATTAATAAAATTCATGGATTATCTTTTTTGCCAATATTAAATTCAAGCATGCATGATGAATTAATGTCAAATATGCACATGTGCTTATCTACTTGTTGAATGGAACCATTAGGAAATACATCAAACAAGTAAGCAAAATTAAAGTTCATTTCATTGAAAAGCATGGACAGTTCATTACAATCAAACTCATCCTTAACGGAAATAATCACATCAGAAGGGGCTTCAGCTTCTTCAAAGCTTTCCTCGATACAGGCCCGAATCGCTTTCAAAACTTGCTCTGTAGGGTCCTCTTCTCTTTCTTATTGCTTTCCTCCTCTTTCTCTTAGGCAACTTGTCCCTTTTTCTCTTCTTCTTCCTCCTCGTCCTCCTCGGCCGCTTGTGGCCCCTCAACCCCCTCTTTCTTTGGTTCTTTCTCTTCTTCTTTCTTCTCTTTAAACTTAGATCTTCGGGCTCAATCACCAAGATATCAATCACATCTGCAAAGATTTCCAGACCCGATTATGTTTTTCCTTTGTGCTTAAATGGCTCAATCTGTAGACATGGAGAGGCATCCTCACTCAAACGGATAAATTGTCCATCCATGTACAACCAGCCGTAAGTACTCTGTCATGTGCTCCCAATTTTATACCCCAAGCCTAAGTGGTTTCTCTGAGTGTGGATTTCAGGTAGCTTTGTGATGCCTTGTTAGTTCTTTCCAAGCCCTTTCCCTTCTTCATAATTCATCTTCTTCATGATGTTGGAGACAGTGGGCCCCCATGTCAGTGCTTAGTACAACGATCTGAAAACTGGTCCATGGGAGGATAACTTGCTTATCAATATTTAGCATGTGTACACTCCTTTCACTAGCAGGAGGAATGGTGATGACCTTACCATTAAAAGGAAATTTTATTTTTTGGTGTAGCATTGATGGTACACCTCCCAAGGAATGGTACTATGGACGTCCTAGCAGTAAGGCAAATGTTAGGGGAATGTCAATTACAATCAACTCCGTCTCCTTCTTGATCGGCCCACCTTAACCACTGTTTTGAAAATGCCCTTCACTTGTCTCTTGGAGCCATCATAAGCTCTAATAACATCATCATAAGGTTCCAAATCCGACAATTCCATCCTGAACTATGAAAGTAGCTTCAACGGACACATATTCAGGGGTGACCCATCATAAATCATCACATTATTGGTGGTCCTTCCTCCAACCTCAGCCTTTATAAATAAAGCTTTGGGGTGATTCTTTTCTTCAGGAGGAAGCTTATCATCAGAAAAGGTGATTGTGATGGGATTAGGCTGAACAAACCCCACAAAATAAGCTGTAGAGATAGATGATGAAACTGGAATCTCCACCATTGCTTTCAGCAAAGCTTCTTAGTGTTTCTTTGGTGAGACGAGTAGGTCCCACATGCTCACATTTGCATGGGTTCTCTTCAACTGTTTAATCAAAGCATCATCTTTAGTTTCTATTTTTGGCACACCCGATGAGCTTACCTTCTCCTTTTCTTCCCTAAGCTTGATCATATCTGGTTGATAAATCCTACCGTTTTAGGTCATATGGTTCATAGCTCTCGCTTCCTCTTACTCCTTGCTACTCCACACATCCAGAGTAATGGGATTCACAACAATCTCATCCTCGCTCCTAACCCAAACTTCTTCGCTTTGGTCCAACCACTCCTCATAACTATCCCATACATTCAGAACCATTACGTAGATCTGCTCCAACAACATCTCTCTCTTTCTTTCCTCCTCATCTTCCTCAAATTCAGCCACCACCTCCTCGAGAGTCTTTCCAGACTCAACCATATACAAGTTCTTAGGAGGCGGCACCTTATCAAAATTAGGAAGTGGATTAGTCCTCGTGCCTGGCCTTGACTTTTCTGGGTCAGTGACGTTGCCATTATCTATTAAGTTCTGGATCTCATACCTTAATCGTAAGCAATTGTCAATGGTGTGACCCTTGCTTTGGTGGAAGTGGTAGTATGCACTTTGATCATAATTACTTAGCAAAGGTGATGGAGGAGGTCTTAATGCGAGCGGTCATAATACACCCGCTGATTTTACTTTTACAAACACTTTAGAAAGAGGAGTGCCAAAATTAGAAAACCTTCTCAACGGCATGTCAGTGGCTCTCAAATCTAGAGTGGCAACTATTGTGTTCTAGTTGGTGCTCGGAGTCTTAGCAGATGAACTTGACCTTTGGAACTCGGACTTGTTGAAATTTTCGGCACGATTCGCATACTTTATATCTTCTCTGATCTTGTCTTGAATGGTGGTCCCTACCTCATATACTTATGATTGGTAGTCCCTACATCATATACTTATGAAAATTCAGCCAATGGCATGTAATACAACTTTTCATGGAAACTAGACAAAATTCCCTTGATAAAAATCTTAATATGCTCCTTGGTATCTGGATGGTTCCTCATCTGTGTGACCTTGGCTCTCAATCTAGCCATGTAGTCAGTAAAGGTCTCGTCTTGTTTTTGCACAGTTGCTTCCAAATCCCTCAAATTACTCATTTGAAGGTTGTAAGCATATTCTTTTAAGGAAAATTGTGGTGAGCTCATTCTAATCTCTTCTCACATTCTTTTCGAGATTATAATACCAAGTTTGGGCAGATCCAGTTAAGGAGATCGAGAACATCTTAAGAATTTCCCTTGATGGCAGACCCACTAACTCCATGACTGACTTGTATTGCATGAGGTGCACCTTTGGATCACTGATCATACTTTGCCACTTTCAGCATCTTGTAAGTCATAGGGGTAGTTTGCCTCAATTCAAGCTCCTCCTCATCATCATTGTCAATGTCTATATACTAGTCCATTCCCTTGGACTTCATGAAGATGTGCAGCTTCTCTAGCTTTTTATCCAACTTGTCAAACTTTTTCAACACAACTGGCTCAGGCTCAGACTTCCTTGTAGGCATCTTCTTGGAGAAAAACTCTTCATCTTGCCAAGTGTCATCAATATGCTCTTTTCTCTCAGATTCTCCCTTAGCCTCCTCATCTTCAATCACTACTTACTATTTACCCTTATCAGTCCGTAAAAGCTTTTCAAGGCTAGTTGCCACTATCTTCTTAATCATCTTTTCAATATTAGCAACAGGAATACTGGTCTTACCCATTCTATCGGTAGAAGTGAAAGCTAAAACTGACAAATCTATTTAAATTGGATAGTATTCAATCTCAGTGCGGGAGCCCGAAGAACTGGTAGGTGCAGAATTGGGAAAATCAAAAGGGGTTGAAGGTTCTTTAACTCTAACCATGCGATTGTTTGCTCTTAACCAACCGACTTCTTATGGAGCTTTATCCCTTTGGGGTGCTATCTTGACTGTATAAGACAAATATTAGTAACACGACATGATGCATGTATGCGACGATGCATGCTTATGGAATGACATACAACAATGCAATCATACAATCACAACATCGTGAGATGCAACTAATGCTATATTCCATTGTGGCCTTATCACGACTGCTCAAATCCAAAATCGGAGAAGGGCTCTTGAAAATTGTTAGGAGTAAAACGTGTCCTATTTTATAGCCAAATACTCATGATGAGCTTTTTTGCTTACTATTTTTGTATCTCTTTCTTTTTGCCTCAAGCGTGATCATAATTTAAGCAGGGTTCTTTATTTATATACGTTTGAGATTTTTTCTTATCTCTTTCTTTTTGCCTCAAGCGTGATCATAATTTAAGCAGGGTTCTTTATTTATATACGTTTGAGATTTTTTCTTATCTCTTTCTTTTTGCCTCAAGCGTGATCATAATTTAAGCAGGGTTCTTTATTTATATACGTTTGAGATTTTTTCTTCTTATCTCTTTCTTTTTGCCTCAAGCGTGATCATAATTTAAGCAGGGTTCTTTATTTATATACGTTTGAGATTTTTTCTTTTCTCTTTTTTTTTTCTGGCATTAACAATATTTGGCTCAAAAATAGATTCATTCCATTACTTTTCAAAAGTGGCTTTTTACATTAATTGTTCTTTTGAAGCCCTAATTAAATATTTACAATACTTAGACCTTAAAGCCTAAGAAGTTTGATATGGCTTCGCATTCTCTAGAGTGAAGTGCCCAATTTCCGCAAGGTGATTGGCAACATTACGCATGAGTGTGAATCATGCCTCCACACCTTAGAAGAGAGTCATAGCTCTGACTTGCGCTTGCTTTATATCAAGCAAGAGTTGATGAGCCTCTTCTAGTTGGTTTTCCTTTGTTGGAGTTGGAATCGGAGGAGCTTCCCTCGTAGCTATTTGGGTTTCAGCCTTGTAGTCACTATTAGAAAGACCTTTTTTAGCTCGTTTTGCTTCCGACAACACCTTTAAGTCTTTTGCCCTTTGGTGCTTTGAACATTGGGATCGACCCATGATAGAATATACGTAAATGGCTATAAGAAAACAAGTTAAGTGATGCATGAATAAGGCACAACAAAATCATAGCAATTGTATACCAACAAAGGGGAAGGGAGTTGGGAAATACATCATCTCCACCCTTATATCTCCCACACACTATTTGAGGTCAAAGTCTTTTCTAAACCCTAGGACATATATAGGCTGGGCCCATAAACCATTATGGGGTTTTGGACTGACGTCTCTCGCATTTATTGGATGAATGCAACAATCATTTGTTTATTATGGTAATCCTATGAGAAGGAACTAGGGTCATTTACATGAACTTTGGTCCAGTTTAATTAAGTCTTGGGTTCCATAAGCGAGAATTGGTTATTTCCTCCCTTTTGCTTTGGGTCTAAACAAAAGGCCATAATGAATTGTACGAATTCTTTTGATATACCAAATGGTACTTGACTTATGGGTTGTGTATATTAGTGATGGATCCAAACAGTCAAGAGTGAAAGGACCACAACCCCCAATATCACCTTTAGGGTTTAGGGTAAAAACCAAACAAGTCAAGATGTGACAAGGACCACAACCCCCACAATCACTCACCTTTAGGTTTAGGCGCGTAAAAAGCGAGGCATAAAGAAGAAGACGATAAACTGCCATGCAATACACGTCTATAACCTACAAAACAGTAAACGTCACTTTCTTAAACGTTAATAGCCACTTATTACAAGCATTGTGAATAACTTGGACAACGTTGGAAGTCAGCTCTTCTTACTTCGCAACCCAAATCTGAAAACTAGAGATCTCTGGCCGTTCGATCCTCAATCTTTAGGCCAGGTCGCCCAAGCCTTCGCAGGACTGTGTTATCTTTTTCATCGGGAAGGCAAAAGAATTAACATCAAACTGCGGCCTTAGTCTCTTTTTTATTTATCACAAAATCGTTTTCTTTATTTAACCCATTCGTTTAATCCTCGAAAAAAAGGTTCTATTTACTTTGCGTAGAGAGTTTTATCTTTCTGGAGGTCGCCCACCCTTATTAAGGAAAATTCTTTTAATAAGCTCGCATTCTTTTGGCAATCCAGCAATTCTTGAATTAGTCGATTCTTTGGAATCAGCTAACTCAATTTTAAACTAGAGATGAGGTTCGGGAGTTAGGTACGATAGGGGAAGGTGTTAGGCACCCCTATCACCTAGTTAAACTGGCCTCCACGTTGTCGAAAGATTCACAATTAACTCAAAAAACACAATTAACTATAAATGAGGTGAAAATACTTTTTGATGCAACTTTAAAAAATAATGTCAAACACACATTTAGATGAAATATAAAGCATAAAAACATAGAGTGAACATCCATAAAGGAAGAAGGAGGAGAAAAGAGTTACAAATCATCCCTACATATACAGTCTACCCTCAATCCTCCAAATTTCTTAATTCTCAAACTCATTATTACATTCAAGCTTTAATTGAGATACATTAAGATCTCATTACATTTTGTAATAACACAACATTAAAGCACAATAAGAAACAAACATCAATACAATCAACATAAGTACAAAGATAACATTATTCACAAAATTAAAGATCATACATCTCATCCACCATTATTCATTCATTCACATAATGAAAATATGATGCATGTTCATAATACAAGAGTAATGAATAAAGGGGTTAGCACTATAATAAACATAAGGCATTGAATTTAAAGGCATAAAATTAAAGGATAGAATAAATTCAAAGGCATTAAAAATTACAAGGACTAGAATCAAGCCCAACCATTTTTATAGCTTAGATACGAGGTAAGGGCTTCCTTTTCTTAAAAAATTAAAAAAAAATTAGGGCAATTGATCCGCAATTTATAATAACAAATGTCTGGGCAAAAAGGCTCACAATAATAATAACTTAAAAAAGACATGACATTTACAATAGCTTTACTCCAAGATTTAAGCTCATGGTCTTCGATGCTATCCAAGGATGCATGAACAAAACTTCACCAAATTCATTGCTCCTCAACCTTATCTTTTATTGTCTCTATTGATCCATATAATGCGCCAAATACGCACTAGGACATTCAAGGTTAAGCAGCTTGATCACTGGATCTTCCACATAATGAAAATATGATGCATGTTCATAATACAAGAGCAATGAATAAAGGGGTTAGCACCATAATAAACAAAGGCATTGAATTTAAAGGCATAAAATTAAAGGATAGAATAAGCCAACATTTTTATAGTAGATAGAGGTAAGGGGGCTTCCTTTTTAAAAATATTAAAAAAATAGGGAATTGATCGAATTTATAATAAAATGTTGGAAAAGTAAATAATAATAATTAAAAGACATGAATTTAAATAGTTTATCAAGATTTAAGCTCATGGTCTTGATGCTTATCAAGGATGATGAACAAATTCACCAATCATTGCTCTCAACCTTATTTTTATTGTTTATTTGATCCATATATGGCCAAATACGCATCTAGACCATTTAAGGTTAGAGCTTGATCACTGGATCTTCCATTAGGGGCCATTTATTGACTATCAAACATTCTGAACCTCTGAAATGAAGGGCCTGGCGCCATAGGGGGATATGATGTTCACCACAAGGGTGTGGCATGCGCCGCACTTAGTGGCTCAAGGCCCTCTCTAGATTAGGAAGGTTCAGATGAAGATTAAGTCAAGAACAGGGGACCTAGATTCATGTGGCGCATGCCACTAGCTTAGGCTGCTCGCCATAGAGACACAAAACGTCCTTTATGGTTGATCCTTGGTCTCCCTCACAACCAGACTCAAAAGAGGTGTTTAAAACATCGAAAAGGAAGAGAAAAAGATGAAAGGATGAGTTTTAGATTCTTAGAAACTAACTTTTAGGGGCAAAATTTGAGTGTCTACAACTGGTCTTGAGAAGGTAATCTATTACTTGAGCCAGAAGCTTCTTCCAAATGAGCAGAAACATAACTTGATCGAAAGAACTTGTTTAGCAATGGTTTGGGCAACTAAAAAACTTCACCACTACTTTTAGTCCTACAAGGTTATAGCGGTCTCTAGAATGGATTTGGACTAGTAGTTATATGGAGCACCAATACTTGTGGGGAAATTAGCAAGATAGTTAATCCTGTTATCTGAATTTAACATTGAATATGCATAAAGAAGACCGTCAAAGGGTGAGAAATTGCAAATAAATTCTGGCAGCACATCCAATTGAAGATAATGAATAGTTGGAAGTCGATTTTCCTAATGAACATTTGAACCTAATAGAATAGAAAGGATGGAATCTCTACTTCGATGGGTCAGCTCATAGTAAAGGAGCCGGAGTAGGCGTCTTGCTGGAATCTCCACAAAGAGAAATTATCCCAATGTTGAAAAGGTTGCGATTTGCAGTTACGAATAACATGGCAGAATATGAAGCTTGCTTATTTAGGTTAGAAGCTCTAATCGCCATAAAGGCTGAAGAAGTTAAGCTCATTGGTGATTCAAAATTGGTAATCGAGCATGCTAACAAAAATTGGGAAGTCAAAGAAGACAAGCTAAAGCCCTATATTGACTATATGCATGTTGTTATTCAGAACTTCATAAGATTAACCTTCACACATACGAGCAGAATGAATAATCAATTCCAAATGCTTTGGAAAACTTAGCATCAGCATGGGAAGAGATATCATCTATGCTAATGAAGCCTTTTATCATGTCCTTGGGTAGCATCTCGTGTTATGAAGGAGAACGGATTATGGATATTGAGGAAGATGACCAACCTTGGTTTCATGATATTCTGTAGTGGATGACCAAAATGGTTTATCCGGATTCAGCTACAAGAGATGACAGATGAGCTTTACAACATTTGGCATTACAGTTTGCAATGTTCGATGGTCAACTCTATAAAAGAATGCCAGATGGGGTATTGTTGAGATGTGTATTGAGGAAAGAAGCTAAGAAAAAATGGAACCGATCCACTCGGGGCTTTGCAGTACCCATATGAGTGGAAAAGCTTTAGCAAAGAAGATTCTCAGACAAAGTTCTTGTGGTCGACAATAGAAAGGGATTGTGTTTCTGTTGTGAGAAAGTGCTTTCGATTGTCAGATTCACAGAGACCAGAGACACAGTCCACCATCAAAATTACATCCTTCTATTCCATCATGGCCATTTACTACTTGGGGAATAGATATTATTGGTAAAATCTCATCACCTGCATCTAATGGACATGTATTCATAGTTGTGGCAGTGGACTATTTCTCAAGATGGTTTGAGGAAGAATCTTTCAAGAACATCGGCGCCAAGCAAATGGCCAAATTCTTTGAAAATAATCTTATTTGCACATATGGGATTCCCCATCATGTAGTGACAGACAATGGAGTTTAGTTTTAAGCAAAAGTAAAAACACTGTTAGCGAAATAAGGAATTGAGCATCATAAGTCTTCACTGTATCGTTCCACAGGTAAATGGGGCAGTGGAAGCCGCAAATAAGAATATTAAGAAGATACTAAGGAAAATGGTTGAGAATCATCATAATTGAGCTATCAAATTGCAGTATGCGAATGGGGCTGAACATTTATGAGCTGAGGGGAAAGTTCAAGCCTAACTGGAAGGTCCATTCATGATCAAGAGAATGTTTTCAAAGGGTGAAGTGAAGCTATCAGATATGGAAGGTAACAAGTTTATAGAGCCATTCAACTTAGATAGATTGAAGAAATTTTATGTATAAAGCGAAAAATTTATGGCAAAGCCCTATTAATAAAATTCACTTTTGTGTTCTTATTAACTTTAAAGCTTGTCATGTTAAGTTCATGTTGATATTGAAATGATGTGAATTTATGC
This sequence comes from Jatropha curcas, assembly GCF_014843425.1. The sequence goes on along the minus strand of NW_023591367.1, from coordinate 191,475 downwards.
TATTGACTTGGAATGGCAGGAAATATGTCAAACATTTTTAAGCAAAGGACATTTCATTCATAATAAGTGCTTACATTCATATAATCGTACTGTTAATAATTTTCTAGTACATATCATTAAAAAGCAAGATAAGGGCATCTATCTGCCAGGTCCTAACAGATATTTAGTAGTCAGTAAATCGACCGACTCAGAATCAGCACCAATTTCAGAATAAGCCTGCAACCATAAGCGATATAGAGTAGAAGAAAAGTGTCAACTGCATTAAAAATGGGGACAGTGGTACGACTGGACCAAATGGTCATGAAGTGAGATAGAAATTGATTAGTAACCGGTCCACCCTCGAACCTAGCATAATTAGGGACAACCTGATGTTGGTCGTACTGCCTAGCCATATGACTAGGGTAATAAGTAATTGCAAATGGTTAGTCCACACAGGGGCACGCAAAGCGTATATGAGGAGACTGTGACTTGCTCTATGTACCACTAGCGGCAGGTCCATCTAACACCTTTAGTGGCGACATCTTGGAAGATAGCAGTCCAGTCCTTGATGGTATCCCTAGTCAGTTGATGGTGGCGTTGGTCAAAGACTCTTGGTCTATAATCAAACATCAGATGGTCAGATGGCGAGTCCATCACTTGAAGCTTCTCATAAGCCCATAACTGCAAATGCATTCAGAGCAAACGAAAAAAAGAGAAGAAAAGAACAGGAAAGCTCGTTAAATCGAAAACCCGCAAGGGTGGCGTAGGCAAAAGTTAAAGCATAAGAAAAAAGAGAGAAAAAGAAAATAATAAATAAAGAGAGAAAAAAAAAAGAAAAAAAAAAAGAAAAAATGCATTTTTACCTACAATAGGAGCGAACTCCCCATCTGACCAAGCTCCGAGCGAAAGTCTCAAGCGCGATCTCAAGGACAAGCAAAAACGGCATATGCCTAGCCATTTGTTCAACTATGGGTACTAGTCAAAGGCTGCCATAGCCATCAATGCCACTCAATAATAAATACTAGCTTATGAGGCAAAAATAGACAAGTGAAGGCCAGTACGGACTAGCATGGTCCATTTCCAAAACTTGCTCTATAAGCGGTCGTAGGGGCACGACATCGCTCTGAAATCATAAGTTGGTATCTCATAAACTGAGAAACTGAACACTGGTAAAATCATCAAAGTAGGGTCGATATCAAGCCGGGGCACTATAGAAATCTCTTCATTCACAAGTAACCTCCCGAAAATAATGCTGAACTCTTCAAATAAAAGACAAATCTCTATTATCTCTATTATTTCCATAAACCTGGTCGTACTAAACGGTATTACAAGAAATTGATAAATAAGCTGCCAAGGGCAAATATGGCCACTCAAGATTCTACAATTGCTTCTTTTGACAACACTGTGACAATTTCTACTGCTGAGTATGCTGAGCTCTCTAGATACCTGTGACATCCTACTCCGAGTCGAGTCTTAGCATAGAGTTGAGTAGTCGAGTTGAGTCGAGTTGAACCAAACCCGGTTGGGGTAGAATGGCCATAAATAAGCTTCGCACAAGGGCAAATAATGCCACCTCAATATTCTACCAATTGCTTCTCTTGCACCAACACTGCTGACAATTTTCTACTGCTGAGTAATCGCTCAGCCTCTCTAGATCACCATGCTGACATCCTACTCCGAGTCGACAGTCTTAGCATAGAGTTGCGACGTAGTCTCGCAGTTGAGTCGCAGTATTCGAACCAAAACCCGCGTTGGCGGTAGGAATGAGATTTCACTAAGTGCGGACTTATTTAGAGTGACTGAGAAAAAGATAAAGCATGGGGCGTGAGGATTGTGATTTGTATGTAAAAGATGAGCTTGGGTCTTAGCCAGTAAACCTCTGTAACAATTTGACCGGGGTACCATTTCAGGAAGTTTTCATAAAACTCCTTTCTGATTTTTGATGGGCCCTACCCGTAGACTCACACATTTTCCACTTTCCCATTTTCCTCATGCTTTATCTTTCATCTCTTCCCTTCCTCTTCCACCTTCTTTTCAATTTCATGGTCAGTGTAAGCCTTAACTTCACATTTTTCTCCTCTATTCCAAGTAAACAGCTACACCTCTTTAAGTTCACTACAATTGAATCATTTTCTCGTGCCTATTATTTTAGAAATTTCATAAAGAATTCTTTATTCTATCCAGGTGAACGGGAGTTCTAAGAGTGCTAGAGACAAAGCAAGCTTAAAGGAGGCAGCTCACAGCCTTTTGGAGCAGTACAAGGTTTGCACTACTCTCTTGTTTACTTTCCATTTTCTTCTGCTTCCATGAGATTTGTGTGCGCTGTGTTGCTATTGAGAACAATCTTGCCTTATAGTTGAGCTGGGCAGCGGCACTCGCCCGGTAATGGCTGAGAAAACAGGGGAAAAACAGCCGGAAGTATTGCAACTAACATGAAGCTAACAGAGTGAGTTATGTTGAAACAGGTTTCTGCTGGAAATCTTTCTACCCAGTAACTTCATCCTTCGGATCTTTTACCCCATCACTTGATGGAATTATGAAGTGTCATAGAAGAGTTATTTGTCTCCTCTACTGTGTTAGGCTTTACCATGCGGGTTCTTTGAATCATCCCACAAATTGGACGGAGTTGTTATATATGAGGAGAAAATTTGACCATAAGAGTCACCAGACAGTGCAAGTGCTCCGGAAGCGCGCAGCCAGCGGAATTGCCATTCGATAGTTCGCGCTTGCCTTCTCGCCGCTCGCGAAATTTGAACCTACGTGCGCTCCGCGACTTTCACCTAAAACTCTCCTGGAACTCTCATTTTGGCACATCCTCGCCTGCTAGCGACTTTCAAGTGCGGCGGCTCCGCGACTTCTGCCTCGTCACCAACTCTTCTGACTTCTCATGCTTGCTGCCACCATCTCGCGCTCGCGCACCTGTGAAGTGCGCGCTCGCGTACTTGGCCCTTGGCGCCCTGGTAAACGCGCTCGCCGACCTCTTCATCGCCGCGCTCTCGCAGAGTCTTGGCCCTGGGAACCTCAACTGCTCTTCCTTCATTTGCTACTTCTCGCTGGTCGCGACTTTCAAGATACTTAGCTGGTCGCGACTTTCAACGCTATGCCGGTCGCGGACTTGTCGCGCCCGATCAACTCACTTCTTTCTCATCTGGTTGCCATTACCGCGCTCGGCGGACCTCTGCCAAGGCGCCGCTTAGCGCGACCTCTGGCCAAGCCGCCGCTCGCGACCTTGTGTTTTCATGCATTTTTTGGGACTTCTTTTTTCAATTGCAATTGTATTTCCTTTGCTTCAACCTTTATTATGCCTCCAATCATTTTAACATCAAATAACAACATTTAGAACATTCGTATTTCAACAGAACAAACACCATCGCAAGGCACTGCAAATGAATGTGAAATCAAATATACATTGAATGAACTATGCCAGTTATGGAATTTATTTCATGCTGCATCGTGCTGTTATACTTACTTGAACATACCAACAATTATTGCTCCATTGACGTGGTTAGGTAGAAACCATTGGTTAGATAAGGCCTATGTCGCGACCACTAGCAGATAGCAGATTCTTGCACCCTCATACAGGTTGCGGCATTACTCCGGGCTACACGGCCATCTGACGTGGATATTGATATATGGGCCAATAAGCAGCCAAGCATACCAGTATTCATCCAGCTTTCATACAGCTTTTCATTATCACTATCGGTGTTCACTATCAACCTCTATGGACAGCCCATCACAGATATCTTGACATAACATTTTTCCATCACAATTATCACAGTACTTTACCAAACAGTACAAAAGAAAATCAACGTCTAACTCGAAGGGCTATTCATTAACATGTTCCGTGCTTACTATGCTGCCATATGTTGTTTACCATGCTATATTTCCTTATCTATGTCATAGTCTTGATTGCTTTCTCTCATTTGTTGACAGCATACTCCACTGAGCTTTATTTGCTCAGCCGAGTATCCTGTTTAACTCGCCAGGTTTTGATGCATTGCCGCGGCAGTAGAGAGTCAGCCTTACAACTGTCGCAGTTCATCTCGTAGAAGACTCAGTCCTTTCAGGGTAGCTCACTCACTTACGGCATGCTTGTTATTTTTCGTTTATCCTTTTATGCATGTACAGGGCCACCACAGTTGGGCCCCATTTCCACTTTTGTAAACTAGTAAATCCATGTGTTTGTAAAATACTAAAGTACATTATTTTGTAATACAGTATCAGCACTTGCTACTTAATATTCAAATATACTTTAATGATTTCAGCATTGTCAGACCATAACAGTCAACCAGTTTTGTACGCCGCCTCGCGTCCGGTCCCATTCGGGTTTACGGGCTGCGACCCGGGGAAGGGTGTTACCAATACCTCTTCTACAGTTTGCCTGATTTCCTCAATGCTACGCCTACCCAATTTTCAGCGGTACCTCCTACATACACTGTTTGTATGTGTACCTCATTCAGAGTGTGCATGACTCAGTTGCACTGAATCACCATGCACAGGTAACCTGTATCTCGTTTATCCAGCTCATTTAAAAGAAACCTAACATAATTTACATCATCATGTTACTCTAGTTTTTGCAAGGTACATATACTTTACGTCCAAGTGTCATTCGCGCACTGCAAATCCCATTCCACTCTCTTCCATCATCTTCTATTTTTTACTTCTTCCCCGCTTGTTTATTTTTAACGTGTTGTCTGTTTTAAGCCAAAATTACTCCATACAACTGGAACTCGTTCATGTGTCAAATACTCATAAACTGAACTGTTGTGTCAAATTCTGTTAGCAAAATTACTCATAAACTGAACTGTTGTGTCAAATTCTGTTAGCAAAATTACTCATAAACTGAACTGTTGTGTCAAATTCTGTTAGCAAAATTACTCATAAACTGAACTGTTGTGTCAAATTTTATCCTGCTTATTCTGTGTTTTAGGATCTTTTGACGAAGCAAATTATTGGTAGGGAACGTGAGTCTGGTGGCCTTTATCTTCTTGATGAACAAGTTTTGTTATCTCTAGCTTATGCTAGTGCTTTATCTCTTCTTAAGCTTTATTTTTGCCTGAACCACCCTTTGCGGGTTTTCAATTCAACTTCTGATTTTTTTTTCTTTCTTTTAGTTGGCATAATGAAAATCTAGACTAAAAGGAGCAAAATATATTCTTATTGTTATTATGACTGCACCCACAGGCTGGGCTACCTACGTATCTCATACTTTAGCAAACATATTTCTGAGAGTCAGTCACCGTAGTTTGGATTAACAATGACATAAGGGGGCAAGATATCTGATGCTAATGCCTATATGCATTCATACAAAATACCCTTTTGGCTGATCCAAATTGCAAGGGTTTGTAAATTCATTGCCATCAATGTCTGATAAGATGACACTACCTTTAAAGAGAGTCTTCTTTAGGACATGAAGGGGCTACCTAATTTGGCCTGATTTTGCCCCAAGGGTCTTGCACAGAAGCTCTAATTTTCTTTGAGTACAAGATACCCTTATTTCATTCTTGGTCCCTCTTGTTGAAGCGCCAAGCTATTTTTGTTGATAACCCTAATTCTGACTGAGGGCTTCAAGTCTTCTTTTAACTGATCATGGTGACCTTGAACCCATTTTGCTTCAGGCAGTTGGCTTTCCCCTATTACTCAGGTCAAATGATTTTGAATGCTCACATGGAGGACTATTTCCATCCATGAACTGGTGAATAGAGCACTGCCTAGTTGGCATTCCAATGGAGGTCCTTTGTCCTTAATTTTCAAAGAGTTCTCTAACTTCAATTCTCAAATTTTTCTTCTTGATTGGCTTGATTAGGTGGAAGCAATTTTTTGATTTACCCCACTATGAAGTAGTCTAGATACTATCTAATAAGCTCTATCAGCCCATGTTTACCATGATGTACAAATGTATGCTAGATTGAAATTCAGTGCCGACATTTATTCTTTTTCTTTTTGCTAGCAATCTCACTAAGGCTACAGAAAGTGGTAACAAGGAAAGTGGAACTTTTCATTATAATAAAAGAGCCCTGAATGACATCTATATTAGGTTTGACAAAAAGATCGCTATGGTTTGATAAAAAGATAAAGAAAAGACATAGACTCTAAGGAACTGGACTTTGACTCACTTTCAGTTTGTGACTCAGACTTAGACTTAGACTTAGACTTAGACTTAGACTCGGTAGACACCGGGGTATGCTCTATGGACTTCTTCAAGGACCATTCTGAAGAGGCGCTTGGTTTGATGGGATCTGTTTCCATCTGGATTTAGAGAGGAGACAAAAAAGGGTTTGAGTTTGCTTTAGTCAGGATTAAAGCATGCAACTTGGATGAAGTAGTTTTATGGTACTCAGGTCTAATTCGAGGTTTTTTAGTTGAAGGAAAGTGCTTGGTTATACTAGTTCTCAAAGAATCAAGGTCATTTTCTATCTCTTGGGTTGAGGTTGAGGAATGAGATCAGTGCTGGTGTTTGGTCTGACTTAGATGAGAGGGAGTCAGCCACTCTCCAGGAGGTCTTGTATGTTGTTTCTCAAGGCTTTGCATGTATTAGTATGATGCCCTAGACCCTGATGGAACGCGCAATAAGCATTGACATTATACCCCCCAGGTAGTGTGAACCCCTTCCCCAAATGTCATAGGCATGTGATGCATATGATGAATGAGAAGAAATACACATGATGTGTGTGAGTCGCCACCTTGTTTAGTTTAATTATTTAACGGTAAACTAGGAAAAAACCCTAAGCCTGATCATTCTTTAATTAACCTAAGTTACTAGATTAAATTATCCAATCGTTTAAGGCAAGTTGAGCGAACCGAGATGGATCCCGGACTAATGTCATGCCTGATGAACTAACGATGGATGAATGATTTTTGCAAGGTGAATGATGTAATCGACAAATGAAAGTTTATTTTTGATTTTGGATTCACCGGGGTGAAATCCGAACGTGCCTACGTACTTCGTTTGAATGGAAGATAAAGTCAACGGTTAGTTGATAGGCTCTTTTTAGAGGGCTTTGAATGGTATGCTTAATGATGGGTTGTGTGTATGCTTTGTGCATTTTGTTTAGGCATTCTGCCAAAGAGATTGATTGATTTAGGCGATAAGTTTGCCAAAATGTGCGATTTAGGGCGATTGGTCGCCAAAATGGTTGATTTTAAGGCTTTGGGCCGACAATTGGTTCTTTTTAAGGCTTTTACCAAAATTTCGGGATTTTTAACGGCTTTTGAGCCGAAATGGTTGATTTTAAAGGCTTTTTTGCCAAAAATGTGATTTAACCGCGTTTTCGCTAAATGGTTTTTTTAGGCTTTGGCCAAAAAAGTGTTGATTTAAGCAATTAGTTTGCACAAATGTGCGATTACTGGCTTTAATGCCACGATTATCGATTAATCGGCGCGTTCCGAGGCTTAATCAAATTTTATTGTGACGTGATTGATTAGGCTTTTAGCCGACAATTATTGATTAATTGGACTTAACCCGGATTTGTTCGAAATAAGGCCTTGAAACGTAGTTATTAATTTAACTCAGGCTCTTTTAGCAATATCTGTGATTAAACTTTAATACCATGATTATTGGATTACCCGGTAGCTTAATCAAATTAATTAAGGGCCAGTTTCATGTACAAAATAATGAGGGATGCATTTATGCATTGTAAGAATTATTAAGAGTAAAAGAGAAATATGCATGAAGTGCTAAAAATTAAATACGGTCAGAGTTTTGTTTACATACTGATTTAATCGCGACCGCTTTCTTAACTCGGATTAAGCTCGCTCGCTTAGGAATATTAATTAATTTTAATTTGTTTAATTTTTAATGTCCAAATATCACAATACAAAATGCAATAAAAATTAAATAAATGCAACAACAGCGTAAAGAAAACGCAAAGGAGGCCGGTGAAGAGGGAGAAGGATTCGTCCGTCAACACACGACCGGAGGTCCCAACATTGGACTGAAAATGGCCATATTTTATAGGCCATTTTCGGGTCCCGGGCAGCAGGTGCCGCCCGGGAGGGCGGCAGCTGCCGCCTGGTCGGTGGGCGGCAGGCCCGCAACTCTGGGGCGGGGGTGCCGCCCTGGGAGCGCGGCAGCTGCCGCCCAGTCGATGGGGCTGCAGCCGCTGGTCTGGGCGGCAGGTGTCGCCAAGCTGGGCGGAGGTGCCGCCCAGGGGCGTGGGGGGGCCAGGCCCCGCCTGCGCGGGGCGACAGGCCCCGGCGCGGCTGGGCGTGCAGGCCCGAGCGCGCTGGGCGGCTGGCCTCGCCCGCGCGCGAGGCACGGCCCCTTGCGCGAGGCGACAGGCCTCGGCGCGCGCGCTGGCGCCAGGCCTTGCCCAGGAGTGGGGCGGCAGGTGCGCCAGCGCTGGGCCGGCTGTGCCCGCCGTGGCCGGACAGAGTGGCAGCCCCGCCACCCACCGTCGCACAGCCGCGCTGCTCGCACACACCAGATGCTATCACCGACAATACGGGGGCCTTCTTTTGGGAGTTCCGGCACCCTCGAAAAAATAAACCACACTTCCTCGGGACTCGATATAACGCGACTAACCAAATCCGCCAGACTAAATATAAACAGAAAAAGAATATATCAAAAGAATTACAATTAGAACATATTTTTAAAAGAGTGAACTTAACCCGAAATAGCTACCACGGATAACAGGCCAGAAAACTGGTTAACATGCAGATCCGAAAGAAAATAAGGCTTCCTGGAAGAAATCAAAATTTAGCGACGTATCACGGTATATATCTTGGGTAAGAGAATACCTCTCGGTGCACAAAAGGATAATACGAATAGGTTTATATGTCCTTAAGAGCTTAATATAATAGAATATAGAAAAGACAAGACAATAGGTGCTACCCCAAAAACAGTTAGCACGTCTGTGAGCTGAATATCGGAGAGGAGGGAAAGGAGCTTCACCTCTTTAAATTTCAAGAGAATAGATAGAGAGAGAAGAGAGATCTACTAATCATAGGCCTTTTGTCTCACATTAAAGGATTGGTGCCGAGCAAGACTCATCTTCGTTTTATGAGATAGAGTAATAAAAAAGTGGGTTGAAGTGGTTTTCTTTTGTTCTCAAAAACTCAATGATCATCTGTGTCAATTCTGTAGTGGGTTAGCCATATTTGAGTTCTTTGAAAGAAAAAAAATAAGTTTTCCCAAAAAAGGTTCAGTTGTAATATCCTGAACCTGAAACCGCAATATTATGATAATACATATGTATTTATGAACTGCCATATGTGAATGATTTTTGTATACACTGCAATATTGCAATTGATTGTGATAAATAATAGGCAATGATATCCTTAAACACGACTTTAAACATATTATAAAAAAGTATCCGATAAGAAGTGAATATGCAAAGCATGATCTGGAAAGCTCTTGAAATAAAAAGCTAGCACTCTGTCTAGACATTGGGGAGATAAGATATATATGTATTTAAAGCTTTTTAGTACCTATAACATATATAAGTTTTCGCACAGCCCACAGAGCGACCCAAAAACATGTTCAACTCATATATGTTTGGAAATGGAAAGTGATCTTGTTTTATTTAGAGACAGTAGTTACACAACCACACATATCTATTTTTTCTGGATACGATGCCGTAAACTCGGTCTTATAAAACACTTTTGAGTTGCCATCCATTTTTCGGTAAAAATGGGACCGTTTCCAATTTTATAAAAATGAATCTCCATTTTAAACTCATTCTTTCAAGGCAAATTATCAAAAAAGACACGACAGCCTCATCAGCCCCGCCAGCAACCAATGAGCATTCTGGGTAAGGAATTTGGGTACATTTGGAACCTGGAAGCCGACGCCTGGAAAAAACGGCCTCTTTTTACTTATGATTTCTAAATTTATTTTTAGTTAAGAACTCAAATTATTTATTTACTTAAACCCAACCGAATTGAAATCGACGAGTTCCTTATGTGAAAATCATTAATGTCCATTCAAATTAAATTAAATTCAACCATTGCTTCCAAATCATCAAATCCATCCAACCAAAAGTAATGAAACAAACAAATAAAAGACCCGCTCTTGCCTTATGGTTAAAAGGCGAGCAAAAACAAATCTAAAAATACATTCTACCCGTTAAAATTTTAAACGCGCCGAGAACCAAAACAAATCACTGCATAATTACATTTTAAGTATTCTAAACTTATAAATGCATTGCACGAAATTGGGTTGCCTTCGGATTTATTAGAAGAATTAAATTTTAATTTTTTGTATTGAAATTATATATAATTATCTTTTCAAAGGGACAAAAATCGTTTCTGAAACTTAGAAACGTCGTGTCACGCAAGCGTTCTTTGAGAACAGTCGCGTGAGAGATCTAATTATTTCGCGTGAACTAACTATTCTTCAATCCAGATCCATTACCGTATATTTTAGATCCACTCATCCATACAATAAAATATTAAAATAAATGAAATCGTGAATTATGAACAAAGCACATACCGTAGCAACCTCTAATCCATTACGGATCCGATAGCTGCGTGGCGCAACCTAATTGGGTAAGAAACGATCTATTATTTGGACATGAACAATTCGTAACGCAATTGCAGTCGTTACGGATCTACTGGCTGACGTGACACACTGCTCTGGTCGTGCTTACTTTTTCAAACAACTATTTTATGTCTTTTTCTTTTATTTAACAGCTTACTAAGATTCTAAAACACCAAGAGTGGACAGAATACGTTTAACTAAGATTAAACTACCAAAGCAATAATAAAATAAATTAGACAATGAATAAACAATAAAAACAAAGAAAGTTTAAGGGAACTTACCTAACCCTCAGACTGAGGATCGTAACAGCTTGAACGCCTTAAAGAATGAAGGTTAAGGGTTCCCAGAAGCTTGTCAAAGATTTTAACGCCACTCTTTTTCTCTTACTATTTTCTTCTTTTTATGATTTTCGTTTTAACCTAATTGATGTTATGGTGTTTTTTTCTTCAGGGAATCAGAAGAGTCTCTTGGAAGAAAAGCTTAGCCGCAGTGTTTGTTTTTATGCTCTAAAACCCTTCTCCGAATAAGAGATAAAACGATGTATTTATAGAGGTAGCGGACAGGGGATAGCTGCGTCACGCGCTTACGGCTACGTGACGACACTAGTTTGCGTGACAAGCAGCCTCACTTTTAGACCATTGCCACGGTACTCAAACAGAATGAAAAACAGTTATGTCGGATTTCACGGGTTGACGTCATCTAGATTGGAGTTGCGTGACGCAACCGATAGTGTCGTCACGCACCTAATAGCCTGGTTGACGTACTCTTGCGCAATCCAAACACCTTTAATTAGTCTAATTTACAATCTTGGATTAAAGACTTTTTAGATAGCTGTAATCATTCATCGCATCCTCGTATCCTCATTGGTTAGGTGGGGGCATAAAGACACGCGTCAACAGTTTGCCCCACTTTATATTAATTGTATAAACGATTAATGTTAAAGTGGCCCATTGACGCGCCTTCAATCTTGGCTTTTGGAAAAATGAAGTGTTCTCTTGATCATCTGGTCATCCAAAGGCAAGTCTTGATCGGCTTTGTCTGGTTCCAGTCGGATCGGTAGCGATCTCCAAACTTAGTCTGATTGGCTTTGCCGATTACCTCTGAAGCTCGGTTCTGACTGGCTTGAAGGATTTGATTTGAATTTGAATTTGATCATCTGGTCTCGTCCAAAGCTTTCCGTCTGATTGGCTTTGTTGGCTCCAGTCAGATCGGTAAGATCTCCAACACTCAGTCTGAATTGGATTGAAGATACCACGAGCTCGGTCTGATTGGCTAGAAAGGATTTTTGATTTGATTTGATTTGATTGGGCCTCCGCAGCTTAGTTCTGATGGGCTTTGGAGAGTTGACGATTTTATCCCTGACTCAATTATCGTAATCCATCAATCGAATTTTACCAGGAAAAATTTGATTGACTCGATCCGCTTCGTAAATGCATATCACGAATCGAGAAAAAGGTCAAAACAAGCTTCGTAATATGTCATCACTACCTGATGGGACAAACGGCTTTGTGAAAATCATCCCGGTTGGACCTGAAAATATTTTCAAAAAGGAAAGAGCAATTTTGTGTAACATAATCTTGTTTTGGTTGAAATGTTGGGCGTCAATGCCCCCATACATTAATAATCAATAAACTTTGAAAATGTTGGCATCAGGCAAAGATTTTACTTTTTGCCCCCAGTCTAGAATTCCGACTCGAGAACTAAAAATATTATCTTTTAAGCAAACTTGAAACTTTTTTATTATTATATTTTTGCTTATTGCAAATTTGTTTGAAATTTTAATAAGCACAAAATTTAGGCAAAAATTTTGTTAAATTTTTTCTCGTCTAATTTTAGGTATAGCGTTCTGATGCGGTGTTTGAAAGAAAAAACTTACTGAGGGGTAATTGGGCTGTTTTGGATGATTTTGCCCCTTGCCGGGAGTAAGAACGGAATTGCTTGCAGTACACGAGCCGCACACTGACTCCAAATTGCTTAAATAAGCCATTCTTGGGCTCAATGGATGTTGATGGCTTGGGGGCCCTATTTCCTCTTCTTATTATAAATAAGCTTTTTTACTTTTCATTTTTCAATTTCTCACACTTTCAAATTTTCCAAAACTCTCTGAACCTTAGTAATATGGCCCATCTTCCGAGATTCTGCTTCCCGCTTACAACCCCGAGATGGACATTTGCTGGGGGTATCCGGCATCCCCGTTTTCGAGGGCGGAATCGGGTTCCAGTCACTGTAACGCCCTTACACCTGGATAATGACCTCTTCGCTTCTTCCGCTTACCCAGGCTTGTTTCCGGTTCGAACATGAAGATCGACGTGATGCGCGATTTTCAATCTGAGGTAAGTAAGCTTTACGCTTGAATCTTCATGCTTCTGCGTTGCCTCTGGAAATGTGGGTTGCGAATGAATTCTTGTTGAATTTTTATTACTGTTTGTGCGTCGCTAGTAGCGTCATGAGAAAGAGAGTGTGTGTGCACGCAGCTGTTCTAGAGTGAACAGTTTGCGTGACGGAACTGTTCAAAAGCTGTGCGTGTTGATACTCCAATTTTGAGGCTCAAAACGCAGTTTTCCCGCCGCGGCGGTGGCGGCCGCACTTAAGGCGGCGGTAGCCACTCTGCAGCGACAGCGGTGCCCGTCGCTGTGATACCCATTTTGAGGCTCGAAGAGGCAGTTTTCCCGGACTGCAAAACAGTCCGGTCGGACAAGGCATTTTGCAAGTTTACGAAGTATTTCCATATGATACTTAAACGTCCGAAAAATCACGAGGACACAGAACTTTAGGTCAGGAATATTTTTTGGAGGTCTGGAGCCAGGAAAAGCCTCGGAACAAAATTAGAAAGCCACCAGACACGGGGTTCGCGCCCGGAGCCGCTGGTCCCAGCGGCCCAGCGCCGAGACCTCCGGCGCGGGGCACCGGTGGCCCCAGCCGGCTGCGCTCCCGGCAGCGCCGGCCGCCGAAACAAGTCTTGATTTGCCCCTTATCATGCAGCCTCCGGGCCTTCCTGTTTTCCTCAACTCAGTCCCTGTGTTGACGGCGCTCCTTGCGATTCTTTACCTGCTTTTCTGCATTTTTACTTTAGCTTTATTATTTTCTTTGCGTTGTTATTTTGGTCATTTAAAAATTAAATTAATTTAAATTCCCTTAACGAGAGCTTAACCTGGAGTCTAAGAAAGTGGCCGCGATTTAAATCAGGTACATGAACTAAACTCTGCCTATTTTAATTTTAGCAATTTCATATCACTCTCTCTTCTACTCCTAATAATTCTATAACTCGATAAATGCATTCATGACATTCTTTAGGCAATAAACTGCCTCAAATAAATAAGTTTAGGCTAAATGCCGGTTAATAAATAATCATGGTATTAAAGCTAAATCCGACAATGATTGGCTTAAATACCTAGTTAATTAAATTAGATGTGGTAATAATCACGCCTTTATTTCGAACAAATCTGGCTTAAGTCCAATTAATCAATAATTGTGGCTAAAAAGCCTTTAATTCAAACACAGTTTTTCTTGGCATAAAATTGCTACATTACAAATCCATTAATCAATTTTTTTTGGCAAACGATTGGCTATAACTAGATTAACCACTTTCAGCGACAAATCGCTTAAATCCATTTTTGGCAAAATGCCTTAAATTCATCAACTTGTTTGGCTAAAAGCTTAACTCAATCATTTTGGCGACAAATCGCTAAAAAATCATTCTTTTTGGCAAATAGATTGCCTAAATCCAACTTCTTTGGGCTAAAAGCCTTTAAATTAATCAAACTTTTGGCTAAAAGCTTTAAAATCAAGGCTTTGGTCGACATCGTAAAATCACACATTTTTGGCAACAATTGCCTGAATTAATCTTTTGGCTAAAAGCCATTAAAATGCAAACACTTTTGGCAATCAAATGCCTAAACAATCATTTTTTCAGGGCAAAAGACCTAAACAGAAATGCACAAAGCATACACCACTCATCATAAAGTATCCCATTCAACGCCCTGCTAAAAAGAGGCCTATCGAACTACGTTGTTTGATCTTCCATTTCAACGGAAGTACATAGCACGTTTGGGATTAACCCCCCACGCACGCCGGCCAAGTCCGAAATCAACAATCAACACCTCTCCTCTCATCCCGGCATCTCTATTTTATCTTCCCTCACCCCTGCAAAAGCATTCATTCATATAGGTTAGGTTTTCGCATGACCATAGTTCGGGATCCACCTCGGTGCGTAGATCATCTTAAACATTGGTTGTTAATCTAAGCATTAGTTAATTAAATTGGAGTCACTTAGGGTTTTTTTTCCTAGTTTACCCTAAAATAAGTCTAAAACAGGTGGCGACTCACACAATCATGTGCATTTCTTCCTTGGTCACATGCATTCGCATTGTGTTGATATTTTGGGGAGGGGTTCACAGTTTGGCGACTTCACTGGGGACGTAATGTAATCATTTTGCATAAGTTGGACTAAATTGTTGTGTAAACTAACGCCTTCTTTAGGGTATTATTTTTACTATGCTTTGTTCTGCAGGGTACCCTAGCAAGCGATTAAGGTATTCCTTTCTTTAGAATGCTTAATAAGGTAAAAGTTTGAACCTAATTGAAAATTTACTTTAAATATTTAAATTTGTTTGATTTATTTTTGCCGATTGAGAATCTTTTTTCCATTTGCATAAAAAAATGAATTTCAATGAATTTCTTCTATCTCTGTTTCAAACTTCTGAGTCTGGAATAGCAAGTAGCGTGATCGCAGTCCTTCAATTGATTATTCACGACGCCAAAGCGTCCTCACTGTTACCGAAACCATCCCCTAATCCTTTTGGGGGTGGCCCATGAGTATGCGTACGTTTGGAACCCACGCGAAACTCTTTGGTTTTCACATGTGTTAGGTTATCATGCTCAAGGTTAAGGTTTCCTTATAAGCAATTCTTCTATTTGAGTCTAGCTATAGTAACCTACCCTTTTAGGATGTATGCACCCAATGACGTGAATCATATCAAATAAATAGATTATGACGTGATGTTTGTGGCATTCACGCATTCACCCATACTTCACAAAAAACATTCCATTTTAAAGCTGGAAATCACATTTTGGTCTCTGAGACTGGAAAATTACCTTTTGGTCCCTAAGACTTGGAAAAATTCACATCTTGGCCGCAAAGGCCTAAAATTCCCATTTTGGCCCTAAAGGCCCTAAAATTCCATTTGGCCCCAAGGCCCCGAAAATTCAAATCTTGGCCCTAAGGCCTAAAATTCCATTTAGCCCCTAAGCCCTAAAATTCACATTTTGGCCCCTAAGGCAAAAGTTACATCTTGGCTCCAAAGGCCCAAAAGTTCACATCTTGGCGCCAAAGGGCCAAAAATTCACATTACTTTGGCTCATCGGCCCAAAAAGTTAGCATCCTGGCCAAAGGCCAAAACTCACATGTTGGCCTCAAAGGCAAAAATTCACATGTTGCGTAAAAAGCCAAAATCACAATTTTGGCCCTTAAGGCCCAAAATTTTTTTTGAGAACTTAAGGGCTTTGAAAAGTCGAGGTGTCCAGCCCTAAGCATCTACCTTACATATCACAATCCCATTCGGTCCATATCTAGTGTCCTATGTCATACCAATTACACTACCACACAGGGTCAAACGTCCCATCTCACAGGTCAAGTCCAATTTTCTTACGGCCATACATACACTGCCTCACACTATCTCACATACATGAAAACACCTTTATGTAGGATAGTTCCTAATCTTTTGACTATGTCCTTTTACAGGTAACCCCCCAAAACACCTGTAAGCCGAAACAACAAATTGAGCTCTCACCCACAAGTCCAACACCCGACTGCACCAATGGCAATCACTCATGACATCCAAAACCCGTCATCGAACAACTTGGAAGCCAGAAATGGAGGGCTAGAATGAATTAGCCATTGGCTCCCAGAGGACTGCCCTAGATAGCTGCAATAGGGGTGTAATGAAATGGGGTTCCAACCGGGGGAAGTAGACTACTACTCTAATAGGGTCCTGCGGCTGACAACAACCCTGCCCTTTAACTCAGATTGACATGCCTCCCAGAACTTGCTTTTCTGAGCTGGAAGCTCAGAAAATGAGAGAGAAACTAAAAACTCTTGGAAAGGTCTATTACTGCCTTAAAACACACAAGGAAGTGGTGGAATGG
>NW_023591367.1:0-174372 GCF_014843425.1 Jatropha curcas | reverse complement strand
AGAGAGAAGGGATTGTGTTGTGGACATTTTTTTTTTAGGGTTTTTGGTTTTTGGAACCTTCAGGGATTGAAATTGACATTTTTCCTCTCTCTTCTTTTTTTTCGAGCAAATGACTCAAAAGAGTGACGCTTTCCAAAAAATGAACTTGTTGAGAATGACTCGATTTTTGGGTGACTTCGTTGTGGAATGACCAACTGGTGATGGAGAAACTTGATTTTAGAGACTCATTGGAGAACCTCGATTTAGAGGCACAAATTTTTCTTGTAGCCCTCGAATTTTGACTCGAAGGAATTCAGTAATTTCTCGGAAAAAATGTAATTTAATATACTGTCCCAAGGAGACCTTTGAAAAGGGATTTTTTTTTTAAGGAACATACCTTTTACTGTTTATCCTACAAAAATGGACTCTCATGAAAGCACCTTTTTTTTTTTTTTTTTTTTGCCTTAACTTCTTGCCTAACGTGAGCCGCCCTTCGGGTTTTTCTGACTCCAGCAGGCTTTTTGGCCCTAACTTTTGCCCTAGACCGCCCTTCGGGTTTTTAGCCTAGCGGGCCTCAATTCTTGCCTGAAGCCGTCGCGTGTGGTCGGAAGTTTCAACTAACCAGCTTTTAATTTTCTTTTCTTCTCTTTTGTCTTAATTTTTTATTTTTTATATTGGCGAAAGAGGAAAAATGCTATTTATGATGGCCAGAACTTATGGTTGTGACCGCGCCTTTGTGGCTGCCTACGTATCTCCAAGAACTCTTCGGGGATGGGGAAGAATCAGGTCTTTCGCAGTTCTTTTCCGGGATGCGAACTTCGTGCTCGGCTGGTGCGGAATTCATCTCCGTCTTGATGTTAGTAACGGAATTCCCTTTCCTCTTGGTGCGGAAAATTTATTTCCGGCTTGCTGTTGGGGCAAAAATTCCAACTCCCGACTTAAATTGCTGATTTGTGGAATCATTTCCGATTTGATTTCTTCGTGGGATTCCCTTCCCGGCTTGATTGTCTTTGCCGGGATTCCTTTCCCGACTTGAATGTTTGATGCAGATTCGTTTCCTGACTTGAATTTTTTCGAGAAGATTCCTTCCCGGCTTGATTCTTTGCGGGATTCCTTCCCGACTGAATGTCTTTACGGGATTCATTCCCAGACTTGATGTTGAGCAGAATTCATTCCTGGCTTGATTTCCTTCGCGGGATTCCTTCCCGGCTTGAATGTCCTTTGGTGGGATTCCTTCCCGACTTTGATGTTCCTTACGGGATTCATTTCCTTGAACTTGAATGTTGAAATGCAGAATTCATTTCAGGCTTGATTTCTTCTTCGCGGGAATTCCTTCGCCGACTTTGATGATGTTGAATCAAATTATTGACTCAAAGCTCTAGGCGAATCTGACTTTGTTGGTTTGTAGTGGTTTTGACCACTGGTTGACTGAAAATATGACTTGTATTCATTCAACAAAAGTTTTTGAATACCCACCTTGTGGTGGTAACTTGAGTGGCTTGAGTGTTGAAAGAACTTTTTAATGCTTTGAGTTTGTGGGCTTCGCCAATGTTTGAAATTCTGAAAGGTTAATTTGATTCCTTTTCTTGAACTTTTATCTTCCTCTGAAATTTGAAAAACTTATTTCCATCAATGGTTCCCCTCTCATAAGGAATTTTGAGAGACTCTTCCTTTTCCTTGTTTTGAGAAATGAATCCTTGTTTATAAGGACACTTTATTTACTTGGTGCCATGCTTGGCGCTTGATTTTCAAGGTGTTTGTTGTCATCCGCAAATTTGTGAAAAATGGGAACTTGAGCTTCTTTAAACTTGCTTTTTTTTAAAAAAATTTATGAGCCAAAGTCGCTTGATCCTGGTTGTCCTTAGTGCCTGAATGATTCTGTCCATCTACCCTTGATGGGCTTGAATTTTAACGAAGAGCTTAGCAGTTGACCCGCGTTTTGACCAACTTGATTTCCTGTAGCTTTGTCCTTGATTTCTTTTCTTTTGATGCAATAAGTTCCCATTCTGACCGCCATTTTTTTTTTCTTTTGCTTGTTTGCTTCCTTTTGACACAGGGGTTCCTTTTGTCCCGTTTTTTCCTTTTGGCTTGCTTAGAAGCAGCCTCTCCAATCAAAGAATTTTCGATGGCACTTGAATTCTGAAGATGAACCTTGTGAAGAAATACGTGTAATGGATAGCATTGGCGACTTCGTGCAGACCCAACTCCAATTTCCAAAACATATACTTCGTTTTATTCTGTCGCTTTTGTTTAAAAGCTCAAAATTCAGAACACCTCTTCCTGTCGAGCAATCTTCCATTCTGGGTTTTCGAGACGAAACCATTAATGGCCCTAACCCTTCAATCGGCTTTGCCATCGGTACTCGGTTTGAAGTCTTTGCGTACCTTTGTTGGATTACTTTCCATGATGACCCTGTCAAAACTTCCGCCTTTAATGGTGCTTCTTAGGATGCCCCCAGCTTTGATTGATGCAGAGCAAATGAATGCATTTTTTCTTTGCCAATTTTTTTATCTTTTTTATCATCATTTTTTTTATTATTTTGTTTTTCGATTTTTTTTTTGTGCTTTTACCAGGAAAAGCGATAGGGTAAAGAAGTATAAAACATGATTGGAAACGTAAATAGATCCCTTTTTATTGGATAAGACAAAATTTGTTTACAAAAAAGCACTTAGAATTTACAAATTTGAAATTGAATGAAAACTTGAATGGGATGAAAATAGAAAAGAAAAAAACTAGGACCCTAAAAGATAGACGTCTAGGTGGACTGTGATGGAAACTAGGATTGGGATTGAACTTGTAGTGCTGGTTGTTCTTCTCGATGCTTAAATACAAGTCAGAACAGGTTGGTCGTTGGTCCTTGAACAATTCCTTTGTTCTTTTGGAGGTCTCTGATCTCAACCTTTCGTCCACAAGACACAAACTTCATTCATTTCTAGAACAAGCAGATTCGAAAGGGATCGTCAAACGATTCTTATTGCTGTCAGGCGCGAGAGGCTTTTTTTTTGCATTAATTCCCATGGTTGTAGCCGACAGGGCATTAGTTTGAAAGTCTGTAAAATCCCCCGACCGCTTGGCTCACTTGGGGATGATGGATCCATCTGTCACCAAGTGGCGGTCTTGTAGACGGTTTTTCGAGTCCAGCCATGATGTCCTCGGCTCTCCTTGTAATGAGTCTTCATTTTGAGTTTGACCCAACTGGATTAAGTCTTCACCTAAGTTGCTCAGTCGCAATGAGAACAGTTGGAACGGTAGGCAAGTACTGTGTTTGCAAGTTGTGACTCGGTCAGATATCAGGAAGTAAATTCTTGATTATTAATGTCACACTTGTTCCTCCTGTTCAAAGAGGTTCGATTGATTTCATTTGGAGGCAGCTTTAAGGCTCTCCAAAACTTGAAAGGAAAAGAGGAGACAGGGCTCATTTGTTCTTTTTGTTTAGTGGTTTCCAGTTCCCCTGCCGGGTAACAATCCACTTCCGATATTTTGTAAAATGGTAACTGCGGTGAGTTGAAAAGCATTGAACATATAGTTCCTCCCCAATTCTTCACTTTGGAAATGAATCCAAGCTCCATACAAACCAATCTTAATGCAGCACACCAAGTCAAAGAATTGCTGAAAAAAACTGAAGCAAGGAGCTCGCCTTTGTTCCAGAGCCAAAACGGGTTGAGGGCGCCCACAATAACATTTTCAGATGCGTTGTGGGACAAGTGGTTCCCGTCATAACTTGTTCCATGTTAGGGGCATCTTGAATTTGTGGTGTAGGTAATACTTTGGCCTTCGGGGAAAAAGGACAAGGAGTTCCCATGGTTCCACCACTTCCTTGTGTGCCTTGAGGGCAGTTAATGGACCTTTCCAGACAATTTCCAAAGCTCTCTCTCATTTTTTTCAGCTTCCAGCTTCAAAGAACAGTTCTAAGAGGGCATTTGTCATCCAAGTTAAGGGTAGGGTTTGTTGTTCTGCCATTAGGTCCCTGATTGGGAGGCAGCAGGGTCCCACTTCCCAGCGGAGAAAAGCCCCATTCCATTCCTAGTTCAGCTAATAGGGCAATTCTTTGGGCAGCCAATGCCTCATTCATTTTAGCTTCCATTCTGGCTTCCATTTGTTCTATGAGGTTTTTGATATCAGTAAGTGATGCCATTGGTGTAGTTGAAGTTGGTGAGGTCGGTGATAGCACAGTAGGTGTAGCTGGCACTTGAACAAGGGGTACCTGAAAATGTATGTGGGTAACTGGATTAAGGGTATAGTAGTATCAGGGTAGCTGATATGAGAGAGAATGACTCTTTGTCCAACTGTGCATGACCAAAGGAACATTTTATGTGTTCTCCATGTGTTTACCCAATGTTTATGATATGTTGTGAATGCGCACAACAACACATCATAATCTGTTTCAATGAGATGCTTCATATCACGGGGTGCATACAGTCCTAAAGGATAGGTTCTATAGGCTATGACACAAATAGAGAATTGGCTTATAAA
This sequence comes from Jatropha curcas, assembly GCF_014843425.1. Next base: position 169,920 of record NW_023591367.1, on the reverse strand, counting down.
GGGACCCTAGGGCTGGAACCTGGACACCTCGACTTTTCGAAAGGCCCTAAGTTCTCAAAGAAAAAATTTTTTTTGGGCCTTAGGGGCCAAAATGTGAATTTTTGGGCCTTTGTGGACAAATTGGGCATTTTTGGGCCTTTGGGGCCAAATTGAGAATTCTCGGGCCTCTATGGCCAAATTGCGAACTCTCGGGCCTTAGGGGCCAAATTGAGAATTTTTGGGCCTTCGGAGCCAAATTGGGAATTTTTGGGTCTTAGGGACCAAATTAGAAATTTTTGGGCCTTAGGGGCCAAATTAGGAATTATTGGGCCTTTGGGGCCAAATTGAGAATTTTGTTTTCTGGTGAAGTATGGGGTGAATGCGTGAATGAGCACAACATAACAACATAATTCATTTTAATGGAATGATTCAGCATCATTGGGTGCATACAGCCCTATCACATCAATGGGTGCATACAGTCCTAAAGGATAGGTTCTATAGGCTATGACTCAAATAGAGAATTGACTTATAAGGGACCCTTGAACCTTGAGTATGGATATACCTAACCACATGTAAAACAAAGAGTTTCGCATGGGTCCAACAGTACGCATACTCATGGGCCACCCCCAAAAGGATTAGGAGTGGTTTGCGGTAATAGGGAGGACGCTTTGACAAGGAGGACACTTTGGCTGTCCGTCGACAATAATCAAAGAGACCTACGCGATCAGCCGCTACTTTGCTATCCAAACTCGATGTTTGAATAGAGAGAGAAGAAATATTCAATTTGGAAATTTTCATTTTTTTTTATATGCAAATGGAGAAAAATATTCTCAATCGTGCAAATAAATAAACAAATTTGAATGGATTTTAAAGTAAATTTTCAATTAGTCCAAACTTTCCTTATTAAGCATTCTAAAGAAAGAATACTTAATCCCTTGCTAGGGTACCCTCAATACAAAGCATAGTAAAATAATACCCTAAAGAAGGGAGGTTAGTTTTACACAACAATTGTAGTCCCACTTTAATGTAAAATGATTAAATAATTCCCAAGCAGAGTCCCCAAACTGTGAAACCCTCCCAAAACTATCCATAGGCATATGAATTGCATGTGACTAAGGGCAGAAATGCACATGAATGTATGAGTCGCCAACCGTTGTTTAAGATTATTTTGGGGTAAACTAGGAAAAACCTAAAGTGACTCCGTCCGATTTTAATTAACCTAATTACTAGAATTAAATTAACCCAATGTTAAAGCATGGTCTACGAACCCCGAAGGTGGGATTCCCGAGACTAATGTCATGCTGAATGACTAACCTATGAAAGATGAGATGCCTTTGCAAGGAAGATGATGTACATTGACCAAAATGAAAATGTTTATGTGATTTTTGACTTGCCGCCGGGGTTAAATCCCTAACAGTGCCTACGTACTTCCCGTTTGAAATGGAAGAATCAAAGTCAACGTAGTTCGGTATGCCTTTTTAAAAGGGCTTTGAATGGGTATGCTTTATGCAATGAGTGTGTGTATGCTTTGTGGCATTTTGTTTATTAGGCAATTTTGGCTAAAGAACTTGATTTGATTGTTTAGGCATTTGATGCCAAAAATGTTGATTTTAATGTGCTTTTAGCCCAAAAGATTTGATTTAGCGCCCCGCAATTGTTCCAAAAATTGATGTGATTTAAGGCAATTGTCGCCAAAAATTAATTGTTTGAAGGCTTTTTAGCCAAAAAGATTGATTAAATTCTAAAGTGCATTTTGTCAAAAGCTTCTGATTTAAGCGATTTGGTCGCTAAAAAGTGGTTAATTTCTAATTTATAGCAAAAAGTAGTTAATCTATTTTATAGGCAATGTGTTTGCCAAAAAATTGACTAACTGGATTGTAATGTAGGCAATTTTATTGCCAATAAAAAACGTGTTTGAATCAAAACTTTTTAGCCACAATTATTGATTAATTGAGCTTAAGCCAGATTTGTTCGAAATAAAGGCAATTTCACCATAGTTATTGATTAATTAGGCGTTTTTTTGCCAATATTGTCGGATTTAAGCTTAACACCACGATTATTGATTAACCGGGCGTTTAGCCTAAACTTATTTATTTGAGGCAGTTTATTTGCCTAAAGATGAACATGAATGTGTTATGGCAGTTGTAGAGTTATAGGAGTAGATAGAGAAATATACATGAAGTGCTAATAAATTAAAATGAGCAGGAGTTTGTTTATTACTCTGAGTTTAACCGGTGACCGCTTCTTAGCTTCAGCTTGAAAACTCCGGATTAAGCTCTCCTTCGTTTGGGGAATATTATATTTAGATTAATTTAATTTATAGTGGCCAAATATTAAAGCAAAGGCAATTAAAAGCTAAATTAAAAATGCAGAAAATTGTAGATAAAAGTAAAACGCAGGAGCGAGGGAAGAAGGAGCGTCCTGTCAACAACATGACTGAGTGAGTAAATACCTGAGGGCCTCGGGGCATTTATTAGGTCAAAATAATCGGATCTGTTCGGGCGGCCAAGGTTCGGCGGCCTAGGGCCGCCGGGTTTCGCCCAATTTTTCATGTCCGGAGGCTTTTTCGGGAGTTTCGGACCTCCGAAAAAATATTCCGAGGGACCATCTCGCGATCCTCGCGACGGGATCCCGGACATTCAAGATACCATAATTTGGGCATACTTCGGTGAACTTCAAAATGTGGCCTCCGGTCCGGCCGGACTGCTTGCAGTCAAAAAAAAAGACTTTTTCGGAAGTTCCGGACCTCCAAAAATTATTCCGGGACCAGTTCTACAATCCTCGTAATTTTGCGAACGTTTTAAGTACCATATTGGCATACTTCGAGTAAATTTTCAAAATGGCCTCCGGTCCGGCCGGACTGTTTGCAGTCCGGAAAAATTGGCTTTTTGAGCCTCAAAATTTGAGTATTCACAGCTTCATCCACATAATGTTTATCATATAACTAAAGCATATTATCATTTAGAAGCATGTTATTATCCAAAGAGTTTATTATCCAAAGAGACACTTTTTCCTATTTTATGACATAAGTCGGAAAACTTGTTCATATTTTATTTATCATATTTTATTTACTTAGGCAAATCAACTCCCTAACCATTCTAACATCATGCATTTAGTCTCAATAACATGTTCATAACATCAATTCACCTCATTAAATCTTAACATGCCAAATCCCCAAATTTTCTAACATTTTTAATCATAGGAAAAATTATCAAATCATAACAAATATTCAAGTTAACATTACTGAAACATATATATAGCATAACTTTTTTTCTTAATTACAAATAAACATACTATTATGCTAGACAAGTAAGTGTCATAGCCTATGTAACAGGTACAAAAATAAATATTTACTCCCATTATATTCAACACTTCTTGAGTAATTTTTATGTGAAATTTATTTGATTAAGGTTAGTTTATAAATTAGAAAAGATTTTGAGAGTTTTGTGAATAAATGATCTAAATCAAGAAAATTTCCAGCATTTTAGTAACATTGACCTTTACTGTGTTTTTAAGAAATAACTTGAGTTATAGATCTCCAAATTGAGTGAAGTTTCATTCATTAGAAAGCTAAGACAAAATGCTAGAAATGTTATGAAGGGACAATAGTCCAGATCAATTATAAGATAGTAAACAAAAGCTATGAACACAAACCAATAGTCCAGACCTGATTTAGCACAACGAAGTCCAATGTTTATTTAATTACTACTTATCCAAGCACTCAAATTAAACAAATCCAAATCCAGGGAAGTCTTAAGATACCTGGCAACAACTTTCATGAAGAACTCAAAACATAATCTTGTCATTAAAGTGGCCAAAATGGGCAATCAATCTGGATAAACAAGAGGCCTAGCATAACAGAATCAGTTTTGGTATTTAAATCATAAGTTGAGATATAAGTATCTAAATTGAACATAAGAGGATTGTAACATCCCTTTCCGGTCCACCCGTTAAATTGAACATAAGAGGATTGTAACATCCCTTTCCGGTCCACCCGTTAACTCAAAATGAACCGAGGCTGAGACGCTAAACAATCTGGTTGAACCCTATGTCCTTTCATTGCTAATATCCATGTTTGTATGCTGAATATGAAATGGTCAAGCTGTTGTTTTTACCATTTAGAAAATATAGATATGTACTTAATATTTACAAGACATGAAATACCTAATTTTTCAAAAATAATGAAATGAGGCCCAAACCTGTGATGCCTGTAACAAGGATATACAGAATCAAAATATCAAAATGAGTAGCTACCCTGAAGACTGGGTCTTCCAAAGATGAACTCCAGCAGTTGTAAGCTGACTCTCTACTGTCCAGTCTCGAAACCTACGAGTTAAATAAATAACTCGCTGAGCAAATAAAGCTTAGTGGATATCTCAACTTATTAAGAAACAAGTAAGCACATACATATGTAGCAATAAACACGTAAACACATATGGATAACTAAGCATGTAAGCACACATATCATGATACTTCCATTGACGTACTTGCTGCTCATTATACTGTATGAATATGCAATTTGTAATCAATGTAACTGTATAACTCCAAAAGGTTATAGTGAAACCAAAGTGATAAGAAGAACTGTATGAAATAGGATGAATATTGTATGAAACTGGTTGAAATTTCAGAGAGTTGAGACATCTTTTTGGTTGAAAGTTCAGAGAATTCTCAATTGCTTAGGGTTTGTGATAAGTGAAATTGAATCGATTAAGAATCCTATGTCATGACATAGTCTTATCTACGTGGTTTCTGGCTAACCTTAATGGAGCATATTATGTGTATTGTGATAATACAAGAATTATTTAGAAAATATCTAATGAGGAATAACGCATACCAGTGATAACGTATAAAGTAACTTGCATGGAAATACTCTAGCTATTGCACCCGCGATGCAATTCTTACTAATATTTATGTAACTAAATTTTACCATTCAGATTAGGGAAATTCTTAGTTTGAATTTAAGTTCACTTAGAAGGTAAAATGCAGTAATAATTTTAGGGTGAATGAATCTACATATGCATTCCAACATCATTTTCTAATGTGTTCTTGAAATCTGCCAGGCAGCCTGTACATGTTTCACAAATCCTAGCATAACTCTTTCTAATCCTAGCATAACTCTTTCTGTATACGTCCAATTTAGATTATTCTAAATTCTATGGTTAGCTAACATCTTAAGGTACAAAGTTTTCTTCTATCACATCTCTTAATTAGGTTGGCAAGGTAGTCACATATTGAGCTCAAGTAGCAACTTTCAGTCTGCCCTGCTGTTGGTTTCCAGCCTGCCCAGTTTATATTATTTTGGTCATATCTCTCTTATACTTTGATCTTTTTGTTTCATTCAAATAAGTCCACTTCTTTTACTTATTTATGGTACATCCCATTTTACCCCACTCTGGCATTAACTGGTTTCTAGTTCGACCCGACTCGACTCGACTCATGTATATGCAACGATTCAATTCAGTAGGATGTTACAAGGATGGGTTGGAAAGCTAAGAAATAGACCTACAACTTTCATGAAGGGTTCAGATACATATGGAAAATAAAAAGATATCGAAAAATAGTCCTTAAACACAACCAATAACACATTTAAATCCTCATCATGCATCAATTAAATCAATTCCACATTTTCCCCAAAACTTTTAGCTTACTTTAGTCATAAAAAATTATGAAAGACAAAAGATTCAAAGTAGAAATTTTTACCACATACTATATACTCAACAAGCATCATTTTAAAAGCATGAACAAGCAAAGAGAACAAGAAAAACTTAAGCCCCTTTTTCCTTAGTAGGTTTGGCCTCTCTAGGAAAAAGAAGAAGTAAAAGTTTTCCTCTTCAATCACACATGTAATCTTAAACATATTTATTCAATCAAAATTCAACAATTCAAACATTTCATACAAAATTCTCAATTTTACACATAATTGCATAACTTCACAAAATCAAAAATTTGAAAGAAGGTAAGTGTATTTATGAACACTAACCTTAAAACAAGCTTTAGCAGGCTTAGATTAAAGCTCTCTAAGCCTTAGCTTTGTCTTTCAGCTTAGTAGAAGGTTTCCCAAATCTTTGGCTTAAGTAGAGAATCTCCAAATTTTTTGAAATTAATCACCCAAAATCACTACTCAAGCTCCACTCTCGAAGATTAATTATTTAATCAAGGTTTAATGGAGTGTATTTGATGTGTTTAGCAAGTAAGAATTGAAGAAAATCGAGGAGAAGAAGAAGAAGGAGAAGACACCTAAGGAGAAGAAGAAGAAGAAGAAAATGGTTGCTCAATAATTGAAGGTTGACTTTTATAAAGCAACTAATAGGTGTTTTGGTTTTTTATCATAATTGGGTGGCTAAGATTAAGTTAATGGTAATCTAATCTAATGGCTATAAATATTCTCCAATTAAATTCCTTCAAAATATTATTTATTTCCATAAAATTCTTAAATTCACTCCATAAAAATAATTCCTCAAATTAATTAATATAACACCATAATTCACTATTCACTAATTATCTAAATTCTTCAAATAAATTCATTACTTACTTTCTACCCATAAAAATCATGTATGCATACTCCAAAAATATCAAATAAAATATAAGTATAAATAGTAATTTTTCCAGACCGAAACAATACCGAATCCCGAACCAGTGGTACTATTCACAGACCAATAAACTACTATTTCAGACACAGAAAAATGGGGCATTACGTTTACGGTAGAAAGGAGATTAAGAAGAGATAAATGTATCAATGACATTTATATGTACAAAAAGTAAACCCAATTTAAAGTTAATAGTCTTATTAAAGATTGTGAATAATTAGACAACTTTTGGAGTCAACTCTCTTATTCAAACACAAAACCGAAAACTAGAGATTCTAAGTTTGATCTCCAACGGAGTCTCCAGGCTGAGGATACGTTGATTTTTCCCAAAATAGGATTTGGAAAAGAATCGAAACGAACGGATTTGGTTGATTTTATTTAGTAAATTGATTTTCTATACTAACTCATCCGTTAATTCTCAAAAAATAATTTTCTTACTTTGATAAGAGTTTTATTTTTTGGAGTCACCACCTTTATTAGGGAAAATTCTCGAATTAGTTGATTCTTTGAAATCGACTAACTTGATTTTAAACCAGAGATGGGGTTCGGGAGTTAGGTATGGTAGAGGAAGGTATTAGGCACCCCTATCGCCCGGTTAAACTGGCCTCCACGTTGTCCAAAGATTCACAATTAACTCAAATAATGCGATTAACTATAAATGAGGTGAAAATACTTTTCAATGCAATTTTGAAAAACTATGTCAATCACACATTCAAATGAGGTATAAAGCATAAAAACATAAAGTAAATCATCCAGAAAGAAAGAGGGAGGAGAAAAGAGTTACATCCCATCCTAGTTTTTACAATCTACCCTCATCCCTCTAAATTTCCCAATTCCCCAACTAATTATTACATACAAGCTTTAATTGAGATACATTAAGATCTCACTACATTTTACAATAACACAACATCAAAGCATAATAAGAAATAAACATTCATACAATCAACATAAACACAAAATAGAAATTATTCACAGAATAATAATTCACACATTCCCAACCACCAGCACTCATTCATTCACAAAAATGAAGATATGATGCATGTACAAGATATAAGATTAATGAATAAAGGGGTAAGCACCATAATAAATATAAGGCATTGATTTTAAAGGCACAAAATTAAAAGGACAGAATAATAAAATGTTGGAAAAGTAAATAACAATAATTAAAAGACAAGAATTTAAATAGTTAATCAAGAATGAAGCTCATGGTCTTGATGCTCATCAAGGATGATGAACAAATTCATCAATCATTGCTCTCAACCTTGTTATTATTGTTATTAGATCCATTTATGACCAATAGTGCATCCCAGACCTTTTAAGGTTGGAGCTTGGTCACTGGATCTCTGGATTGGGGCCATCGATTGATTATTAAACACACTGAACCTCTTAAACGAAGGGTCTGGTGCCATATGGAGATGTAGCGTGCGCCATAGAGGTGTGGCATGCACTCCATGTAATGTGGCGAGGCCCTTCCCAGATCAGGAAGTTTTCAGGTAAAGAATGAGTGGAGAATAGGGGATCTAGGCTCATGTGGCACGAGCCCCCGGCATGTGGCGTACGCCACACGTAGTGGCTTACGCCACTAGCTTAGGTTGTGCACCACAGAGACACAGAACTCCCTTATTAGTTAATCCTAGATTTTCCTCACAACCAGACTCAAAAGAGATGTTTAAAACACCGAAAAGGAAGAGAAAAAGATGAAAGAATGAGTTTAAGATTCTCAGAAACTACTTTTGATGATTTCTTTGAAGATTGGTTCAAAAATGGATGAAAAAACCCAAATACTTGGTTCTTGATCCAATAATCCGAGATTGAAGATTATGGTGTGTGTTTTTGGAATTTTTTTATTAATCTTAGAGGGTTTTTAATTGAATAATCAATAAATCTCAATCTTAGATCAAAAGTTAACATTAGTTGCCTTTGAATCAGAGTTTGAGTTTTCAAACCACAACAGTTTTGCCTAAGTTCCCAAAAAAAAAAAAAAATCCTATCTTTGGCTCATCCCCCAATGTCTATTTATTGGTAAATGAGGATGGGCGGCCCATCTAGGGCTAACGTGGCAAAAACGCCACTGTTTGGCCTCGCAATGGGACTGGGTCCACTTTTACTAAGACAAATCAGATGGCACACGAATCGAGGAGGTGCACCGAGAAGTGTGACAGGCAAGGCCGCCATACTTCTCGGGCTCAGTTTCATCGTGAAACGCCGGTAACTCGAAAAAGTAAAAATGGTTAAACACAATGATAATCTCAACCACGAACCAGTGGTCCGAAAACCGGGACAATCGGGAATTCCGATCCAATTTTATACAAAAACGATGTATCATCATTGAACCTTTTAGGGGCAAAATTTGAGCGTCTACAATAATATTTAATACTAATAACACAAAGCATCATCCATTCTATCCATTTTTCCTGAAAACCCAAACCCGTCGTCATATCCCTAAGGAAATTCCAATTAACCCGATCATAGGCCTTAGAAATAACAATTTTTAAAGCTGCTACCTCAGAACCTCCTCTAGTTTGTTGCTTCATATTATGTAAAATTTCAAAAGCCACTAGAATATTATCCCGAATTAACCTACCTGGAACAAAAGCCGACTAGCAATTAGAAATAACCTGTGGTAACACTCTTTTCAACCTATTAGCCAAGGTTTTAGAAATTATTTTATAGAGAACATTACATAATGCTATGCGGGTGAAAATCCTGAAGTGATTCAAGTCCTGCTAACTTTGGGATTAAAACTATCATAGTATTAGTAAGGGATTCCGGAAAAATACCTATATTAAGCCATTGCCTGCAGCTGTCAAAAATATCTTTCCCCACCACATGCCAAAATTTTTGATAAAATGTCAGATTGAGACCATCAGGTCTTGGTGTTTTATCAGGATGCATCTGAAAAGCTGCATCTTTAAACTCATCATTCGAAAAAGGAGCCAAAAGAAAATCATTATCGGCAATAAAGACCCATTTTCTTACTAGCCGAAGGACCAGTCTTGTGTCACCCTCATCTGCTTGATATAGAGTAAAGAAATAATTTTTAATAATTGCATGCATGGCTTCGATTTCAGTAACCCAAACACCCTTTACATCACGTAAACCACCAATAATGTTATTCTTTCGCCTCCCTTTAATGTAGTTATGAAAAAATTTGGAATTACTATCACCCTTTTACAACCAAAACACCTTAGATTGTTGTCATTGTCGAATGTCTTCCCTCTCCAAAATGCCATTCCATTTGAACCTTAGCGCACTGTATTCTGCATTAGACATAAAATCTTGTCATTACTCCAGAACCCGACTAATCAAATTTTTACGAAACTGGAGATCTCTATTCCTGACTCTAACCCAGCTCCTCAAAGCCTGAAAACAATTGTCCTTGCTCTCCAAAATCATATCTGTCTCACCCCCAGTCCAGTCGTGTTTCATGACATCCCCAATATCATCCTCCGATAACCACGCATTATCGAAACGGAGAAAATGATTCACCACAACCCCTTCTATAGCACATTTGTCAAACAAGATTGGCTTATCATCTGACATGGGTGCAACTAAAGTTTCACTATTCAATTCTAGAAACAAATCGCTAAAACATTCATTGACAAAACACTAATCCAGTCTCTCCTGCACCATCACCTAACCATTTCGGTGTTGAGGCCATGTAAACAGAGACCCCGAATATGGCACCTCTAGAAGATTACTATCATAAACTGCACTTTGAAAACCTTGAACCAAATACTATGGCTATATGTCCCCTCCAACCTTCTCATTCTGGCCGAAGATATCGTTGAAGTCCCTTAGGCACACCCAAGGTCTAGAGTCTTGACTAGCTAAAGCTCATGGCAAATTCCAGGATTGTCATTGTTGAGACTGTTCTAGGTATCCATAGAAACCAGTAACTCGAAAAGAAAGATTATTGACCTGAAAATGGCAAGCAATAAAGTGAGAAGAGAAAACTTGAATTTAAAGACCAACATTCTGCTTCTATATCATTGCCAACCCGCCACCCATGCCCACTCGATCAACCACAAAAATATTATCAAACCCCAGAGCCCGTCGCACCTCCTCTACCTTACTCTCATATGCCCTCGTTTCCATTAAAAAAATTGCCAATGGCTTGTAGTTTCTAGAGAGCTCCTTAACAGCTCGAACTATACGGGGATTGCCAAGCCCTTGACAGTTCTAAGATAAAAGTCTCATTGCTTTCGACTGTCCTGTCCAGTAGTATTAGTCGATCTATGTTTTTATAAGCTTTCAATGAATCCAAAATACTAGAAACATTAATAGTCGTTTGATTATTTTCCGAGGTCTTTTTTTACCATCATCTGGTCTTGTTATCCCTTCCTCCATACCACTTAACCCAATAAACATCCAGATCCATTGCCTTCCTCCCATACATCTCCCTCCCCATAAAAGCCGCTTGAAAATCATGGACCTTCAAGTAATTCATTTAACCGCCAGTAGCGTCATCTCCACTTCTAACCAATTTATGAGTAACCACTTCCCCCTCCTCCTTTATCCATGAGCTAACATATTGATTCTATCTTATATATGGAACTCTAATAGAATCGTCCCACTACAGTTGTAAGTCCTCCTTATGTCGATGTAAACGTAGCTCACAATAATTGTCCATGTGACCAAGCTTGCGTATGAAGACAAATAGTTTCTCGTAACGGAACAAGACAAAAATAGCTTCTCCAGATGGGGTAATAAGTTTTGTCCTCCATTGCAACTGCTTCGTAATATCCAATCTAACTAAAATTCTCATAAACTTCCACAGTGCAACAGGTAGGGGTCTCATATCATACTCAACTAACTCACCAATGAAATTTCCTAGCATTGTTGCAATCGATTCCATCATAAAACCCGCAGAAAGGTCATGAATCTGCACCCAAAATTTAGTCTTTAATAGGGGAACCAGCAAAGGATCTTCATGACCTTGCAGCTTATGCCATAACAACAAATGGCGACTGAAGTGCCATGGCAAGCCCGTCATGACGCTTTCCAAGTCATCATCATTGTAGAACTGAAATAAATAACGTTTTGCACCCAGTCCTGAAATCGTAATACCCCCCCTAAGGGGTGCCATAGATCAACAAGTGTTATTGTCATCGATGGAAAGTGTATAGTATTCAATGTAAGGAACATCCCTACCAAGCAAAAGTCATACTGAGATTGAATATAGCCAGGGCTAGAAGGAACCTGATTTCCCTCATCCTCTTCTGCAACAAGGGACAACGGTTCTAAAGAGGTTTCCATGGTGATCGGCGAAAACTAGAAGAGCGGAAGTTAGGCTTAAACGGAAAAAGCTAGGGTTTAGGTTAAGAGACGTAAGCATGCCATAAGGGCATACAGGAGAACATAGCTTACCGACTATCAATTTTGCTGGTACCAAAAATTAATTGAAAATTCACATTATTACCACTCATTGTTTGAATCGAGAATCCAAATTAGGGACATTCCCTTTTTATTTCTCTCAAATTGTTTTTACTTTTTAGAAAAACAACTGTGTAAGTTAGAGTTATTTAAATTATAACTCAGCTAAACGCCTAATTAGGATTTGTTGAATTTTATCATTATATAAAATAAATTAATATGAGATCAGAGTTTCTATATAATATTGGAAATTAAGAAATTTTTTAATTTAAAAAATATGTATTAATATTTAATTGTAATATTCATATATCTATATGTAGACATGATTCAGAATTGAACCGAAACTGAATCGATGAAAACCAAAACTTAACCGAGATTAACAGTTCAAGGTTCCAAACCGTAATGAAAACTGGATAAAGTTCAGTTGCAATTCTTTATATTTGAAAATCAAAATCGATAGTATTAATTTTAAACCTGCAATTCCAATTTGAAACTATTAAAAAAAGAAAAGAAAAGATCACACGTGATTTTCAAATTGTTAAAATTAATTTTAATTTTCAACATTAACGGAATAATTTTTTAATAAATTTTCAAATTATTTATATACTCTTTTTTCTTTTTTTTCTTAATTTAACACCGTTTCCTGTTATTAATTTTCTTCTTTAGCTAGAAAACTAAAAAATGTTAAAAAAAACTTGAAAAAAAATTATCTAATTCCGGTTTAAAATCGAAACCGACGGTTTTAAAACCACCTTTGAAACCGTCTAAAAACGATTTGATTTTAGTTCCACCTTTTTTAAAACCGAAAACCAGTAATTTTAGAATCATTGAAATGCCTATCTATATATATTTATATTAAATTGAAATAAAGAGAAACTTTCAAATATAGATTTGGTATTCTCCTCAACCGGTAGCTAATAGTCCAAGGGAGGGCGGTGAGACAAATAAACCACCCAAGATTAAATAACAAAAGGAGGCAGTAGCTTCTCGCTAGGGAAGCTTCGACAGAATAGAAGAAGAAAAATATCGGCTTTTTAAGGTTTACTGCTCCGATACCATGTTATGAATTGAGAAAAAAAGACGTATTGTTATTTCAAGTTTCATGTTTTCTAAGTTGCAATACATGAATTTGCATAGAACAATAAATGTTAATGCTCGGGATCCATTTAATTGATACCATAAAAATAAGAATGCAGGTCAGTCAGCTAATCAATATAAAGCTTTGGCAAACATATAAAAAAGCTTGCCTTACCTTTCATAGGGATGAAGGGAACCGAATAGAAAAGCTGCCAAGACACCCCGCACTTAATATTCCTTGTGCTTCTAGATATATGAATTTCATATGTTACAAGATACTGTTCACACCTGGAAATTGGGATAGAATGAAGCCCAACATGGTGCACATGCTAACTGAATGGTGAACTTCCTAAGCTCAAGACCCACTCAAACTCAACCCATTAGAAGAGACGTCTAGCAAGTCAAGACAATTGGTAATAGCATTACCAAGACAAACTCAGCAAAAGGAATTATTACATTCAATTTTCATAACCCAGCTTCCCGCAAAGCCATTGGCCTTTGTTCCACTTTTAACTGTTAATGAGAAAGAATCTGGTTCAACCGGGATTAGGAGCAATCACTGAAACACACACCAGAGAGAGACACGCAAAATCTGCACACCTACATAACTTAATTGCCACAGCTTGCACTATCATCATTAGACTTACGCATAATGCATATTCTTAATCATATAAGTACACCATGATTTGATTCACAACAACAATTTCATAGCTTTGAAGGATCTAAAATTTTAGAATAATTTAAAGATTAACAATTAACCAAATTTTTGGTGAAACATGACCAAAAAGAGATCCAGATCCATAAAACCATTAGACATCTAAAAATAACTTCAACTTCTCTCGTTCTACTGCAAGTGTCACTTTAGTTTCCTCTTTTTTTTTTTTTTTCTTTTTAAATGTCACATCATCTATCATTTTAGAAAATTAAGTTTTAATTATTTTTCCACCTCCACACCTTTCTTGCTGTCCCCACTATATAAATACATTTTTCTCTTCCTTATCATCTTTCTATCTTCCTTATCAACTGTCATGTTAGATAATATTGGATCCGTGATAACTTTTGCACATTAGTAAAGATAACAATAGAAATACTACTTTGCTATTTGCTCACATATCAGTCAAATATTTGCTCCCTAATAAATGGAACAAACCTTTGTTGTTTCACTTTGCAAATTGTGATATATAGTGAAGCCCATTGACCAAAACTTTCAGAACTCCTTTCGGTCACCTATCTACTAAAATGAACCATCTTCACAGCGTACTTCAACAGTTACTGTCAAATCATTTCAAATTCATCCAACCAAGTACACTTCTTGCACCATCATGATTAACATTCAGTTTAAACTAATCATGTAATTCCAAAATGCACAGACAACCTATGCTATTGAGCCATTAAAAAAAGAAGAACGGAAGAAATCAACAAAAGTCCAAGCTCCATGCAAATGCAATCCCTAAATTAAAATGACATCCCAATTTGAGGAAAAAACTAAAATACTAGATATTTAAGGCCTTAACATTTATTTAAGACACAGTAAGAGCATTTCATATGAATGAATTCCATAAATGAAAATTCATATAGTGTTACATCTTTAATTATATAGAATTGGTTTTTCTTATTTTATCAAAATTGATGGAATTGGCAAATGAATTCTAAACTTAACAAGGGTACAAAGCACTAAAACTAATGATTTCTAACTACAAAATAGTAAAGCTACACATTTGAAATGAATTCTATAGTTAATCCAAACATGAGAATTGATTAACAAATGAATGAAATGAATGCCATAACAATTTATTCAAAAAACTAAGTATAAACTAGTAAATAAAGAATCCATTTGCAAATGAAATGAATTATGTATGAATTGATTCAATATACTATGTAAAGGTAATAAAAACAATCATTCAATAAAAATTGAAATTATTCATTGATATGAATTACATTCACATTACAGATACCTGAGCGTTTACTATTGACAAAAGAATGGAAGAATTGCTGCTGTTAAAAAGCCACAGGACACAATAACGTATTTTATATACATAGTATAAGCTATCATTTACTGTAACTAGTAACTACCTTAATCAACGAAACTCTAGCACTCTAGCGACATCGCCAAACAAAATATAAACATGGATCAGTATTTCAGCAGGTTAAAATAACAGCAAAGACAGGCAAAAGAAGGAGCAAGTAAACTTATAAATCTTTCCAAACATTAAAATCAGTAGTTGAGCTGTTATAGTCGATCATATTATCTTGGCACCCAATAAAAAACGTAGAACGTATAGGATCTACATTTACCAAAGCATGGGCAGTTCCACTTGGACTAGCTGCAACAGCAACCTCATCTGCACCAACAATCACTTGAGCAAAGCCTTTATCCGATATCTGGCTGTTTTCCAACTGCAATTGGTTGAGAAATATGTGAAGAAACAACACAGAAACAAAAAATAGAAGACAAGTTGATGCTACCAAATGATTAACACAAAATGAAGATAAAGGACAAAACTTTTAAAGTCTGAAATAGAACTCAACAAATGGCAAGATTTCTTAACATACTTGAACATCACATGTATAACTGGAATATTTCATTGCAGAGAAGAGAAATCATTTACCCTAAACAAAGTTTTGGCACCCCAAATGACAAATGTCTCATTGCAAGTATAGTGTCTATGGTTTCCCCTCACAGAGCCAGGCCGTATTTCACCAACATGAAGTGAATCGCAAGACACTGCACTACCTGGAGAAAAACAAGACCAATTAAGCCCAATAAATCAAATTGGAAATGTCATTATGCAGCGTTTTTACAGTGTAAGAAAAAGAATCGAATTCGAAAGAGAGACCTCTAATTCCAGAGTGAATGGCAAGAGAAACGGGATTGAAGAGCCAACCACGCTTGTCTTTGATGATGGGAGAAGGGAACAACTCAGATTTGAATCTTACCAAATTGGCCTTCTTATCATCTTCTGTGCTCCATATTTTCGCCTGAGTTCCATGAAGATTAGCGGGAGAGAAATGTGAAGAACGCTGAAGTCTGAGAGAGAGCCATGTGAGTAAGAGAAAGATCAAAAGCAAGAAAGGGAAGGCTTGTGGCTTCTTTAAAAAATGCTTTATAGATGACAATCGTGAGAGATTCTGGAACTGAAATGAATTCTCTGAGCTCCTCCTAGGGTTCGCCATCTCACAATCTAATTTCGGCTCGCCCTTTTCAGTTTTTGAACTCTACCACTGTCAGTTACTACTAACACATAAGCTTAGCGGTATTAGAAAATTTCATTTTATTATTGATTAAATATATTTATAAAATTATTTTTTAAGTCAATCCCATGTAATTTAATTGTCTTTTCACTTATATGAGAAGTGAGAAATCACGAATCATTTCGAGCACAAGTGTTTTAACAAATTTATTGAATGAAAAATTATTCCTTATCGTGTAGTCCGCAATATTATTTCACTCTATCAGGTCTCCTAATAAATAAAAAAAATTATTTTTTTAATAAATAAATAAATATATAGATGTGTAGGTCCGCAATATTATTTCACTCTATCAGCGTCTACTAATAATAAAAAAAAATTAATTTTTTTAATAAATAAATAAATATATATAATATAATATATATATTAAGCATTTTAAAATTTAAGTTTTATCTTTAACCTAAATTTTAATTTTATTTTTTAATAAATATATATGATAATGAGGCATTTGAAAATTATTTTATATTTTTATTAAATATTTAATTCTTTTCGGATATAATAAAAAAAAAGAAAATGTATTTTTTTTGTTAATTTTCTTTTTTCGTTTGTATGATTTGATTGGATTTATTTTTTAAAAAAATAAATTTTTAAATATAATATATAATAAAATAATAAATTTTTTCATTTGTATGATTTGATTGGATTTATTTTTAAAAATAAATTTTTACTTCGGAGATAAATAAAGAAAAGAAGAAAAAAAGTATATTATTTTTATTAATAATTTTTTTATGTTTGTAAGATTTGATTGGATATATTTTTTAAAAAGTAATTTTTCAAATAAAATTTACATAATTAAACATCAAAGCAAACATTTCAAAACTTTAATTTAAATATATATATAATATTTTGTTGATGTATCTATATATCTAGATACATTGAAACGTTTTTTTATTAGGTGAGTTTTAAAAGAGTTTTATTATTAATAATAATTTTTATTTTTTTTTTCGTTATTGAATAGTTTGTAACTACTATCATTTTAATTTTTAATAATAATTTTTATTTTTTTTTTCGTTATTGAATAGTTTGTAACTACTATCATTTTAATTTAGTAAGAGATTTATATCTCCCTTGCAATAAATAGATGACCTATAAATGATTAAGCATTTTTAATTGTTTGATATTTTTTCTCTTTTCTATCTTAAGTCTGTTTGACTTAAAAGAAAATAATATTTAGGAAGCTGGAAAAACACTAAAATTATATATTTCTACTTGGTCACTTTTTGGGGTTTCAAAAATTTGTTCATGTGCATATATTCATTTCTCTGAAATATTGGGTAAGTAATATCGTAACTGTAGCTAAAGTGATTTCTATTGTCAATTCAGATTATATTCTCATTTCTTTTCTTTTACCTATTATTGCGACTGTAGCCAAAGTGATTTCCATTATCAATTCAAATCATCTTCTCTTTTTTTTCTTTTACCTACAGTAAAAAATAATTTATTATTATTTTTCATTATAGTTATATATAAATATTGATTTGGGGTTAAGGGCAGGGGTAAGAGATTCAATGACTTGATTTTATTTTTGGGCACCAATTATGATTTTAAAAATCTGCATTTATAAATTAGGGACTAAAGGATTAGGTCTAGGTAATGAATTGAACTTTACTTTAAAACCACTTCATTATATAAAAATAGAATTATTGAACTTTACTTTAAAACCACTTCATTATATAAAAATAGAATTAAGAACATAAGACTTAGCATTGCAAGTATTTTGCACAATAAAATATAATACAAATTAACCACTTGTATTTATTTTAATCTAAATAAAAATTATGCTTTAATATTATATAGATAAAAAAATGATTATACAACACACGTCGTACAAAAAACTAGCATATATATATTTGTTAATGTGTAACTTTTAACACTAGTAGTCTTAAAAATTAATTTCTTTATAATCAAATTAAAACTTAATTATCAAGTTTTATAATTAAGTCTTACAAATTAATTTCTTTATAATAATTTTTTTTTGGGTAGGCCCTCCATCAGGGTGTTCATGGTCGATTTGATTTGATTTGAAATAATTACTAAACCAAATTAAAGCAGCGGTTTAAAATATTAAAACAAAATTAAACCATTAAAAATCAAAATTAATCAAACTTTTAATGCCGATTTAATTCAATTTGACAATTTGAGATAGTTTTAAAAAATAGAAACAAAATTCCTCATTCATCTAATAACAAGAAAAAAGAGAGACTAATATTATATTAAACATGAAAAATAGGTTAATACAAATGATGACATAAAACATACATATTTCAACTAGTTGCTTAAAGTTTTTAATTTTTTTTTTTTATATTTATTCCGTGTATGGTTTAAAAAATCATATGTTAAATTAGACGCCAATTAAGTAATTTATTGATATAAAATTTCAATGTTGATTTATTTATATACTTATTACAGAATTCTAAGAACTAAACTAGTCGCTTAACCAATAAAGATAGATGTTCATTGAATTAGAAGGTTCAATCAGATTCAATATGGCTCAACTAGATTTTTTATATATAATATTTTAAATAAAATAAAATATAAAATTTATAAATAATAATAATTTTTTTTTAATAAAATATAAATTATAATAATATAATATTTTTATTACAAAGAGAATAAAAATAACTAAATTTAATATTAAAAATAATTAATTACCAAAAAGTTAATAATATATTTTTTACAAAGAGAATAAAAATAACTAAATTTAATATTAAAAATAATTAATTACCAAAAAGTATAATATTATTCACCACAAATTTACAATTTTAATTTTTACTGAAAAAGCATGTTTGGTTAATATTAAAAAGAAAAGATGCATTATAAATAGGCATGTAACAAAAAAATAAAAATTATTTTATTTAAAAATAAGATAATAATTTGAGAAAATAAAAAAAAGGAAGTAAATTATATGAAAACGAAGTGTGTAATAAAATGGGATTTTGACAAAAATAATATTCTTTCAAAAACTATTTTTTGACCTAATGCCAAATCAAAACTATTTATCAATCTAATGTTTATCCTAACTATTTATCAATCTAATGTTTATCCTGCCACGGAGAGACAGTGTCGTACTAAAACCACTAATTTAATTAGCGATTTCATTGCAATAGAAAAGTAACCCATACTAATAACCAATCAGCAAAAAAAAAATTACATGAATAAAAAATAATTTTTTGTTCGTATTGAGACCACCAATTCAACTGGTGATTTCAATATAAAATAAAAATTTTAAATTGTCAAATGACATTTTTCACTAAGATACATAATTCATTTGGTGATTTTAGTGAAAATATGGGATGTGACTATTAGTCAACAAAAAGTACACGAGAGAATATTAATTTGTTAAGAGTGCACCAAGTTAACAAAAGGTTTCAATAAAAAAAATATATATATTAACTCAAAGTATTATTTCACCAAAAACAAATATCATCTAGTCGTTTTGGTTCATAAATATTTCAAGTTAAGTAATAAAACATTAATTTTCTTATACAGTTACAAAATTACTAAAAGTAATAAAGTATTTCAAGTTGAACTCATATTATGTTAAAAATATCTTAATAACTAATATATGAAAAATTACTCATATTAATGTCTACCCACATATCCTCCTGTACCACATTTTGGTGGCCTCCTATTACAATGTGGTTTCAGTGTACTACATCTTTTCTAATGGCTTGATATTCTTTTCCATGCTCAATATTTATATTGATGTTCATGCAATGAGCTTGAACCATATTCAGAGATGGTTGTTATGGATTGAGAAATTTCAGAGTTCCATAATCATCTCAAAAGAAATCGTCAAATGAGTGCCTAAAATGGGATGTAAATCCATCACGTATGCAGAAAGATGCTACAAAAGTGTTGAAAGGAGGTACTGAATATTGAAATGACATTGACTCGCCCATTTCAGAGAAAGAAGTATCAGTTTGTTGGATTGCCATAATCGGAGCATAATGAGTGTTCGATGAGATTTCTAATGTTGCAAATGGTACACTCCATTGAAGTTGCAGTGCAGAAGATGATGTGTCGGACATATTAGCACGATAACCTTTGTAGTAGTTATATGTCATAAGGGAAGGGACTTGAGGTATGTTATCTATTAACGAGGATTTAACTGGAATATGTCTAAATGTCTTTTTCACATGTCCTTTGCCTCTATAGTTCTTTTGGTGTTTGAAACAAGAAAACTGAATAGATGAAGGGGCAGGTTAAAGCATATGATGAGTTTCAATGTGAATTTCTTGTTTCATTGCACCCAATAGACTGAACAATTTTCGATGGAATGATAAAGTTCTGCAAGTTGGTGATGTTGAATTGATATATATATATAGGAGTCCATCTGCATGTATTAAGAAAATATTATGGAAATAGGAGCAAATTTTATTATTTAATTAGATCAAGAAATTATAAGATAAGATAAAAATATATCGGCTAATTACCACAGCTTCAGTTTCTACACCTTGAAATGAAATCCAATGTCTAGTTCGTTATAGATACCATTGCATATATTTTGAGTGAGTGCCCAAAGGTGCTTGGAGTGGGAGAGATAAAACCATACAGAAGAGATGGTTGTTCCATGCTTGAATGAATGGTTGCAATTTATGCTCTCAATCATTATCAATGTAACCTCGTAAGTCAACTGAATGCAACATATCATGTTGGTATGGTGCCATTGGTATAGGTTGGTCCATCCCAAACTGTTAGAGGAAACGATCAAGTTAATATCATTCTACAATATGAAAACAAATCAATCATTTAATGAGTTCCAAGTGTGTCTCCCAGATAAACAAAATCGAGGAAGTAGTCCTTTAACTTCTCTATATGGTTGTCAAGACATCTAAAAGTAATAAATAACTTAACATTAAATTAGTTAACATAATTTTGACTATTCACTCTCTAACTAAATAGCATGTAAAAGACAAATTATAGTACCTGTTCAGGTCGTTTATCTAATTGGAATTGCATCCGCTTTATTGAATGCATCTTGTATTCGATGCGTTTGATAATGTTTTCCACCTAACGAAATTCATTTGACAAAATAATTTAGAACATTAATAGACTCATTTTTTTATGTGGTGTCAAAGAATAATATATTTTGACTACTAAAATTAGATTGTTGGATAGCTATGGTACGTACAATTAATTCTAACTAAAAAAATAGAAAATTTTGTATAATGGGTAAAAAATTACCTGAAACCATAAGGCATGCTAGATTCATATGGTCTGGCTTGTCGAAATAGTGACATTATTTACTTAAAATTATTATAACTATTTATATCTAGAAATCAAATTAAAAAATTTACTTAAACTGAAAAAACTCTAAAATTAAAAAAAAGAATTATTTACATTTACCAACACCTTCTATTTTATGATGTTCCTTCCTTCTTTCTATAAAATGTTTTTAAAGTATCTGTGTTTGAATGAGTGCAATCGTGTTTGGTAATTGATAATACAAGTGCAAGTGAGTGTTTTGGTAGTATAACTATGAAGTATTTTCCTCTTTAATGAGAGAAAGCGAGTAGAGTGAGTGATAAGTGAAGTGTTTACGTAGAAGAGTAGGCTAGGTAGCTATAAGGGAAATAATTTCCCGCACCATATTTCAATCCATGACGTACAAGTCTTGTATTTTGCCACGACTTGTCCAAATAAAGCTTATATAGCTACACCAATATATTCACTAGCCATGTTAATGCAAATGGATTGCATCAAAACCACCAGATTATATGTGTTGTAATCCCCTCAATTTGATAGCTCTGGAAATTCTAATTATCATGTTAATTAATATTATGTAGAAAGCTAGAATAATTAGGGTTACCTTATTTTAATATGTAGAGCTATTAACTAGAAGTTAAATGCAATTTAAAGATAAGTTATGTCATGAGAATCAAACTGGAAGAAAGTTAAATGAGCTTAAGCTTTGACGATGAGAAACTAGCACATGAAGCTCCTTAAGCCAGCACTTTGATTTATCATTTAATGGATTGATTATTAAACACATAAGACATATGATTAAGGTTTAATTAGGACTAAACTAAAGTAATAAAAAATATTTAGGTGCAATTGTATGAAAAGAGGAACAAAGGAAGGATTAAGGTGTTAAAAGGCAACTAAAGGATATGGAAGGAATTAGCAAGAAAGTATTTGATTGCCACCTATTTTTGATGAGTCATAAGGAAGCTTTTGGTCATTTTTGGTCATCCATGGTCGAGCTCCACGAAAAGAGAGAGAGAAAACTCTTAAGAACAAGCTAAAGGTGCATGAGAACTTAGGAATTTTCAAGTGATTCATAAGGAAAGGTTAGTTATTTTCTCTTCCTCTTTCTTTGCCATAGTTTAATTTTTAATTTCCATGAACTATAGTATGAGGTGATTGCTTATTGTTACTGACTCGGTGGAAATGAAGTGATTAAAAGTACTTTAAGGTGATTTAAAGTGGTTGACGATGGTTAAGCATGAATTTGATGTCAAGTTTGCATAATTGACCAACTTGGATAACTTTAGTCATTTGATTAATAATCTATCAATTAGGTATTCTGATTTATGAAAACTAATTATGTTATTTAAGTGTTAGAAGAGTTGTTATGCATCAAGTAGTAGTGAAGGTAAGTTAAGAATGCTTAAGGAGGTAAAGTATGCTTAAGTCTATTACAATTGTGCATCTTGAAATTTAGTCACTAAGATGAACTTGGTTAAATAGGTAAATGAACTCCAAAAATTATGAAATTTTACATAAAACTATTTTAAGATGTTGGAAAGGCTGTGGTAAAAGGGCTAGTGCAATGGATGAAGAGAAATGGAGTTATAGTTATATGAATGCAGACTGCTCAGTG
This sequence comes from Jatropha curcas, assembly GCF_014843425.1. The sequence goes on along the minus strand of NW_023591367.1, from coordinate 146,826 downwards.
GAAAGGTTAACTGAAAATCAAATATTGTGTTTAGGTTATTTGGCTATGCAAATGAGATCCAAAATTCATGAAATTTTATATGAGATTAGCCTGAGATGTGAGGAATATTTTGTTAAAATTTCAAGGCAAATGGATTTAAAAAACTAGAGATATAGCCAAAGGAAGCCAGGCTACTCATATGATGAAAACCTTGTATTCCATTAGTTTGTAAAGAGTTTAGCATTCTTTTAATATGTTATTAAGTCCCATTATTTTAGTTGTTATTTTTATGTTTCTAGGATGACATTAAGTGTTCTAAATGAAGCAATTCATGCCTAAATTAATCTCATAGGTAGTTGGTTAAGCATAGTGAAATTGAAGGAAAAGCATGAAGACTACATTTCAATACTTAATTTACATTTCTATGATAGCATGTGTGTGTTTATTGAGTAGTATGGAGTCAATATGAACATTAATTTCATGCTACAGTATCTGAAAGGAAATGATTGAAAGATAAGTCAATAAGTAAAGGAGTAAGGCTAGGAGAGCATTTCAATTCAGGTTAGTGCGTTACTCTTTTCTTGTTTTGTTAAAACCAAAATATATTTGATTTTACATTCCAAAATCAATAAACGATTTATGAATAAAAGAAATATTGGAATGAAGATTTAGTGGATTTTAAAAGAAAAGAAGTATGATTTGATCCCTTATGATTTTTAAAAAGTTAAATTGAAAGTTGTTTATATCAGAAAGGAGGATGTTGGCCAATTGTTATCTATAGTATGAGGGTGGCTGTGAATGAATTTTTTTAGTAGTGTTTATGGAAATGGATTGTTTCCTAATGTGTTTTTAGTTATGTTAATATATGAAATGATTTATAGTCTCATAACAGCTGATAGACATGGTTATTGCCCTGCCGATATCACTTCATTTGTTGAAGTTGATATTGTGATTAATATGGAAATGAGTGATAAGAAAATGATATTGTTCCCTCTTAAATGAGATTATGAGTGATAAGAAAATGATATTGTTCCCTCTTAAATGAGATTGAGATTGTCCCTCTCCTGTTGAGATAAAAATCACAGATTGAGATTGATATATCTTTGTCTTGATGAGCTCATAGGACACTGATAGCCCTTTAGATTGAGTCTATTTAAGCTATTGAGACTAAATTGGATTGTCAAGTTTCTTAAATGAATTTTTTTACTTACAATTGAACTAATGCTTTCTCTATGATTATAATGCTCCATAACCATTTTCATAAAAGACAGTTATTGATTTTTGAGCAAAGAATTTCTATCATTATTGTTGATATACTTTCTTACTAAACTCTTTGCTGAGTTGAGAGAAAGATTGATTTTCCAGAAAGATTAAATGAAAAAGATTTTCATATGAAGTTTTATTCATAGTTATGGTTAACATTGGAAAAATATAAATTTACACTTGGTTTTATATATATGCACCACTGAGCAATCTGCTTAGCGATAGTGTTTTATGTACTATTGCAGGAAAGGGAAAGGAAAAAGCAGGAAAGTGAGTCCTGCTAGTTGCAGGATTCCTTTTTGATTCATTGTAAAAATAAGAGCCACTACTATAACTATTGTATATAGTTCCTTTTTAGAACCTTGTATTATGTATAGAACGTTAACAGAACAATCATATGTATGTGAGTAGACATATGTAACTAAAGTTTATGTAAACTCTATATCCTAGTTTGTATATATTGTATATATATATATATATATATATATATATATATATATATATATATATATATATATGCTTTTATTATTACTTGAGGTAAACTTACTTCTTATTATTTTATTATTATTATTATTATTATTATTATTATTTATAAGCAGAAATGAGATTGATCTAGTATGTGACTGCTTTTCAATTGGGCTTGTGAGTTATGGATCCATTTGCAATGAATGAATATGCTTAATTATAAAATAAAAATTTATGATGTTATAAGTACCTTTCCCTATATATATAAATGTATATTAAAAAAAATGGAATGAGTTCTTGATCCTACTTCTAAATAATTTTTTTTCTCTTAATTCAATTAATAAATAAAGATGTGTTTTGAAATTAATTTATTTAAGTCCCTTGTAGTATGTTTATTGAGTTCTTATGCAGTATAGGTGCTTAATAAGCATATTACGAGCGACATGCCACGTCTTACAGTGGGGTAAGGTGTGAGGTAAGGTGTGACATATGTATTTTGGTAAAAAAAATACTTTGGGTAAATAAATATTTTTTTATTGAAATCATTAATTAACCTGGTGACTCTTAAAAAACATACTATTCTCTCGTGAACTTTTTACTGACTAGTGGTCACATCCCATATTTGTACTAAAATCACCAAGTAAATTGTGTGTTTCAGTGAAAATACCATTTGACAATTTAAAATTTTTATTTTGTGTTAAAACCACCAGTTGAATTGGTGGTCTCATACAAAATAAAAATTATTATTTATTCATATAATTACTTTTTACTGACTGTTTGTCGGTATGAGTTAATTTTTATATTGCACTGAAACCGCCAATTGAGTTGATTTTAGTGCAACACTCTTTCTCCATGGCAGGCAAATATTAGATTAGTAAATAGTTTTGATTTGGCATTAGATTGAGAAATATTTTTTAAAAGAACATCATTTTTATCATAATTCCTAATAAGGGACTAAAAAATTCTACAAAATAATTTTGTCATTTGATGAGGATTTTAACAAAATAATGTTTTTGGAAAAACTATTTACAAATCTAATAACAAATGAAAACTATTTAGCAATCTAATGATTGTCCTGCCATGGGGAGAGAATATTGTACTAAAACCACCAACGCAATTGGTGGTTTCAATGCAAAATAAAAATTATAAATTGTCAAACGACATTTCACTAGGAAACACAGTTCATTTGGTGGTTTTAGTGCAATTATGGAATGTGACCACTAGTCAGCAAAAAGTATACTAGAGAATAGCGTTTTGTTAAGAGTCCAACATATTAGCTAATGGTTTCAATAAAAAAAACATTTGTTTACTCAAAGTATTTTTTTTCACCAATGGTTTTGGTGCATAATTATTTTGAGTAAAGTAATAAAACATAAGCTTCATTGCACAATTATGAATTACCAAGAGTAATAAAGTGTTTCAAGTTGAACTTTATATTATGTTAAAAATAATACATGAAATATTAATTATATTAATGTCTATCCATGTGTCCTCCTATATCACATCTTGGAGGCACTTAGTTAAACTAAAAAAAAAAAAAAAAAAAAAAAAAAAAAAAAAAAAAAAAAAGCTAAGATTAGAAAAATTAAAAAAAAAAAAAAAAAAAAAAAAAGCTAAGATAGAAAAATTATTTATCTTCACCAACACCTTCTATTTTATGATGTTCCTTCATTCTTTCTACGAAAAAGTGTTTCAAGTTTTCTATATTTGAATGAGTGCCACTATATTTGGTAAATTGATAACACAAGTGCAAGATGAGTGGTTTGGCAGTGTAATGTGTTTTCCTCTTTGATAAGAGAAGGACAGTATGAGTGAGTTAAATGTTGTACATGGAAGAGTATGCTAGGTAATTAAGGGAATCAATTCCCTGCACCACATTTCAATCCATCACAAACAAGTCTTGTATTTGTCATGGCTTGTCCAAATAAAGCTTGTATAGCTTACACTAATATATTGGCTAACAATGTTAATGCAAATGGATTACACCAAAACCACCAGATGAAATATGTATTTTGGTGAAAGAATATTTTGAGTAAACAAATATTGTTTTATTGAAAATTAGTTGAATTGGTAGTCTCAATACAAAATAAAAATTATTGTTTATTTATATAATTACTTTTACTGACTGCTTGTTAGTATGAGACTTTTTATATTGGATTGAACTCGTCAATTGAGTTGGTGGTTCTAGTGCAATACACACTCTCTCCATGGTAGAACAAACATTAAATTCGTAAATAGTTTTGATTTAACGTTAGATTGAGAAATAGTTTTTTGAAGAACATTATTTTTGTCATAATCTCTAATAAGAGAATAAAATATCGACACCATTATTTTTAGAGAAATATTTATTAATGCCAGAGTAATAAATTTGTTAAAATAATATATTGATAATTTTGTCTTTACTTTAATATAAAGATTATAATCCAGAAAACAAATCCACAAATAAATATTTATCAAGCCATGTATTTGTGCAACAGCCTATAGTCAAAATGCATATAGATTATAGATAAAAATAATAAATTTTCTTGGTGATTCAAAATGCACATAGATTTCCCTGATCATGAAGATCAGGGAAATCTTCATGAAAACAAGCATCACCAAATTTAATGATCATTTTCATTATATCAATTTTACAAACACCTTGCGAGCACAAATGCTTTGCTGCTAAAAACATTGCATTTTTCTACTGTTTTATTGTTCAATTAAAAACTAAAAGATTGAAATGTAGAACAAAGAAAATTAGGCATAAGTGATAATCATCAAACACATCTTACTTTCTAACGATTCAACTCTCAATCTCCTCATTGTAACAAATAAAAGATGCAAACAATTAAACAATGAGTGGATTTAAAAAAAACAGAAATTATTTGTGATAATTTTCAGAGGATAACTTTTATGCTTAATCTGTTTTACCATAGTTACCATGTCCTTTCCTTTTATCCCCTTCTTTACCATCCACATCAATGTACACAAACATATTTATTTATAGGAGAAGTTTCAAGATACTCTTATACTCGTCTCAATATTTTTTTATTCAAGATCGTTAAATTACAATGAAGTAGCATTGTACAAGTTGTTCCTCCCATCAAAAGAAAAAAAAAATACCAAACAGATTTTATAGAGAAAAATCATATAGCAATTAATAGTATAAAGATAATATGTTTTCTCTTTAATTAAATAAAGGGTAAAATAGTCTCTATGTTATTTTAACAATTCAATGTTCTAGCGTTAACAAATACTGATATGGAAATAACTCTACCCTAAAATATTCTACAAAATAATTTTGTCATTTGATGAGGATTTTGACAAAAATGATATTCTTGAAAAAACTATTTATAAATCTAATGACAAATGAAAACTATTTATGTAATATCCTCAACTTGATAGTTCTTGCTATTCAAGCTTTTTCAATATATTCAGTTATCCGAATCAAAGGAAAATCTAGAATAATGGGAAATTCCATATATCAGGATGCTAATATTAATTAAATAGTAATTATGGTGATTACAAATCAATTTGAAAGTTTAAAATTAAAAATGAGTTAAAGAGGAATGACTTCTCGGTAAAGCACGATTTTACCCAAAAAGCCCGAAAAATGATAATTTCAGTATGACGTACTTAAGTGGGGTTTAGATTATTAAATAAACTTGGTTTTTGTACCTAATCAGGACTAGAATAAAGTGATTAAAAAGATTGAAGTGCAAAAGGATGAAGGGAAAACAAAATGGAGGATTAAAGTGCAATTTTTACTTAAAGGACATGGAAGAAATTTTTAATAATGTTTATGATATAATATTATGAAGAGATAGAGATAAACCACGAAAATTTCATCCCATTTTGAGTCCAAACAGTTCAAAGAGAGAGGAGGAGCAAAAACCAAGCAAAAAGGAGGTGAAAATCAAGGAATTTTCAAGTAATTCTTAAGAAAAGGTTAGTTATCTTCACTTCCTCCTTCTTTTCTATGTTTTCAAGTAATTCTTAAGAAAAGGTTAGTTATCTTCACTTCCTCCTTCTTTTCTATGGATCAATTTTTCAATTTCATGAGCTTTGAAGTGAGGTGCTTGCTTGTGCATGCTGACTTGGTGAGATGAAGTGATTAGAATTGATTTAAGGTGATTTAAGATGATTAAAACTAGTTATGAATGAAGTCAAAGTCTAATTTGCATTCACCAAGATGGATCATTTTGAGTTTGTAATTGATATTCCATGAACTAGGGATTCTGATGTATCTTATATTATGATGTTATTTAAGTAATAGAAGAGTTGGATTGTATGAATTTGTAATGGAAGTGAGTTGAGAATGCTTAAGCAAGCATAGCATTCTTGGACTTGTTACATTTGGGCTGCTTGAAATTCAGCTTCTGTAATTGGCATATTTGACTAGGCAAATGAACTTTAAAATTCACGAAATTTTATATGAAAATAAGGTGAGACGTTGCGAAGGTCCTGTTACAAGGGAAAATCCATTGGATAAAAGGAAATGGAGTTATGACTAAATCAATACAGGCTACTCATCATGAGAGAAACTAAAATCCTGATTCTGCAATTAGGCCATTTGACCATACAAATGAGCTTAAAAATTTATAAAATTGTATAGGGAAGTACCCTAAGATGTTGAGAACATGCTGTAAAAATTTCAGGGCAGAACAATATGTGAAAGTCAAGATATAATCAATGGATTGCAAGCTACTCAAATGTTGAAATTCTGCATTACATGAACATTTAATGAATTAAGCATGCCATTGACTTCTAATATTTTAATTGTTATTTTTATGTTTCTAAGATGTGGTTAAGTGTTGGATATGATGTTTTTCGTGCCTAGACTAAGGTCATATGACACTTGGACAAGCATGACACTTGGACAAGCATAGTGAAAATGAAAGAAAAGCATGACTACTACATTCTAATGCTTAATTTGCATTCCTATGGTAGTGTATGTGTATACATTGTGTAGTATGGAGTTAATGTGAATATTAATTTCATACTATAGCTTCTAAGAGAATGGGAGTTGAGGAGAGGGTGGTTGCTAGAGGAGAAAGGCTAGGGGAGCCTTCTAGGTCAGTTTAGTGTACTATTCCTTTCTTACTTTTATCTAAACAAAATAAAATTGATTTTGTAAAATATTTTTTATGAATTTGCTTTATGAATCACAATTATGAAAAGTATTAATGATTTCATAAGTTTTTAAATAAGGAAGCTTATTTTGAAATCATACGACCCAATGACATATGTAAATGAATTTTGTAATTCTTATACTTTGAAAGAGGAGGATGTTAGCCAATCGATACCTGTAGTATGAGGGGTGGCCGTGATTGAATGTTTTTAGCAGTGTTTATGAAATGAAATTTTGCCCACTATGGTTTTGATATTACTACATGAATGGAATGGTTTAAAAGTCTTACACTATGGTTTTGATATTACTACATGAATGGAATGGTTTAAAAGTCTTACAACTGAATATAGACATGGTTATTATCCCGAATATCACTTCATTTATTAAAGTTGATATTACGATCGATTGAATATGGATATCATCATTGAATGATAAATGATTGATATGAAATTCTCCCTCCATGTTGAGGTTGTAGATTGCTCCCTTTTCTATTGAAACCATATCATAGATTGAGGTTGTAGATAGCAGGTCTAGATGTGCACAATAGACATTGATGTTCCTCGGAATTGACTCTATAAAAGCTGTAAAGATTACATTATGAATTTATGATTTAAATGGTATTATTTTTCTTATTCTCTTTAATATGGTGGGTTTATGAATTATGATTCATTATTGTTTTTAAAAGCAGAAGCTTATTTATTGTTGGTTTTACACAATATCCTAAATTTCCATGCTAAACACTGTTTTGGTTTAACAACCAGTTTCAAAGAAAAGTTATGAAAAGTGATTTATACTTGATTCATTATTTTCTTGTAAAGAGATTTGATTTGATAAATTGTGTTTGTATTACAATAGTACACCACTAAGCAATTAGCGATAGTTACTTTTGTGCTATTGCAGGAAAAGGAAAGGAAAAGGAAAAGGGAGAGGATCGTTTTGTTTGATGTAGATAGTATGCTACAAATGTAGCTCTTATATATTTTGTTCCTTTTTGGAATATGTATGATGTATTAAACGTTAACAGAACAACTATGTATATTTGAGCAGTATATGTAAATTATGAGTGTGTAAATTTGAAAGTTTGTTTCTATAAAAGTACTTAATTTCTATTATGTATCTAATGTTTGTAAAGGACTCCAGTATGTAACTAAATCATCCATGGGCATATGGGTTATGGAACCATTTAAGCTTTTGATAATGTAATTGATGTTTAAGAAATCACATTGATTCAACTGTTTTATTGAGCTTAATAGAAGTTATATTTTATATATCTAATAAATTACTAAAAAAGGCATTTTTTTATAATAGGCGAAAGAACCAAAAGAAGTTTTACACTTATTTCAATAACTAAATTTACTTTTCTACAAGATATAAATGAATGAATGAGAAGTTTTAAGTCCCTTGTAGTATACTTAGTAAGTTTATAAGAATTAAGTGCTTATTAAATATATTACGGGCGACATGCCATGTCTTACAGTAAGGTAAGGCGTGACAATTTACCAATCTAATGATTGTCCTGCCATGGGAAGTAGGCATGGCCGGTTCAGTGAACTGCCGATTCGAGATTTCTAAAATACTTTGGTAAGTAATTTATGGATATAATACTTGAGGAATGAGAGATACTAATTTAGAATACTCATCATAAGATTGACAGGCATATCTTAAAATATTATTAGTGAGAGAAAAATGATCTACTTCAATATTAAAATATCCATAAAAAAGATGAAAAAATTCTTGTAATGCAACTAACTTAAATTTAGGATAAAGAAAAAATGCAACTAAATTTAAATCAGGAATTTCAGTATAATATTTTAACCATTTCAGTATAATATTTTTAACCATTTAGTTATTTAAATCAGGAATTTCAGTATAATATTTTAACCATTTAGTTTTCATCATGTATATGTAAATCATCATCATTTTCATTTTCAATTATGGCATTACTTATTGCCAAACAATGAAATGAAAATAAATGGGATGTAGGATAATAAACACCATTAAAAATTCTTGTACAATTTTTAAAAACTTGCAAAATATCTAATACTTTTTTACAAATAGTTGAATTGGTTAGATAAAGTTCAAAATGTGATGCATGCAATTGCATAAAAATGAAGAAAGAATATCTTCATATTCATAAGACTCATTTAACATTTTATAAGTTGATTCCACCTCGTGGGAATATATCTTGAAAATTTTTATATTTTTTCCCATAGAGTGGTTGAAATTTTTAAATTCTTTTTTAACGTACCCATGTGTCCATAAATGATTTAAGTATTTTTTATTGGACATAAAAATACATTTAATGTTGTTAATGCATTTTGAATACATAAATTTAAAATATGACATGTACATCTAGTATGAAAAAAATGATCCATCAAATTTGGGCAGGCAAAGAGCTTTTAATTCATTTATTGATGTCGTATTTGCACTATCATTATCAAAACCAATTGTAAAAATTTTTTTAATCAAATGATATTCTTCTAAAATAATATTAACATGGCAAAACTATTATGGGTCGTGTGAGAGTCATCAAAAATTGTAAGTACAATAACTCTTTTTTGAATTTGTCATTCTTTATCAATCCAATGGGAATTAACATCCATATAAGAATGAGTTTGTCGTGCATCACACCAAATATCACAACAAATAGCAATTTTAACATCAAAATTTGCAAATACATTTTTAAAATTTTTTTTTTCTTTCAAATAAATAGATAAGATAGTCCTTTTAAGTGTACTTGTTTACTCAAAGTAACATTTTATAATATATGTTTTAGCAAATATTTTTTTACTCAAAGTATTTTTTTTTTTTTTACCAAAACACAAATATCATCCGTGGTTTTGGTGCATAATTATTTCTAGTTAAGTAATAAAAACATAAGCTTTATTGCACAATATAAATTACTAAGAGTAATAAAGTGTTTCGAGTTGAACTTGTATTATGTTAAAAATGTCTTAATAACTAATATATGAAAAACTAGTCATATTAATGCCTACCCATGTATCATCCTGCACCATATCTTAAATGCACTCACTTGAACCAAAAAAAAATCTAAGATAAAAAACTTATTTACCTTTACCAATGCCTTCTATTTTATGATGTTCCTTCATTCTTTCTGTGAAAAAGTATTTCAAATTTTTTGTGTTTGAATGAGTGCCATTTTGTTTGGTAAATTGATGACACAAGTGCAAGGTCAGTGGTTTGGTAGAATGAAATGTTTTCCTCTTTGATAAGAGAAGAAGAGTATGAGAGAGTGAAGTGTAGAACGTGGAAGAGTAGGCTAGATAGTTAAGGGAATCAATTCTCTGCACCACATTTTTATCCATCACACACATGTCTTATATTTGTCATGGCTTGTCCAAATAAAGAACATATAGCTCACACCAATATATTGACTAACAGTGTTGATGCAAATGGATTGCACCAAAACCACCAGATGATGTGTGTTTTATTGAAACCATTAGTTAACCTGGTGGACTCTTAACAAAACATTATCTCTCGTAAATTTTTTGCTGACTAGTATTTACATCCCATATTTGCACCAAAGCCACCAAATGAATTGTGTGTCTTAGTGAAAAGGCCATTTGGCAATTTAAAATTTTTATTTTGTATTGAAATCACCAATTGAATTGGTAGTTTCAATAAATAAAAATTATTATTTATTCCTATAAGTACAAGTTACTTTTTCTATTGCACTAAAACTGTCAATTAAATTGATTATTTTAATGCAACATTCTCTCCCAATGGCAAGACAAGCATTAAATTAATAAATAGTTTTCATTTGGTATTAAAATTTTGCAAATAGTTTTTTCAAGAACATTATTTTTGCCAAAATCCCCATTTGATTACAATTTTGAAGCACAAGAACAATAAAACATAATTGTTTTTTTTTTTTTAAAAAAAAAAAAAAAAGAACAATAAACAAATTTGTTTTTTTTTTTTTAAAAAAAAAAAAAAAATTTTTTTTTTTTTAAAAAAAAAAAAAAACATAAAAGAAAGATCTAGAATCAATAGTGATAAATATCTCTAACCCCTCTCTTCATCCAATCAAATCTAACTCCCATATCTTCACCTTTCAAACCCTCAACACCACTTTCTCTATCTCTGTCCTTTAGTTTTCTCTTTTTGTCATCAACCTCAATACGTTCCTTTATTAGCTTTAGCTTGTTACTGCAAGTCTGCAACTATGCACTAAACTTCCTAATAAAACGTTATTGTTCTCTTCCTTATCATCCCCAGAATCATATTTAAACCCTTTTAATTTTGATGAGTCGAAGCTCTCAATAATTAAACAACGAAAAAGAATAGAGTCAATAATGAGAGTCAAGAAATTATCATCTAAAGAGGCTATGGAGAGGAGAAATTTCAGGAATCTTTTTGCAAATTTTGAATCGAACCGTATTGTTTGACCGGTTTGGTTCACCAATTCTTTTGATTTTATTCGGTTTTGATCTTGTATTTTATCTTTCGTTTTAAATAGCTAACTCGGACTAGACTATAGTCCGGTTTTTAGTTAAACTGGTTAGTTCAATCCGGTTCTCAAAAATATACTTATTACTAAAAAAGTTATAAAAAAACTACAGTTTCACCAATGTATAATTTGTACTCGATGCCTGCTAGGAGCTTTGCTTTAACTGCCTTCTTTAAACCACTTTGCCAGGTTGACATGTCACAAACAATCTCTTAGTTTAGTTAAAAGGTGAGATTTGTCATGTGTTATGTTTGAGTCTGATTCCCTGATCCTAGTTTAAGCTATCCAAAGTGGTAAAGTTGATTGCTCTTATTTTGGTGTGATTGTTACTAATTGTATATATTTGTTTACAGAGCTTTTGCATAACTCTATTGGTTTTGTTAAGAAATCAACGAATAGAGTTTCTATCTTTTAGCAATTAATTCCTATTCTTTGCTTGATCTCACAAAGTAGGTCTTGTCCCTTCGACTTTGATTTCTTCTGCTTTGTATGACGTATTACCTTTCAAAAAAAAAAAAAAAAAATGATGTATTACTTTCAAAAAAAAAAAAAAAAAAGTTGTTAAAAAAAAAAAAAAAAAAAAGTGTTAAATAATGTTGTCAAAAAATTTTATTTTTAACAAATTCCACACGAAATATTAAACTATATTTTTTACTTTTAATTTAAACTATGTGAAGGCTTGCGTATCACGCAAATTACTTTATTACTCTAAATTATATTTTGAGTAATAATTTAGTATATAATGAAAAGTTTGCATTCAAGTATATATAACAATTACTATTAAATTATATTAAAAAGTTCTTAATTTGCTATATCATATTAAAATTTTTATTATCAATAATAATTAATCCTAGATTTAATCATAAAATTGTTGATTTAGAATTTAAAAATTTATCCATTTGATTTTTTGCATTTTAAGTTGATGTTTTCAAATGCATTTTAAATTTATGTTTTCAAGTTACCTCACGAATGATTTTAAAAATGAAATTGATGACTTTTTCCATAATAGTTGAGGTAGACTTTTGGATTCGAAATTATGAATTTAAGTCTGAACTTGTAAAGAATTTAATTACTTCTAAATATTACAATTGCTAGAAATAATATCCTTAAATACTTGATAAATTTTTCAGTTATAGGAGCCATGTTTATAGCAGGACATTTAAGAAACTCCAACACCCAGTTTTTTCGAGATTTTGACCAGCATTTGATCCCATTATTTTCACTTGACTTTGTTCCAAATATGTCCCTGCAGCAACCTCAATCTCTAGCTGATTAATTGTTGGAAAAATAAAATAAGGAGCCACATCTAAAAATTTGACTTTCAGCAAAAAAAAAAAAAAAAAAAAAAAAAAAAAAAAAAAAAAAAAAAAACACAACCACATGGTGAAACAAAAGGAGTTGTATCGCTCGGTGCAAACTCGATCACAATCCGCCAGAAATTCTTTCAAAGTCGTAAATATATGATATAGAGAGAGAAGTAAGGTTTACGTCCAAATATTACCATGGTCTTCATAGGGGGGGGGAAGGAGCAACCACAAGAGGTTTCACATGGTTTTGGTAATGATCGTAAGTTCTTGATAAAGGAGCCCTATTAGGACCAGAAGCAAATGCTGCAATGGCTGATATAATATTAGCAAATGCCAGCATCACTCATATAGTAAGTTGCCACAATAGTTATATGTAATAATACCTTGATGGGATGGAGCAAGTGCAGGTGCAATGGAAGGCTTAACCATGTGCCTTTGATGTGGTTGTGATCGAGCAAACGGAGAAATGCTTGAACCCAACCTGCTGTTAGAAATAGAACAATCTCATGTGTTATCCATTCGTAACAATATGTATATATATTTGCCGTTGACATATCCAATCTCAATTTTGTAAGGGCTTTTACTCATGGGTTATGGGAAACTCATATTTATCATAAAACTTAAAGTAACTCGAAATATTATAACAATCATATCTGACCATCCTAGTTGTTTGAAAACACCAAACTTCTATAGATGGAAAAATAAGCACAATCTCATAAATGATTCGAAATGCTTGAATCAGAAACATTAGAAAATGTTATGTTTTAATTATGTTTTAAATCATAAAGAACAATCACTTGGTGAAATTGCATATTGGGAGTAATTTCTGCTATGAAGTTACACTTGAATTCGCCTCCTTGTTTCTTGTTTCTAGCGCGCCTAATATTCCTTGAAACTTCTTGACTACCAGAAATAGATTAACTGCTTCCTATTCTCTGCGATTTTAAAGGGAAAGTAAACATCAACTTCTAAAAACTACCCGTTATACTTTTGAGGGATTGCAATCACTATAGGGTGTGGAAAAAAGATACTGACCTTGGCAAGTTGATACGTGATTATGAATTTGAAAGTGCTCTAAAGCTAATTTGTACACATTCCCATATTGACCATTACCTGGACAAAATAAATATAAAAAATAATTATTTTAGTTTACTCTGTCCTTATTGCAATGAAATCCAAAATCATATGCAAAAAAGAATACTTTAATCAATTAAGTCTCTTAATAACTGAACAAAAACTAAACTCCTAAATAGAATACAGATTCCTCCATTTTTCTTCATCTTTCCTCATCTTTACATTAATCAATTGTCACTGCTAAATGCTAAACCTCAAAAAGTTATTAAAGACTTTTAAACAAATGAAGGAGACCAGAATACAAATAAAGTAAAAATAAAAGCTTTTATGTTTTTTTTTTTTTTTTTTTTTTTTTTTTTTTTTTTTTTTTGAACGTTTTTTTTAAGATGTTATTTTTTTTTTTTTTTTTTTTTTTTTTTTTTTTTGAAGTTTTTTTTTTAGAGATGTTAATCGCTTGATAGATGAGAATAAAAATAAAATACTTGTGAGAGAGGGAAGAGAGTCCAGAATTGTATTGTTTCTTGGGTATGGGGTGATTGGCAGCTGGTTTTATTTTTTGAAAAGGGAAAGGGAGTCAGATTAAGGAAGGAGATCACTGATAGAGATTTGGTTGGAGAGACAAAGGAAATCACAGTTTTAGTATACAGGAAAATAGGGATGAGATATAGACTTTCAAAATTAGAACAGAAAAAAAAAATTATTAATTTGACCACAAATGAAAACCTTATTTGAATTAATTAACCAAAAAAATAACTATCTGAATTCAGGAAAACAATAGATTAGCAATAGAGTATGGAGCTGCTTCATCAGCGCCCATGAATCGATGAAACTCTTGATCATATTATCAAGGACATGTTAAAAAAAACAAAATGAAAAATAAGGAAAAAGATATAAGAAAATAAAAAAGAAAATAACAGAAGAAAAAATAACAATCACTCACTTAGAATAGAAGACGAAGCGATGTATGGATTGAAAACTAAGGAGACAAATCATTTATCTTAGAGATCTATTTTTACCCAATGATCTTTTTCCTCATTGATGACCCAATACGAGCTTAGATAGATATGATGAAATTTTAAAAGCATTGATTATCATCCTAAAATATTAATTTTTCAATTTAGAAATATTTTAACAATCAATCAAATTGTAGAAATAAATAAAAAATTATATAAAAAAAAAAGAAAAAGTGCAAAAATTTGTAAAAAAAAGAAAAGTAAAAAAACTCAATGAATAGAGTGTCATGTCAGCTTCTTACTGATATTTTATATCGATTTTCAAAAGAACATATATTGTCACGATCCCATTTCGAAGCGGCACTGGAATTTGGGCAAATTTAAAGCCAAAACATATAGCAAGCCTAATTAAGGTTCCATTATACAAATATTACATATTCTCTTTGTCCATAAATATAAATCATTTTAAAATAATTCTGTCCATAAATATAAATCGTTTTGAAAATATTAAGAGTAACTAATGATGTTTTTTTAATCTTATCCTTATTTTTATTGATGGAATAATTATTTTATAATTTTCTAAAAGGTAATTTAATTAAATTAATAAATATTTTATTGTAATTTAAAAAAATTATTTGATTCTTTAATCATTATACAACAATGTTAAGACGAAAGGAAATATATAATATCCCTGAATCAGGTGCCCGTTAAGCAATTCATATTATATCATTTACTATTTACAATCTCAGAAATTCTTTAGCATAATAATAAAATAATTATAGTTTATTTAAACAACCCACATCTAATGTAATTGCAGAATTCTATAAGAAATAGATCATGTATACCTTATTTTAATTATAAATCAAATTATTTACATTATCACAAATTTAATCACATTCCCATTTACAAATCAATTACATTTTTACAAATTTAATCAAATATTTTTCCAATTTGAATAATAGATTGATGTTTGAAGTGGACTGAATGGATTTTTTAAGCTTTTACCCATGTAAGGGTAAAACAGTAATTTTGATACATATAACATCCGAGGTTAATGGTGAATGAAAATTGAATAATTTAATGCTAATAAGATGTCTGGAATTCATACGGATGTTAATAATGTGCTAATATAAAACTATACACATGCAAAGAGAAATCACGAATTAATAATAAAATCAAATCGACTACCATCTGTAAAGTCAGAATCTTTTGGGTCAATAACCCAGACAGACTAATAAAAGCTTTACACGCGCGACATATAATACTTATTATCATTAAAGAGGCAGATTTCACTCCCCGTCTTCGTGCTCACCAGCAGCGCTAGCAGGCTGAGCGCTGTCCTCAACTTCTGCCAAATCTCCATCAACATTAGCAGGCTCAGCCTGCTCATCCACGTATGCTTGGGAGCTTACCACCTGACCCATCAAGTCCTTATGTTTCAGATTTCCTGTTAAAAAACATTATAAGTAAAATACTTAATGAGCAGCAATCACTCAGACTCAATTAAGCATTATTTAACTCAAATTATGAATATAGGTAGAATTGAACATAATTGAACTAAGTTCTACAAAAATAGATAGAATTTCTATATGAATTCGATAAAACCGAACAATCCAAATTTGTACAACTATTCATCTTCCTAGCCTTCTAAAATTATTTTCCAGAAGTATTGTAGAAAATAAAAGAAAACGAATGTTCAATTTTGAATTATATCAAATATGATTATATAGAATTGAATTCAATTTACACGTTTTAAGTTAAAAAAACCAGATATAAAAAATTCATTTGTAATGAATTTCATATTTTGAATTCATTTATATCAGATAAAGAGTTAAAAGTTTCACTTGTATGGACATCTAAATTTGTCATTGCGTGGCAAATTTCAATATTCATATCGTAACATCCTGAGCAAAGATGGATCTATCAGTTGAGCTAATACCATAGAAGTCCAACTAAAATGAACTGAGCGAAGAAATTGCAGAAATATTAACGTGATCGATATTTTTCCATACCCATCCAAAAAGTGCATCCATTTGATGTTGTATGAAGAAGAGCCTTCACGCGGAACAAAAAGCATTCTATAGACCGCTTTGTAGAAGGAATTTTGCTAGTGCTAGCAACTTGTTTCAAGCCCTTGCAGAAAGAACAAATTTAAAATTATGATAGCTATAATTCTTTTCTTTTCTTTTCTTTTTTTTTTTTTTTTTTTTTTTTCTTTTCTTTTCTTTTTTTTTTTTTTTTTTTCTCAAGACGAAATTTGACAGCTATATTCTGATATTTTTGATTCTCATAAATAGCCATACAGATGAATTTTTTTTTTTTTTTTTTTTTTTTTTTTTTTTTTCTCAAGACGAAATTGACAGCTATATTTCTGATATTTTTGATTCTCATAAATAGCCATACAGATGAAACTGACCTTTGCTTCAGAACATATGGTCTGTATCGTTCTCGTGGCCTTTTGAAGCTCCTTCACCTAAATTATCATGAAAAATAAGCTAAAATATATAGAAGCGTGTAGTAGGGGTCTAACTTGATCTTCAGGATTTAAAAAAAATCCACCACAGTAGAAGTTCACTGTACCCAATCTTACCAATTGGATTACAAGCTCATTGTGTGTTTGAAAGTGGGCCTGTAAGAAATCAAACACTGTCGAAGATTTTAAGTAGAGTACCCCAACCAACTGGATTTCAAATCCCCAGTACATATAGAAAGTCAACGCTATACCTTTGAGGAATGAATCAACAAACTTCCCACCATATTTAATAGCCATGGCATGCACATTTACCTGCAAATTATTCAGCATGTCAACAATTTCAATGATTAAATTTGAACCCGAAAAAATAAAAATTGGATGAATTAATGTCGGCAATGACAGCTCCATCTGGTTACCTTGTCATGAGTCCTGCAAATATTAACCAATGAAACCAACGCGTTCACAGACCTTTGTATTTCTACCAACTGCTTTTCAACAGTTTCAAGCTGATCATCAGCTCTGGATTTCCTGAGAATGACATCTTTAACCTAATCACAGGACAGGGAAGATGCACTAAAATTCTGTCCTTATGAATATCAATTGTTCATCTGTAATGTTATGCAATGTCCAACTTACCAAATGGTTAAGAGTAGCAAGGTTCACTTCATGCTGCAGATAACATCACCTCATGTAAACAAAATCTCCATCAAGAAAAAACAGTTGTAAAATTAGAAAAAAAAAAAAGGAGGATTTTTCAAAACCATACCAGCACGTGATACCACACAACAAATGTTTCATTACATAGAGTCTGAAAACCATGATCTTCTGCCATTCTTCTAGATGAAGAAACCTAACACAGAATGGAAACTCATTTAGGGTTTATGTACAAACCAATATAATCATGTTGTCTAGTTCAAACAGATATTAGTATCCGTCATGGTTGAAGCAAAACAATTTTTCTTTTCCTTTGTTGTGCCCTAATCTGAGTGATATGTAGCATAATGAATCATGAACAAGTATTATTATTAAAATATTTGAACACCTGAGGCAAAACGTTGCAAGCCAGCTCATCCAGCAAATCAGATTTAGACTCACTATTCTCCAAGTAGATACACAATATCTTCTCCACAACTTCTCCCTGAACACCAGAAAATTTTAACACCATCTAACGGTGGCTGCTTACTTCATTAGGCATCAAAGGTTAAATGGAACAAATAGTTAAAAGAGAACAAAAAAGGTCGCACTTTGTTTTTCCAGCCATTCTCAAGATTTTCACCATTCCAGCTATGCTTTAAAAGCTTCTGGGCAGAAGTTCCAAGTCTACGGCGTAATATTTGAAGCACCCCATGAGTGGACTGTGACCATATACTTTTACCATTGCTCTCCAACTTATCAAGGAATGTCTGGATTGAGGTAACCATTGACTCTAGAGTAAGAAGAGATTCGGAAGCCAATGTGAAGGAGAATGAACAAGCTGCAGGAAGCAGTTGCAAATCATGCAATTGCCATTAGAGAAACCTTGATCACCATAAACCAACACTATAAACAGGACAAGTAATAATACCTGTATCCAAAACATCTTCTAAAAATGAAGCAGCACCTAGATATAAATATTCTATCGTCCCAGGTAAGGGGCTAGGTTGTATGGTAGAAAAAACACACTTGGATATTTTGCTTGGCTGGAAGGCTTCAAGCAGATCTGAGATAACTGCCTTTTCCATTTGAACTTCAGGAAGGTTTAGCATCTGTAATTAGGAATAAGATGTGGGTAAGGATTTTATTGAAGTGGCCAATGTGGATGCCAAGAGTTTTGAAGAAATACCTACCTTACTGAAACAATGAAGAACTTCGTTACATAACAGAATGGAAACTGAAGATTTTGGAAACATGTTGGCTATATCTGGGTTGCCAGCAAATGCAGACTGCACTTTCCAATGTTCTTCACAAGATTCATCACCTATATTGCATTTGTTCAAAGATAAGAAGAAAGTGGTAAACTCAAGTGTTTCTTTTTTTCACCTTGTATATACATAATCAAATTTCATAATATATAATAAGGAAAATAATAGAGAGAAGTGTTGAAATCTTTGTAATTATGAAAAATTTTTTCTTTCCTAGTTTAGGTTGATTTCCTATTTAGATTATTTCCTATAAAGGAACCATCTTTGTGTATATAAAGAGGTTGTACAGAGGCTGTAGATATACAAGAATTAGAATAGTAGAATCCTTTTCTTCTCAGTTCTGTTTTCTACATGGATAGAATATACTCCCATCCCAAATGGCATAACAATAGCAAAGAAAAAAAAAAACTATGAGAACAAAAATTACCACTTCATGTAGGATAATAATAGAGAATCCCTTTTGCAGAAAGACATAAGAAGGCAAATAAAAGATTCTGTATATGCTTGAGAAAACTTTTACGTTAGACATTCCCTGGCTTTCCTAATAAACACCAAAAGCCAAATCCAAAAACGAACTACGAAACAGAATGATGAAAGAAGAGATGAGGATGTGACCAGCTACCACAATACCATATAATACCCTCTTTTCTTTCATCAACCGATAAATCTTATTCTCAAAAAATATCCAAAGCATCAAAAAATATCCCAGCCTCCTCAATAACACCAAAATGGACTAGGAAATAAATCATGAAAGAAGAGAAGAGAATGTTTTTAGCCACCATATGGAAAATTTGCATCTATCAAGGAATCTTCTCATCTGCAACAAGCCATTAGTATTCCAGCTGAAATGGATGCCATTATCTTACCTTCTTTCAGAGTAGAAACTGCAGTATCAAAATGACTCCTGAGATATGGGAAGAGTGGTCTAATTTTGCTTAGGAATTCTGCCACAGTCATTCTGCTGAAACCAGGAGCCGGACTTCTGCATCTGCATGCAATTTGCTTTCCAGAAGTAAGGGTGTCCACTTTGTTGTGAATATCGCACAAAAGAAACAGATATAGCGGTAACTACAACAAGAAATAACCAGTTGCCCACATTTCACAATACTGTTCATTTTCTTTAATAATTTGTTAAACCAAAAACATTACACTGCAACGTTGTAAAATAAGCATGGTACCTCAGCTGCAGGATCAGAACAACAAGACACCTGCTTCTGCAATTTAAGAGGCAGTTAAATGACTTGGATCATTCTTCTGTTTACATAGATGAATAACTCATAATAATAACAAAAAAGCTTATGTTTCAAATCTAAATTTAAGGTGAAAAAACCACAGAACAGTATGCAAACTTATCAAAGAAAGCACAGTGCATTTTAGCAGTCACCATCACCCCTAATATATAAGGATTATTTTAAAATAATTGTAAGTGTAATTATTTAATATAATTAACATTTACCATGATGTTATCCAAAATTGACAAGATAAAAATTTTTAAGTTATTATATATAAACAATATGAATAAAAAAATTTTAATTGAGAATTAGGCAAAAGTTCTGGATTTATTTAGTCGCTAATACTTAGTTGAAACTTATATCGATCACTGAATTGAAGATGGAGAAGGGCCAAACAGAATCAAATCAAAGTTGAACTGAACCGTGTCTGTGTGTTTGCGCACGCGCATGCGTGTAACGTTGTTTATGTACTATAGATATATCTTAGGTCATATATCTAAGGTTGTATTTCATTCTCCTTGTAGCCTGTATCTAAATAGGTCCATGTAATTATGTGTGAATTAAAGAAACATAATCAATAAATGTTCACATTTCCAACTGTAAATAAAATAGAGCTAACACCTGAAAATTCAAACCTTTGGTTTGATTTTCTATTACAGCCTTTATTTTAATTTTAGTTAATTATATACATTACCACTAGTATCGATGCCACCAACTTTAGCAAATGTGGAAGTCATTTTTTATGAAAAGTCGAGAAGCGACGCATGATTTTCTTGCAGGTTTGAATGCTGAATATGATCCAAATCCTGGGGAAAGACCCTATACCTTCACTACAGCAGATACATTCCTATGTTCAACAAGAAGAAAGCTGGAGAGTTGTCATGCTAACAATGGCTTTTGTTGAGAAATCTAGACTTCTCGCTTCTCAAACTACACAAAATACCCAGGTCTCTTCAAATAAAGACCAGTTAGTATGTGATTACTATGTAAAGCCGAGACATACTAAGGAATCATATTGGAAATTGCATAGAAGTACCAACTAAAGGTTGTGGTGGTAAAAGGATCGGTTCATCTAGACCTGTTGCACACCCTGACGAAGTACTACAGTACCTGAAGTATCATTTGCTGGGAGTTTCTCTACTGAAGAAGTACAATCATTAAAGCCTTTTGTCAAAGTTCCACTCTTCATCCACCTCAGCTGCTTCTTCCAATTTTGTGCAATCAGGTATGACCCTCCTTGCTAATTTTGTTGCTGATGATTCATGGGTTATAGATTCAGAAGCAAACAAACATATGACAAGCTTTTCTAATATATTCTTAACCAATCATCTTGTTTTAGCAAAGAAATTGTTCGCATTGCAGATGGTTCTTTTGCACCTATTGCTGGCATAGGTTGTATTAAGTGCACATCCACCATTGATTTCACTTCTGTCCTTCACATTCCCAGTTTTTCTATAAATCTTTTATATATTAGTGCTATTACAAAAGCTCTCAATTGCAAAGTTGAATTTTTTTTTCCTACTCTTAGTGTTTTCCAAGATTTGAGAACAAGGAAAACAATTGGTTTTCATAGATTGCTGATGACCTATATCTTCTCAAAAAGGGTTACAGTTCATTGGCCCCTAGTATTACTCGAGCCTTGTTAGGAAATCATAGTAATCCTAGTCAAGAAATAATTGTGGAATAGGCAATTAGGACATCCCTCTTTTTTTGTCCTAAAGAGATTATATCCTAGTCTTTTTGAGCATTGTCAGTTAGAGTCTTTAGTTTGTGATGCTAGTGAACTTGCTAAACATAAAGAAGTTCTCATATTTCCCATAATAATAATAATAATAATAGTAATTCAATTCATTTCACGACTGTTCATTCTCATATATGGGGTCCTACAATTATTTTATTATTTGGTTATAAATGGTTTGTTACCTTCATTGATTGTTGTATGAAGTGCTTTCTTGCTTTAAATCTTTCCATAACATGATTAGAGCATAGGTTGATGCAAAGGTTAAAATGTTCAAAACTGTTGATGGAACTGAGTATATGAATAACATGTTTCAAGCTTATTTAGACTGTGACGGAATCATACATCAAATTAGCTGTGTGAATACTAGTGCTCTAAGTGTAGAATCTAAAAGAAAAAAATAGGTATTTACTAGAGGTAGCTAGATCTCTTCTATTAACTATGAATATTCCTAAGACTTGATGCAGTCCTTTGTACAACATATCTTATTAATAAGATGTCTCCTAGGACACCACCCAATTTCAAAAGCCCTAAAGCTGTTTTACAGGGTAATAACTCATAAATTGTTCTTCCAAAAGTATTTGGTTGTGTTAGTGCCATCACACATGATACACCTGGTCAATCGTGGTCTCTGCAATCAGCTCCTAAAAATCCATGTGGTGAGTCTTTTATAACTCCCAGTTTTTATTTTGAAGCAATTCCTTCTGATAATATATCTAACTCCGACCTTATAATTAATGATGTTGATATTCCCACTGCTCTCAGGAAAGAGGTTAGAACTTGTACCAAACACCCTATATCCCAATTTGTTTCTTACACGACTCTTTATCTCCTTCCTACAGAGCCATTTTGTTGTTTGTTTCTTTTGTTTCTATTCCACAAAATTAGCAGGAAGCACATAAAGATAAAAAAAATTGAAAGCATCAATAATTGAGGAGATGAAAGCTTTGGCAACAAATGAAGCTTGGAAACTTGTTACCCTTCATTAGGAAAGAAACCAGTGGGATGCAAATATGTGTTCACAGTAAAGCACAGGGCAAATAGCACAGTTATATATATATATATATATGTGCTCGAAAAATAAATAAATACATAAATATAAATAAATCAATAAATCAATAAATAATAAAGGATTATCCTAAATAAATCCTACAACCTATTTACTAAATATAAGAGTGTTAAATAATAATATAATATAATAGTTAGTGCTCGAAAAATAAATAAATACATAAATATAAATAAATCAATAAATCAATAAATAATAAAGGATTATCCTAAATAAATCCTACAACCTATTTACAAATAAGGCTAGTTTAGATTCTGTCAAAATTTTGGCAGAACCTCCCTTACAAATTGGATTAAACCACCTGCGTAAAACTACAATTCAACAATAAATTCCCAAAGCCCATCCATTGGGCAATTCACAACAACTAATCCCATTTGCCATAACCATTATTCATCAATCATACCCCATCTGGCATCTTCGTAACTCAACATCCACTATTTACATTTCCTCATTCACTAAAATTTCACTCCAATTCAAATTTCATTAACGATGTTGCATACTGGTATAATTTATCTACCTTTTCATATGTAACAAGTAATGAATAGTTTACCTATTAAACTCATCAAGTATACCAACTCCTAAGAACCAACAAATAATGTAACTATTTATCTTCTAAATCAAACTCAAAGATAAAAAGCTATTTAAGCCATATTCCATCGGGATGAAGCACTATTTTAGTTCGTACTCACAATTATAGCCACATAATCATATATACTCCGCATGCCAAATAATTCATATTCCTCTGTCAATCATTAAGTTTTTCCTAGCTAATAACTTACCTTATTAATTAATAACTATTAAATCCTTGACTCCTATTCGAAGGATAAATATCTAGAACACACATATATGCACTTAATAATTCAAAAATTCTAAACCAATTAACTGATCACAATCGGCTACCATAACTACCGTAAACTAATCCAAATTAATTTATTTATAAAAGACTAAAAGTATTTTATTTATATACATAGCTATTTAAATGATCTAATTTCTTGTTATTTAGTTATATCCACTTCGATAATCAACTAATCTAACATAAATACTAAAATATTCTTAAAATATTCTAAATGACCAGTATTCTTAATTTTTCAGAATTAAGTGTGTTTCTATCGAGGTTTCCTAATAGGAATCGTATTCAATTAACTATTTATTCAAAATCAACTTAATCAACTAATAATTCTAAATTTGAAATTTATATAAAAAATTAGGAGCTAAGTTTTAAAGCATACCAACCGAAAATCGAACGACAATTCCACGAACCGCGTGAAGGGAAAATTATTCTGCCTCTTGGAGTCTCGCAGAAGACTCGCCGGACCATCGAAAAATTGATCTTCGTTGGATTTGAGCAATTTCCACATTTCCAGACTCAAAAGTTCACAAGGAGTTCAAATCCATGCTCCATTTGTGCGTTTGGCAAGCCGGTTGGTCAAAATCAAGCTTGACAGTCGCTACGCTGCCCCCATCTATGGTATTCTCATCATCCAGGACCCGTTGCCAGAACTGAGAGAGGTTTCAGCATTGGGAGGCGACAGGGAGTCGATCAATGCTTGTCTCTCCCACTGGAACCGCTGGAAACGGCGTGGGTCACCGAAAATTGAAGAAGAAGAAATTGTTGAAGGAGGCAGCTTGGTTTCGCGCCCTAGCAGGCCCGTTCGGCGTGAAGGAAGGTCGAAAATGTGACCGGCGGTATGAAGGAACCCAACTGCACTTGCTCTTGTTGAGCGGTGGCCGAAAAATGAGGAGGGAGGGGAATGAGGTGTTGCCGAAGAAGGAAGAACAAGAAGAGAAAGGAAAAAAAAAAGAAGAAAAAGCTGGTTTCTAGACTATCGCAGTTCGATTCGAATCAGTTTGGTCTAATTCAGTGATTTGACTGGGTTTTTGCTTGGTTTACGGGGTTTTCACTTGGTTTTTAAAAAATTCAAACTAGTTTACAGGCTTGGTTTAGCAATAATAAAATATTTTATCCTGAATTTCATTGGTTGGAATAAAAATTTATTTTTTAAATGAAAATCTTATGAAATTGAATTTTCGGGTCATTTCAATCTTCCCCCCTTATAAAAATTCGTCCTTGAATTTTTTTTAAAAAAAATGACAAGGTAGGAAATGTACTATAAGCATGGAGTGACAGTGATTTTCGCAAGTGTACGAAATCGCAACAAGTAATATAGAGTGAAAGAGTATCGTATCCACAGGGATTGTATATGCCTGAAAGAACCTGTGATTTGGCAGTTTCAAAAACCAGAGCAAGACCTACAAGAAAACTCATTTAAGTCATTTGTTCTCGCTGAGTCTGTTGAACCTTAACAAAGTTCCTCGTAAATCTTCTTAAATTCCATGAAATAAGCTATAAGGGGCTTATCTTGCTAGTCGGCCCGATAAAATCGTTTGCAGACCTCATACATACGAGAAAGATTATCTTTTCCCGAACACAAGAATTCAAGATATTCCATCAATTCTTTAACAAACTCACAATGATGAATTAATCCAACCACTTAACTGTCAATAGAATTTCGAATCAGTAGAAATAACTTAGCATCTTCCCTTAGCCAACTTTGTCTAGTGTCACCAGTTGGTGGATCATCAATTATTAGATGATCATCTTTTCCATCTTTTTCAACACTCCTCAAATAAATTCTAATTGTCTTACTCCAATCTAAATAATTAGTTCCTTTCAATTTATGTTCTATGATTTTATTCATTGCTAGGATCAATTCAGTAATAGTAGCTTTAGAATCTATAGGTTCTGTACCCATTAATGAAACTAAACACCCCAACAGCAACTCAAAAACAGAGGCACTAAATAATAGCACGAACCCAACAGAACAGTAGCAACACCAAAAGGAATCGATAGCTGCAAACAACAGCAGCAAAATTCAAAGGAAGCGCTTAGTAGATGTTGCCGGAGTGGAAAACTACCCACTGGAAAAGACTCCTGACGCTGAATCGATCCTGAAGGACGAAACCCGG
Source organism: Jatropha curcas (assembly GCF_014843425.1). Next base: position 120,824 of record NW_023591367.1, on the reverse strand, counting down.
TCACCGAAAACTGCTGGACGCGCCCCCACTCGCCGGCGCCTGAGCCAACATCAGATTCTTCTGACAACGTGTGAGGCCCACTCGCCGATCTTCAGGCCAGCGGATTTGGTGTAGAGGTCGATCGAAGGTCACTCTCTCTTCCTTGGATGGCAGTGAGACAAATGCACAAGCCTAGGTGGGAGACCTAGACTGACAGTCACGAAACAGTAAGCTTCTCTCCTAAAGCGTCAACGCAGAAAGGAAAAAGAAAACACTAATGAGCCAAAGGCTCTCATACCATGTAATTTCAATGTGGAAAAAATATTCTCTCTACTTAATTTTCATCAACAGGGACATATATATCTTAGCCGATGATATCTCCACAGATCATTCCTCTGATTTAGGAACAGATTACAATTAATTTCCTGTAATTAATCTCTGCAATTCCTTTCCATATTCTGTTTGTATTTATTCTGTTTGTATTCTCCCTATTTAAAAGGTCTTGGACATCAATACAAAATCATCAAGAATTCAAAATCCTCAAACACTTTCATGGTATCAGAGCTTCAGTTCTGAATTCCCTCCCTCTCCTTTCTCTCCCATATTTTTTTTTAGCTGCTGCCGCCGATAGCCATGACACAAACAGAAGTCCCATCTTCGACCTCCAACCCTAAAACACCCACCCCCATTCACCCTGCCTACTCTATGGGACTAACTGACTAACATCCAATCAAAAATAAGAACCCTAGATGGTAGCACAGTTACATACACATCATGGGTGAAATTATTCAAGTTTCATTCTATTGCATACCGTGTTCTTGATCACATTGATGACACGCCACCCCCAGCCTCTACAGATCCATCGTACAGTGCCTAGAAAGAAATAGATGCCTTGGTGTCTCAATGGATTTACAGTACCGTGTCTGATGAACTGCTCACCCGCATCCTTGACACTGAAGCTACGGCTAGAAAAACATGGCTGAAACTTGAGAAAATCTTCCTTAGCAACAAGAAAGCAAAAGCGGCAGCTCTTGAAACAAAATTCGTTAATCTCACCCTTTGCAGTTCCGTTGATGATTACTGCAAGAAATTGAAAGACATCGCCGACCAACTGAACGATGTTGACCAACCAGTTATAGAATCCCGATTGGTCTTACAACTGGTTCGTGGCCTTCCTCAAGAATTCGACGCCATAGCTTCTCTTATTAACTCACAAAACGCAGACTGGGACCTTGCACACAAAACGCAGACTGGGACCTTGCACGAACCATGTTGAATAATGAGGTCATTCGCCAGGCTGCACGACAACAAACCACCTCTGTCCTTGTCACTCCAACCACGCAGACAAACCAAACCCAGCCGGCCGCAACTCAACAACCTGAAAACAATCAGCCTCACAACAGTTCTTACCACTCCAATTATAGAGGTCGTGGTTGAGGCAGACGTGGCAGAGGCAGAGGACGCGGCTACAGGGGCAACTCTACGGGGACTCCTTGGGCTATAACACATCAGTCCGCCAATCAAACCTACCCAAAATGGGCTTGGTGGAACACTCCACCTTGTCCCTACCCAACACAAACTCCATGGCCACCAAATCAAATTATCATATTCAAAACACACCCAATGCCCATTATGCCGCTTATTTAGAACAGCAGCCATACGGCCCAGCACCACCATATCCCCCTCCACCGCATACTGGATATGATGCTTTAAGTCCTTCCGATCTCAGCCAAGTTTATAACACGATGCAACTCAACTACACAGATCCAAATCTGATCATGGATACAGGGGCAGAACGTCATGTCACCGACAACCGAGGTATGATTCACAACCCTGACTCTTTTCCTGTTAACACTAAACTTTTAGTCGGCAACGGACACTATTTACCAATTGAGGGCTCAGGAACAGGTTACCTTCCCATCCTTAACCGTACATACATCCTCCCAAACATACTTTACAGCCCACATATCATTAAAAATTTATCTGTCCGCCGTTTAACGTGATAACAAATATTTCTGTTTGAATTTGACCCTTTTGGTTTCTCTTTGAAGGACCTCAAAATGGGACAGCTCCTTTCACCACAATAGTACGGAGATCTCTATCCTGTCACTCACCAAACACTACCACCACAAGCTTGTTCAATCACAATCGCCAAATTTACCTTGGCACGATCGCCTCGGTCACCCTGCACACAAGTTTTAGATGGGTTAACCAAACAGTGTTGTCTTCCTTGTAATAAGAACAAAGCATTTATTTTTTTTTTGCAATTCTTGTCATTTATTCTAATAGCAAAACGATTACCTTTTTATGAGTCAAATTCCTTTACTTTTTCACCATTGATAAAATTACATTGTGACTTGTGGACCTCCCCTATTTCCAACCAAATCTGGATATAAATACTACATGGTGCTAATTGTGATAATTCTCCAATTTATGATTTTTCCAATTATGTGTGGGTATACCCTCTCAAGTTCAAATCTGAAACTTTCACCACCTTTACTAAATTCCATAAACTCATAGCCACCCAATTCAACCGCAATATCAAAACTTTTCAATGTGACTTGGGGGGAGAATTTGACAACCATAACTTCAAAATTTTTGCCCAACAACATGGTCTGTTATTCCATTTTTCATGCCCCCAAACATCTTCCCAAAATGGTCGGGCTGAACGCATGATTCGTCGTCTCAACGACATCATCCGCTCACTCCTCATCCATGCTCAATTACCACCTATGTTTTGAGCAACTTCACACTTGCTTGCCTATCTCCATTAACATTCCTATCCAACCAAAACGTCTCCAATTATATTCACACCAACTTTTGCCTTATATTCGCATCTCCGCCACCCGACATACGATCACTTACGTGTGTTCGGGTGTGCTTGTTATCCCAATACCTCCGCAACCCAACCCCATAAATTACACCCAAGATCCGTTAGATGCATCTTCCTTGGATACCCTCTAGATTTTAGGGGATACCGATGCTTTGACCCTACAACCGGGAAGATCCACGTATCACGACATGTAACCTTTGATGAACAAACTTTCCCATACACCATTCCAACTCCACCCAAAATATACACATTTCTTGATGAACAACCACCACTAGGATTTAAGTTTATACAACCTCACCCAACACCAAACACCACCCAAACCCAAAAACGCCCAATCCCTCCTTACCCCATAATATACACCCGCCACCATAAACAACAGCCCCTTAACCCAGTGGCCAATGCTACGACACCCCAACACACTGCTGCACCTATCTCACAAAATCCCAACACTCAGACCACCGCTGTATCAAAACCCGCACAGAATACCCATCCAATGACCACTCGCTCCAAAGCTCGCCATGCCCTTATGACCACCTCAATTTCACCAATACCCACCTCTTATGCAAAAGCTTTTTCTGACCCTCATTGGTTAAATGCTATGCAGGCTGAGTTTCATGCTTTGTAGGAAAATAATCCATGGGAACTCGTGCCTCGCCCTCTTGACCGACCGGTCATTCGGTGTATGTGGCTTTTTCGTCACAAATTTAAATCAGATGGGTCACTTCAAAGGTACAAAGCACGTTTGGTGGTAAATGGACGTTGGTGGTAAAGTGGCAAAAATCCAAACGGTGGGGCATTGACTTGTGACGATACTTTTAGTCCCGTAGTGAAAACCCGCTACTATACCGGACTGTGTTATCCATTGCCCAGTTTCCCCGTTCTTGGCCAATACACCAGTTGGATGTCAAAAAACGCGTTTTACTGGGGCGATTTAAATGAAACTGTTTATGCATCCCCCCGGGTTTCACAGAATAGAAGATACCCTCATTTGTGTGCAGATGTGAAAAAATCCCTTCTTATGGGCTCAAACAGGCGCCATGGGCATGGTACACCAGATTTGCAAACCCATCTCCTGTCTCATGGGGTTTCGCAGCAGTGTGTGTGAACAATTTCTCCTATTCATTTTCTCAAAGGGAAATCGCTTGCTTATTTACTTCTGTATGTTGATGTATAGTTGCTCACTGCCTCTTTCTAATTGAGTTATTACAGGAATTATTATCCGCATGCTCTCAGCTAGAAGTTTTGCAAATGACAGATTTGGGCCGGTGGGGATCATTTCCTGGGGAATCAAAGTGACACGGGACATCTGCTGGGTTATTTTTGGATCCAGTCTTCAAATACACAAAGATATCATTCTCCAGAGCTTCAATGTCCCTTTGCAAACCGCTGTCCACCCCAGTCGATCTATCAATTCAAAACTGAAGTGCTTCTGATGGACCTTCTTTCCATGATCCAACATTTATACCGCAGTCTTGCTTGGCCGCCATTACAGTAATCTCACATTCCCACGCCCAGATATATCATATGTTGTCAAACAAATATGGCCTCTTCATCCATGGAACCGCGGGAATCCACACTATGCCTTTCTCAACAAGAATAATCCGATATTTACAAGGACATGATACGGTATTAAGAAATTGGCAAGACCAAAATACACATACCTTTGGTAGCATACTCAGACGCAGATTGGGGTGGATGCCCAGACTCCAGCGATCAACTACGTGGCTACTGTGTTTTCTTTGTGATAATAATTTGATTTCATGGTTCTTCAAAAACGGCAGCCTACGTATTCTCACGATCTAGGTGCAGAGGCAGAATATAGAGGAGTAGCCCAATGGCTGTTGCTAGAGCCACCTGGCTTCGCCAATTTACTTCTGGAATTACACCTCCCACTTTCAGTTAGGCCTCCGTCGTTATGTGACATATGTTTCCGCAGTGTATATGTCTAACAATCGGTCCAGCATCAACACACAAAGACACATTGAGATCGACATACACTTTTGTAAGGGAGAAAGTTCGAATAGGCCACATTCAGGTCTACATGTTCCCATCTGCTTTCAATATGCTGACATTCTTCACCAAGGCCTTATCTCGGGACATGGTGTTCCAGTTTCTTTCGATCCCAGCTTGAGCGTCTTTTTTCCTCCGCCCGCTCAAACTGCGGGGAGTCTTACCGAATGATAATTCTCCAACGAAATCATTCCTCTATTTTAGAACAGATACAATTAATTTCCTGTAATTAATCTCTGCAAATTCCCTTTCCCATATTCTGTTTGTATTCTCCCTATTTAAAGGGTCTTGTAATCAATACAAATCATCAAGAAATTCCTTTCCATATTCTGTTTGTATTCTCCCTATTTAAAGGGTCTTGTACATCAATACAAATCATCAAGAATTCCAAATCCTCAAACACTTTCAATATATACATATACAAGATACTATAAACCTAGTAGGAATCTAACTCCTAATAGAACTCTATTTACGGATAGTCCCTAACAGGTAGTAACAGACAAGATAGTCCCATATCCTATTAGTGTGATGCTAGTGGGTAGCAACAGACAAGATTGTCAAGTATCCTATTAGTGTGATGCTAATAGTTTATTTTTGTTTGTTCAATTTTTATTTTATTATTCAACATGTTCACAAAATGAATGTTTTGGAGATATGAATGCTGAGATGGATGTGTGATGGCAAAAGGTTGGACAAGATTAGGAATGATCACATTAGACAAAAATAAGCAAGTAACGAAAGTTGAAGAAAAAATGAGAAAATGATGCCTGAGATAGTACGGTCATGTGTTACATAGACTCTCATATGTACTTGTTGGTAAATGTGATATTTTGGTAATGGAAGGTGCTGAAAATGGAAGAGGTCAACCTAGAACTGCTTGAAGGGATGTTGTATGGTCTATGGATATTAGTGAAGATATAGCTACGAATAGAGCAAAATGGAGATAAATCAATGGAGATAAAAGATTTATGTAGCAGACCCTAATTAGTTGTTGCCTATTATATGCGTTGTTCTATTTATTAATATATCAAATGATTTGAAAATTCCCCTTCATATTAATATATCAAATGATTTCATAGTCTTTCCGATTTATACTTTGCTTTGCATTGATATTAATTTGATCAGAGTGGATACTGGAAACAAAAGATTCATATGGCCAACCCAAAACTATTTTCGGACTAAGACTTAGTTGTTATTGTTGTTGTATTCTAGAGAAAACCAGATCTGCCATATTAATTTTAAATCCCTAGTTTGTGATTTCTACAAACCCTAGCCCTAACTTCTAAGTCAGTCACCCATGTCAAATTTGCATCAATACACATTCAATGTGCATAATGTAGGTGGTTATTGCATTAAGACAATAAATATCAACAATCTGGCCACTTGCTACTAGTCCTGCACTCAGTATAAACAATCTAGATTTCATTAGTATATTAATCCATGCAATATTAAGTGCTAAGACAGTATTTCTTTTGGAAAAGCAAAACAATGCCTATGCTTTTACCTTTATCCATTATTCAAAAAAGCCAATATTGGAGTCCTAAGAACATAAATATAACTAGTAGCACGGTGTTGAAAGTTCCACTTGCTTTCTGCAGCCTAATTAAAAAAATTGTCAAAGCAAGTTGCTCTTTCATAAATTGATGTTTTCATTTTTCTTTTTTTTTTTTTTAATCTCTGATAGGTCCAACAATAAATTACCAAAATATGTCTTGGACAGTATAAGCTTGGACTAGTTCAGAAATAATAAATAAATAGCATAACCACAAAGTGCTACAATTGCAAAGTAGAGATGATATTATGCCCACCTGAACTGATGTACTACTAACTTCATTTGCATCTGCAAGACAGGAAATTATTTTTAGAGTTCCAATTAGACCCATCTTTTTGTACTTCAGATCAGGATGGTTGACCTACCAAATGGGAGCCAAGACAATGAATACACCATAAAACAAAGATATTAAGTGAACAAAAAAAGAAGTGTTTAGAGCAGAGAGTAAAGAAAGCAATGTTTAGGCATAATTCCAGATACCTGCTTTCGTACTATCATTAAAACCTCACTTCCAAAGGAAGATCCAAAACATTCAGTAGTAGATCGAGCAAACAGTGTGAGGTGACTGAAAATTTCATAAACCTACATGGGGGAAATGCCATGTGTGAAACTGGCATGACTTACGAACAGTCAACATATGAACATATAGTGACATTAATAATTATGGTCCATTAAGTAGCAGCCACCTTGTGTAGATTGTCAATGCTAAATCCCTCCAAGTAATCCAATATACCTGAAAACATAGAATGCAAGAAATAGATATTGGCAACTAATCACAACATTCTTTTCTCACGCATGCCTAAAACAATTAAGGGAACCAAGTGGCCAACAAATCAATATGCATGCCAAACATGAAATGGTTAAGCTACCATTTATATGCGTAGTAAGTGGAATTAACTCTTGGGCATATTTGGAGGCTAGCAAAGCCAAGACCTCCAGAGCAGAATTCACTTCAAAGCTAACTCCAGATCCAAGATGAGTTATAAGTGCACTAAGAACCTGCAAAGATGCTGGAATGAGACTCCAAACAGTCACCAGCTAAAAAATAAGAACTACTTCTTTGAGCTGCTTACTTCCTGTCTACAGTACGTATCTCCTAACTCTTCAAACAGACAAATATAAATGTGAGCGCCAAACTCCCTAGCCTTCTGTTCTCTGCGTGCCAATAAGTACTCCGATAGAGAAAGGAAGGACAGGAAACAATCCTGATAAAGAATAAATAATAAAAATAATGAGACAAAAAGGAGATCCCAAATTGCTAATATGATTCAAATAGTCATTAGAATGAAGCTGATAATTCATTCCATGTAATATGGCATATACCTGTACCAATTCTTTATTCCCACAAATACACTGGTCAACCATAACTTTCTGGATACAATTATCAACAACTTTCTTCTTAACAACCTTCTGAATGTTCTTTTGCATGGTTTCGCCATTCATGTATAACAACACAAGAAGCCACAGGTCTATGGCCTTATGATCCTGGGGCCTCTCAAGGCTGATCAATTCTTTCAGAATCTCTTGGCGTAGCATCTAATTATAACAGCAAATACAAAAAGAGGAGATCAATAAGATTACTCACTTGTAAGCTAAAATCAGTACAGCGGACTTACATTCTTGAATAGAAGACTAGTTCTTAAGGCATCAAGAACAGAAGCCTCTGTATTATTGCCCAAGGGTGATTTTCCCTTGAGTTTTTTGTGCTGGATTGAATGAGAATTTGATATCCCTATGAACTTAAGCTGCTCCCGAATCTGCGACACTATTCTTCGAACATTCTGAGAGGTTGCCGAAAGTAGTAAAAATCTAAGTAAATAAGGCATGTGTTCTCCGTCAATTGTCCTAATGTAAGACATTGCTATAGTAACAACCTAGAAAGAGAGGATAGAGGTTCAATAATAAAACATAAGAATTTATGAGGAGAGATGTTAATAAAGAAAGGGTAAAAATAAAGAACCTGTTCTTGCAAAATCTCATCCAAGTTAAGGTTGGAAAAACAGTCAAGCACCGAAATTATGACAGAAGAATCTTCCTGGAGCATTTGTCCAAGGGAATCAACTACAGCCTTAGTATTTTGATCACCTATTATCTCGGGCAATGATCCTATAATCTCTTTCTTCAAATGTAGAGGGCAAATAGAAAGAACTTGCATCAATTTATCGCAGAAAGCATTAGAATCAACCATAAAATCAAGCCATCGAAATTGATTAACGATAAGTCGAGCGGAGTCGTCCTGGAGCGAACATTCAGGATGCACATCAAAATATTCAGGAAGTTTCTGCAGAAGCAACATTTGAAGGTCCAATTGGATGGCCGGAACCAGCAAAAGTTGTCGCAGTAAGCTTTCACTACTGCAGTATTGGTTCGAAGAAACCAAAACCCTATGAATAGTCCAAACAACAAAATCAGTTGCCTACCCTTTTTCTCAATAATAATTATTAAAAATAAAAATACTATGAAATGTAAGTCTAATACACGGACCTCTGAAGATTTTTGGGAGAGTCGATGTAAGAAGAGAAACCAGCAAGGAAATGAGAGCGCGTAGCAGCTCCATTTTCTGAAGCAGAAAATAGGCGGTCGAGATGGGAGCGGAGCTTGTAGAGATTAGCAGGAAGGCAGGGCGGGCCCGAGGGATTGTTCAGTGTACAGCCTGCATCTGCCAGAACACACAACATTTTATCAATGGGGCCATTTTTTTCTGAACAAGATGAAGGTTCATCAGCAGTGGATTTGGGGAATTTCGTTGGAGGGAGGGTGGAGGCAGAGGACAAAGAATGTCTCTTCCGGGAAGGGATTTGATGATGGAGGAATACCATTATTGCCTGGTGTCTGGCGTTGTGTTCTTCTCCGCTTGGCGCTAGTGTGCTACTGCTTCGACTTCACAATGAAATATGACTTTTCGAGTGGCGTAGATGGCGCCAAATTGCCATCAATGGGCGAAATTGGGGGGATTTGTAGCATTTGGGCTTCCCAAACTTTTCTTGGGAAAGGCTTCAAAACCCAGACCAGATGAGACCCTGCCTCGTTGCAGACTTATTTTATTTTCAATTTTAGGGTCCATTTATTTGCGGAAAATAAATTAATTTAAAATATTTATATCTATACCTATATCTGCCTGTATATCTATCTATCCATATTATATATAAAAGTGAAAATAGAGACGAATGATGTGATTTCTTATATCATCATTTAAAATATTATAAAGTACCCTTAACGACAATTAATTAAAAAGTTATATTTTATTAATTGATTGGATATAATTTATAAAAATTATTTTTTCAGCCAATCACGTGCGATCTGATTATCTTCTTATAAATTAATTTAAAATATCTATATCTATACTTATCTATATATCTATCTATCCATATTATATATAAAAGTGAAAACAGAGAGGAATAATGTGATTTCTTATATCACCATTTAAAATATTATAAAGTACACTTAATGACAATTAATTAAAAATTACAGTTTATTAGTTGATTAAATATAATTTATAAAAATTATTTTTTCAGTCAATCACATGCGACTTAATTATCTTCTTATAAATTAATTTAAAATATCTATATGTATATCTATCTATATATCTATCTATCTATATTATATATAAAAGTGAAAATAGAGAGAATAATGTGATTTTTTATATCACCATTTAAAATATTCTAAAGCACCCTTAATGACAATTAATTAAAAAATTACAGTTTATTAGTTGATTGGATATAATTTATAAAAATTATTTTTTCAGCCAATCATGTGCGATCTAATTATCTTCTTACTTATGTGAAGAGTGAAAGATATCAAGTTCGAATCCTCTCAACCACAAGCATTTTCACCAATTTGATTATTGTGTAGCCCAAAGTGTTATTTCGGCCTATCAGACCTTCTAATGAATAAAAAAATTATTAAATAAATAAATATAAATAATTAAACATTTCAAAATTTTAAATTTTTTCTTTATTAAATTTATTTTTTAATGAATATAATATCTATCTTCCTATATATCTATCTATCTATATTATATATAAATGAGTGAAAAATAGCAGAGTAATAATGTGATTTTTTATATCACGCATTTAAAATATTTCTAAAGCAACCCTTAATGACAAATTAATTAATAAATTAACAGTTTGGAGATTAAGTTGACTGGAGGATAATATATTTATAAAAATTAATTTTCAGGCCGATCATAGGTGGTTTTTTTTCTTATGTGAGAGTGGTTGTTCGATCCTCTCCCAGCATTTTCACCATTTGATAATTGTGTAGCCCAGTTTATTTATCAGGCCTATCAGTAGAACAGCGTGTCTAATGAAATAAAAATTATTAATAAATTAAATATTAATAATTAACAACATTTCAAAAATTTCATAAATTTTTTTTTCTTTTTTTTATTTTTTAATGAAATATAATATGACAATTGGAGAAATTATTAAATTTTTTATATGGTTTTTATTATTCTAAATAATTTACATTCTATTTATAGGAAAATATATGCTATAAACCCCAAAGAAAAAGAAAATATTTTTTTTCGTTTAAATGAGTTGTGTATGATATAGAATTGTGGAGGAATATTTTTTTTTAAAAATAAATTTCTATAAGTTATAATAATTATTTATTTAGGGAAGAGAAGATAAAAAAGAAAAAAGTATATTATTGTTTATTAAGTATTTTTTGGGGTTTTTACTGTTTGGTTAAGAATTTAATTGGAAATACTAAATTATTTTAGAAAAGGTAAAATTTTTCAAATAGAACGTTTACTTTTGAAACCACTAGAATATGGGTAAACAGTATAAAAATTTTAAATTTTAAAAAAAAATAATATTTTTGATTAATACTATTTATAATAGTTATATAGTAACCGTTGAAACATTTTTTTTTTAAATTAGGTGAGTTTATCAAATTTGATTTGGTTGTGTAGCCGGAAAATATTATTTCGGCCATATACGGTCTCTTAATGGAATCAAAAAAATAAATTTTTAATAAATATAATAAAAATATGAATTAAGCATTTATCAAAATTTAAAAATTTTTAATATTTGAGCTAAATTTATTTTTAGATGAAATGATATATGATAACAGTACATCTTGAAAATTTTTTATATTTCATATTATTACTATCTTTAATTATGATTTAAAGAATATAGGAATAAAAAAAGAGAAAAATATAGAGCTTTTTTAATTAATATTATTTTTTTCTTTATGTTTAGGAATTATATTTATTTTAAAAAAAATAAATTCTTCAAATAGAACTATTTTAAAAAATATAATATTTTGTTTAGGAGAGAGATAAAAAAAAAGAAGAAAAAAGTATATTATTTACTATTAATAATTTTTAGGTTTTTTTATATTTCTGTCATATTTGATTGGATATTATGTTTTAGAACAGTAAATATTTTCAAATAGAATTTATAATGAATTAAACATAAGGATAGTAAGATTCAATTTTAATTAAATATATAGAGTATATGTAAGTATTAGTATATAATAAAATTTTAAATTGGATATAATTTTATATATCAAAGTATACATTTAAAAACGTTTTTTTTATTTATTAGGTGAGTTTTAGAAGGAGTTTTTTTATTTCTTAATAATAATTTTTCTTTTTTTTTGTTAGCTGAATAATTTGAATAAACATAATTAATTAATTATTAATTTAGTAAAGAAGATTTATATCTCCCTTGCAATAAAACCCTTGCAATAAATAGATGGCCTATTGATGGTTAAGCAATCTTAAGTTTCTTGATATTTTTTTCTCTTATATCCTAAATCTGTTTGACTTAAAAGAAAATAGTGTTTAGGAAACTGAAAGAAAAAAAACTAGAACTATATATTTATATTTTGGTGACTTTTTGGATTTCAAGAATCTATATGTATGTGCATATATTCCTTTGTCTAATATACTAGGTAAATAATACTGTCACTATAGTCAAAGTGATTTCCATTATCAATTCAGATCATTTTCTCATTTATTTTCTTTGACCTAGTAGTAAAAATAATTTATTATTATTCTTCATTATAGTTATATATAGATATTGATTTGGGATTTAGAACACGGGGTTGGAGATTAAGTGATGACTTGATTTTTTTTTTGAACACCTATTAGGATTATGGACTAAAGGATTAGTTCTCAGGATTGGGTTGAACTTTGTTCTAAAATCACTTCATTATATAAAAATAGAATTAAATATATAATAAATAACATTGCAAGTAATTTGTACGGTAAATTATAATACAAATTAACCACTTGTATTTATTTCATTATATAAAAAATAGGAATTGAACATATTATCCATAAATAACATTGCAGTAGTAATTTGTGGTATATATAAAAATAGAATTAAATATATAATAAATAACATTGCAAGTAATTTGTACGGTAAATTATAATACAAATTAACCACTTGTATTTATTTTAACCTAAACAAAACTTATGATATATATATAGATAGATAAAAAATAAGTATATAACGAGTATATTCAACATGTAACACACGTGATACAAAAGACTAGTACTATATATAAATGTGGGAATAGAGGGGTAATGAGATTTTCGATATCACCGTTAGTGAAATTTAAAATTTCTTGAAATAGCCTTAGCCGTAGTCAATTCAAAAATTACATTTTATATCAATAAGTGTTTGGATGAGTGGTTCAGCACTTTTCTCCCTTAAGTGAGATCGAGGGTTTGATTTTCATGGATAGAGTAAATATTAGCCGTGAGCACTTTACCCCTTCTTAGACCGACCTAGTGTGAGTAGCATTTAGTGGTTAAGACAAAAAAATTACATTTTATTATTTGATTGGATTTAATTTCTTAAAATTATTTTTTAAATAAATACATGTATAAATGAAAAAGAAAAAAGTATATTCTTCTTTTTCTGTATGATTGTCGGAAATTGAAGGTTTATTCAGTGAGGACTAAACATTTTTTCTATATCATCTTTTTTATTAATTAATTAACCTATTTTTTATTTTAAATTTGCAGTTTAGAAAAATAGAGTAACAAAATTAGATTCTAGCATTATTTACTTTTTTAATTTTTATTTTTTTTATTACTAAATTAATTTGTAACTGCTATCACTTTAATTTAGTAAGATATTTATATCTCCCTTAAATAAATAAATGACTTCTTGATGATTAAATATTTTTAATTTTCTTAATATTTTCTATTATATTCTAAATCTGTTTGACTGAAAATAATATAGTATTTATAAAATTGTAAATAAATTAGAACTATACAAGCTAATGAAATTGCCCGCATTTTGTTGTGGGCCTCGCCTTTAATATTTTTTCATTTAAAATTAATTTTATTAATATAATTATTAATTTTATTGATACGATTATTATTTATCGTGTACTTAAATTTTTATATATTTTTTCATGGAAAAAGTATATTCATTTCATAAATTTTTTGTTTTACTATTTTTTATTATAAAAAATTATTAAATTTTATACAAAAGATTCATTTTATACTTTTAGATTTTTGGAGTTTTTCTTTTCAATGGAATAACGCATTATTATTTATCGTGGTACCTTTAAGATTTGTTATATAAATTTTCTTCATGGGGAAAAAGTATATTACATAGTTATAAATTTTTTGTTTTAACTATTTTTATTATAAAAATTATTAAATTTATAACAAATAGAATTCATTTTAATACTTTTTTATTAAATTTTATACAAAAGATTCATTTTATACTTTTAGATTTTTGGAGTTTTTCTTTTCAAAGAAAAAACTGTTGGTATTTTAACTATCAAAAAATTTTAAAAAAAAATTAAGATTACTTATCATAATTTTTCCATGTATTTTACTTTTGTCGTTGAATAAATACATGGAATATATAGAAATCCAAAAACATTAGTGCTAAGTAAGTATTTTAATTTTCTTAATATTATAGTTGCGAAGAAATGTGAAAATGCTAAAGCAATTATTTGGTGAATTGGATAGTTCTTAAAATAAAATGTTATAAAATTTTAATTATATATCTTTAAAGTAAGTTTCTACTTATCACAAATTTATATCGAGTCAATTCTATATAAACAAAAAACGATAAATTATTTCTACTTATCACAAATTTTAGACTTATAACGCTAAATATCGAAGAAGCAAGTATATGGTCACTAAGTGTTAGAAAGACATTAAAACAAAATTGTGATGATAAAATGTTAAACATGGGAAGGGGCAAAATAGAAAAAACGAAAGTACATAGATTATATGATGTTGTTGTTCTAAAATGTGGCATTCCAGCTGTTACTTGGTAGATGAATAATAACTTTTAGTATAGGACAAAATTACAAAATGGCAGAAGCATGTAAGGGTGGCCATATTACGATTTCGGGAACCGGAATCGTCGGTTCGAACCGGTTCTGAACCGTAACCGGAACTGGTGGGAATCGAAACCGGTCCGAATCGGAACCGGAACCGGATATTTTCGATTCGGTTTCAGTTCCAGATTTCTGGAATCGAAACCGGCTATTTCAGAAAATCGGTCGGAATCGGATTGGAACCGCTGGTTCTCCGACCGGTTAGAACCCCCGGTTCGAACCGGCGGTTCTAGCCGTTATAAACTATCAGTTTTGTGTTTTTTTTTAAAAAAAATTTATTGTGAAATCTCTTAATTACCCCTTCCCAACAGCCATAAACGGCTAGTTTCAAGGGTATTTTTGGAAAAATAATTTTTTGGATTTATTATAAATATTTGTGGTTCTTTTTTCTAAAGAAAAAGAAAATCTTATTGTGAGAAATCTCATTAATGTACGCGCCTTCCAACAGCCATAAAACGGCATAGTTTTCAAGGGGTATTTTTTGGAAAAAAAAATAATTTTTTCATTGGGGCATCTTATTATAAATACTCATTTCAATTTTACAAATTTCATCACAAAAAAAAATCTCTACTCTCTCTACCTTACTCTTCTCCTACAATATACCCTACACTCGTACTCTATATATTAACTTCTCTACTCTCAATCTCTGCTTTATTAAGTTAATTATTCTCTGCTATTTTTTTTTATTCAATTTTTCCAATTATATTCTATTATTCCATATAATAGCCAAGGTGGAAAGGAAACTTACAATCTTCGCGGGGTACAGCGGCAAGGGAAAGATTTGGGAGAAAACCGAGTCACAATATCAATCTATCGCTACAAAAAAGACATTCTTTGGGGAGATTTCACTCCCACGCATTTAATTTGGAGGGGAATATCCAATGCAAATTGGAAATTCCAACTCCAAGAATTTTGGAATTAAAATGAAGCAATTACAAGAAAGAAGGAAAGAGCAAGAGCAACGAGCAATCATAATATTTGTTGGAAGAGCATAGACACAAGTTCGACACTATTCGCAACACTTCATGTATCAAAACGAAAAAAATTCAAAAGTTGGAGAAAATGTAGCGATGTTAATTCTATGCAATTACTATGTGGGATAAATACCCTTATAAAATTTAAAACCAAGCGGGGCCGGGGGCTATGGGAATTCATTTTGGAAAGGCATTATAGACGACCAAAAACATGCCAAGCAAAACTAGGAGTTGAATCGTCTGTCAAATGACACAAATATTTCGGGGTGCAGCCATCTTTGCTAAATCTTTATCCTTTATTTCAATATGTCTGGAAGAAAATACAAAAAAGAAGAATTAGTAAAAATAATAATCTCTATGGAAACATTTAGCTGATTTTAGGTTTTTGGGTGAAAAAGAGGTACGTTTTAATAATTATTGTCCAAAAAGCTTTGAATCCACTTCTGCTAAAAAAGAGTGCCAAGAAATAAATGTAAAGAACTATTTCATTTTCACTTTAATATAATAAAGGAAAAAAAGGATTTAGAGCTTTCATTTTCCTCAAATGAAATTTGCGGGTGGTTTCCAATTATTGTTTTGTGATAATTCGGTGAAGTGATCAATGCAGCTGCGTCAAATTGCATTCTTATATGAGGAACATTTGAAACTGTCGAATACGGTGGATTGATGATAGATTGGAAATCAAAAAAAGAATTATTCGGAGGCATCTTCGTGGAGTTTCTTGATGATAACATGCCCATAATCAACTGGGCCATAATATTTATAGAATAAGAATATGTTCTCAATTTTAGGATAACTATAAGTTGACCAAAAAAATTTTTTTTCATTATCATTTGATATGCACTTGCTGAGCTAATACTAAATCAATTATTGAACTCTTAAAAAATATTTATACTCACAAATATTGGGTGAATAAATTTTTATTGCATAAGAGATTAAAGATAGTGCTGTGCACCATGTTTTAAATTATGAGTATACAAGATGGGTTTAAAAATTCACATTGAATAACTTTTCTATTTTCTGGCCAATTAAAAAAAGGGCCTATTTTCATATTTAATGCGGGACATCCCCACGTGATCGAAAAAAATTGGGGCCTTAAATTTTGTAAATAGAAAATAAATAAAAGATCACAAACAGTGACGTTTTCCCCAAGGGATGTCCCAACCTCGTTGGAAACGAAATTCAACATGTGAATGTACTAACGAGTCCCTTTTGGACCTTATATAAGAATTATTATTCCCTTTTTTTTGGGTATCTCC
The DNA here is from genome assembly GCF_014843425.1 of Jatropha curcas. The sequence goes on along the minus strand of NW_023591367.1, from coordinate 103,895 downwards.
AATAATAAATTGGAAGATAATTAATTTATATATCCCCCCACCAAAGGATGTGGGAATATTTGTGCAAAAATTTTAGGGATATTTTAAAAATGTTCTGATATATTTATAGAATGAGAGCTAAGCTTATCACAAATTTAGTGGGGGGTTTATTCCGCCACCATCTTGCAATTTCATTTTTTACCTAATGTGTGATTAATATGTTTAAAGTACGGCAGCTCTCCACAGAATTTGAGAAATCAAGAATTTGAAAATGATTGTATATTAAAAGATTATATTTTTTCAATAAAAAAATGGTTATCTTATTTTAAAAATATACCACCATTTTATCTTGTTGCAATTGTATTTGATACTAGATGTAAAATTGATGTTTTATGTGAATATTTGACTATTTGTTATGAAGTATTAAATCTTGATATAGAAGATAATGTTAATATAAATTTAGTATTGCATAAAGTTAAACAAAACATTATGCAATTATATAATGAATTTGTTCAATTTTCTAGTTCATCTACTTCTAATTCTTCTCAATCTAATATTCAACAATTTCCAACACAAAGGGTAAGAACCCAATTTTCAAACACAAAGGGGGTAAGTGTGTTTGGTGTTACTCACCAAGTCTACTACAAAGATCAAGAAGAACCAAAGGGGGGAATACCAATGTCTTGTTCACCCTGAAATTTTGGAGGATAATTAACTTAACACACATTTTTACTTTTTGAGCTTTGGTATGATTATGCGATACTGATTTTTTGCCCAATTTTAGATTTGGTGAAGTCGTTGCACGCCTAATAGATTGCTTGTATCCAAAATTACTTCTATTAATTGCAAGAAAACAAGTTTAAACAGCTCCCGGTCTCACCACTGTTGCAGTCTTGAACAAGCTTTTTAGTTAAAGGCGAGGAGAACATCAACTATGATTGTGAAAACACCGATCTCGGTATGACTGTCCCATTAGATAGCACAATCCAATGCCGTGGATGATTGAGCGAGGACCGAACTAAGAGCAGATCAAGAAAATCTAAAAAAGAAAATGAAGAATTAATAATGATTTATACGATGGATTCCTTCAATCGGAGAACGTACTCAACCGGGTATGAGGTGCAAATAGCGATTAAGGTAATTGGGGATAAAATTGTAATATAGAGGTAAAGTTAAAGAACTACGTAGGCTTTGGAGGAATTACCTCTAGCAACCCCAAAAGGGTTAGTAGGAGCAACTTAATTTTTCTTTTTTTATAAAAAAAAAATTCAAGGTTTACAAAGCCCCCGTCTTTTTTTTAATTATGAGTTCAATTTATTTAAAACAAAAATAAATGTCAGTTGAAGATTTTTTTTTAAAAAAAATAATTAGTTTCAAGTCGTAGTAAAAAAATAATTATAAATTGAAGGTTTTTATTAAATTTCTTCCTACGCGCTTCGCACTTTTACAAAAACCTTTGTGCACAATTTATTAAATTTTGAAGAGACCGGGGTCCTCAAAAATTTTAAAAATTTAAAAATTTATGCCGATTCCGCCCCGGGAAAAAGACACGTCGGAAATCATTGAGGTGTTGTCTACTATACGTACTGGTCGAATCGAACCCCCAGAAAAATCGGAGACCGTTCGGGATTCCCAACTGGGACGAACCCGCTAAGGGTTGTTTTCCGGGAACACCGTGGGCCACCACCTAATGTAAGACAATGAAAATGGGAATATGGTTTTAAACGTAGGGAAATAAACACAGTTTCTACCTACCATGTTTTGGGTTTTAGTTTTTAAGGTATATACAATAAACGATGTGTCTGTTTTATGGGGGAGTTTTTTGTTTTTTCTTTGAAATCTTTATCGGGGGGTAGATTTTAATGTGTATCGTGCATATATTCCTTTCTGCTTATGCATTACGTAAGATTAATAACCCTGGTCGGTAAATAGTTTTTAAAGGTATTATCATTATCATCGTTAAATCATCAAGCTCATTTTTTGTTTTTCTTTTTATCGAAAGACAACGGAATACTTTATTTTTAAAATCTTTTTTCCTTTTAAAAATTATAAAGTATATGCAAAATTTTTTAAACAATTATATCGTAGAGCACTTATTTTATTCAAAATAAATAAACTTAATTGCATTATTAATTTATTTAATAGAAACTTAATGCGAAATATATTTTTAATATTCGCGAAACCCAAACATCCCCAAAAAGCTAACTAAAACGTATAAAAAGATCAAAGAAACAGAATAAAAAACCAATAAACAACCCATCGATTATTGGGGCCCAAAAACCCAAAACCTTTAAATGCAATACCCAAATCGCCCAGAAACCACATTAGAAGCGATTCCTAGAGAAAAACATGAAATAATAACTAGTTATTCTGTCCCATTTTCCCTTTTCTCCTCTTCTCTCCCCGTTTTCAAGCGACAGCCCGCCGTCTCCCGCCCTTCTCAGAGCCTAGTCCCATATTCCGTTCCGAGCGAGGCTCAAGCTCCGTATCAACTTGATCCAAGCCCCTCACCTTGCTACCTAACCCCTCCGGCCCACCTTCGCTTTCTCTATCTTCGGGTTCCGTCGGTAGCCACCAGACGAGAGGGAGGAAGAGGCCTGAAGATTTCTTTGCACTGGATTCAAGCTCCCCCAGGGGACTTCCCGGCAACCGGAGATCGAAATCGGTAGGCGACCGGAGTTCGCCCTACTGCCATTGAGTTCCGTTCCCTCCGCCACCCAGAGTATACAATGTATTAGCACCGGCATTTCCTTTGCTTCGCGACATATAGATCCGCAGAACGATCAGCCAGGTGAAGGATGCAGAGTTTTGGGGTTTCTTTTCGATCCGGACAAGCTCTCACTCACCTCTTCATCTAGTTTACTTGGTCGACATTTCTGGGCGAACACAGGCGAGTCCCCGCTGAAGCTCCAATCAAAATAGCCTCACTCCATCTAACTATGATAGCATTCTCTGCCGGTTACTATCCCTATTTACATTTTCCATCAAGCTAGGCATCAATGGGGAGATTGGGCATTTTTGAAACAAAGAAAGCCACTGCCCGTCGTTCACTGCAGAACCCGCAAGGTTTTGATTTCACACGCGTGTTATCGGAGCTGGTTAAGGTTAATTCCAACATTCATTAGTTTAGTTGATTTTATGAGGTTCCTTGATCCCAAAAGATGCAGGAATTTTGAATGTCATGGAGAGTCAAACTATTGTGCATAAATTTTAGACGCTTAGCTCTATAGATTGTTACTGGGAAGGATGTATGAATTTATTGCTTAAGTAAAGCGGAAAATAAATTGATTCCAATAAGCAGCGACAGTTATTAGGTCTTTAAATTATTTATGCGTGAAAAGAATGGATAAGATTAGCATGGAAACAAGGGGGATATGTTATTTAAAGTTAAAAGAATTACCAGATACTACGGCAATAGTTTATGACTACGCAACAGTTGGTCCTGTTAATACTGTTGAAACTGATTGTGCAGGAATGTTACAATCAATATCAAGCACACGAAGAGGGGCGAGTATAGAGTCCTAAGTACTGGAGAATGTACGTCGATATTTTGCTCTCACTTTATATGGGTATGCGTGATTGTGCCTAATGAGCGAGTGCCTATATTGGAGCGGAGCATGCAGTATGACCAGAGTAAGGATTTATGTGGCGTCTAATTAATAAAATCTTTGGAACCGAAGAAATTTAAGGGTTCTTTAAAGGTTGAAAAAATAGCTAGTTAGCTATAATTTGCTCAAGTTTCTTCCAATATGCCTAAGAAAGATTGAAAATAGCTAGTTAGCTATATGCTCAAGTTCTTCATATCCTAAGAAGAAATTATTGAACTGTTTCCATTTTGAATGAGTTTTAAATTGAATTCTAATAAGTTATGTGCAAACCAGTGGATATATTATAAATATTAAATAGAAAATTTTGAATTCCTCGAGCTAGCAACAACTAATTAGTTGGTTTCTTGAATTATAGTGTTTGGGATGAGTATGTGAAGTTGTAAACTAAGTTTGTGACATCCTACTGAATCGAGTCGTTGCATTGAGAGAGTCGAGTCGAGTAGGATCAAACTAGAACCTAGTTCGAGCCATAAGAGTCCAGAGTGGGGTAGAATGAAATTTAAATTAAATCATTAAAAAAATATAAAGATTTAGACTCAATTGAAATAAAAGTATAAGGATTAGGACCTAATTGAAATAAAGTATAAAGTTTAGGTATTAAATGGTATATAAAGTTTAGGTATTAAATGGTAAAATATTGAAAATTTAGGTACTATATGGTAATTTTTTACATACTAAAAGATATATTTAGAGGTTATCCGAAAATTCCATTCACTTTCCCTTATCCATCTTCTCCTTCGTCTTCTTCCGTCACTTTACCTTCTCCATCTTCTCCTAAATCTTCCTTAATTTTCTACTTTAATATTCACCATTTCACGCATTAAATTCAACCTATAAATTTATCCAAGTAAGTTGAATTTCTTGAACTTCATAATTTTCATAATTTAGTGAGATTTTGGATGATTAATAAGATGTTATTATGTATAGGAGATGTGAATTCAAAGTGAGAAGAAAAAGGAAGCTAAGAAGAAGGTTTAAAGCTTTTTGGTTGAAGGTTTGATATATCTTTTAGTTTAACAAATTTTTGTATGAGAATATGTGTAGTATGATAGTTTTGAATATACCTGCTTTTTTAGTTTTGTAAGCCAAATTGTGTGTGTGAGTGAGAAGATCAGTGGTAGTTATAGATGATAGTGAGGAAGATATGTTGAGCGTACATAGGTCTGAGAATGTTAGATACAAGCATAAGGTGAAATTGAAATAAATAAAGTTGAAATATTGATTTACAATTCTGGAAATAAGATTATTTTGTTGGAAAACCTAACCAATAAATTACAAACCTATGAGCATTTGCATACCGTTTTAACGGGAGAGATGAATAATTAAGTAGGGGTATAAAAGAGTTATTTTGTTCCATATGGTTTTAGAGGTTCGTCCCCCCATAAGCCTTTGGAATTCCACCTAAAAATTGGACTTATAAATTGAGGAGATATAAACCAATAAAGGGTACAAACTGTGCTAGGCCGTGGAAACCAAACTGCTGGCAGTAGTGGAAAATTGGCTAAACTTTAGTTTCAATAATTTTGGACCTATTTTTACCACAATATTTCCAGGAGGTGATAAGAAGAATAATATTTGTAACCGCCTACTGTGTTATTTACCCCATAGAACTTTAGAATCAACCTAAGGATTGGGGCCTTATAAATTGAGATAGTTATGAACCTAAAATGGTACAAAACTGTGCGAGGCTTGGAAAATCCAACAAGCTGAGAGCAGACCTGGAGAAGTTTGCTCTTTAGCTCATATTGACTACTCTTACCCCAGCCATATTTCCAAGGAGGTTGGATAGGGAAAGAAGCATATTGTACCCCTATATGTGTTAGCCTAACCATAATAGAAATTTACGATTGACGCTAAAATTGGGACTGTAAGAAAAGAGTTATGCCCTTAAGACATTTGGGTGAAACATAGTTACAGGCTATACGACCCTGGAGATTTTTTTAAGGCTACATTAGAAATCGATGTTGGGATATGGCCACATATGTAGATTCATGTCAGACCTAAAGAATTAGTAAACAGCTTAATTAAAATAAAAAAAATTTCCATTAGATCATGTAATAGGGTGACTAAAAACTTAAGCTTCATAAAAGAATTACATAGAGTTTCGCGCCTGGCGCCGGGAAGTGCAACCAGTTAGATTATTGTTGCAGCAAGTTTCCTTTACAAAGTTATCGAAGGCAGTTAGGTCGTGTGGCACAATTATTACTCGCGGGTGCAACAGTTAGATTATTTTCATGCAAGTTCCTTTACAAGTTATCAATTGTTTGCATTATTACTCATTCAATATTACTTGTAGTTGTCTATGAAATGCTCTTAGAGCATGAAACAGGTTAGCAACGTATAGAATGAGACAGCATGCAGGTAAACAGCATGGTGTATGCATTTTATGAATAATTTACTATGTTTCTTGTATTATTGAAATACAGATAATATGCTCCATTGAGATTACGTAGAAACCACGTAGATAAGGCTATGTCGCGACATAGGATAGCAGATCTGCGCCCCATACAGTTTGGTACTCCGTCTACAGGTCGTTGAGTGGATATGATTCATATACGGGTTATATCAGCCCAGCCATACAGTATTCATCCAGTTTCATACAGTCCTTCTTATCACTTCGGCTTATCACTTCGGTTTCACTGTAACCTTATGGAGCCATACAGTTATGAGATTGTGTTATTTATAAATTATACGATATTTAATAAAAATTGCATAATGCATACAACATAATGAGCAACAGGTAAGACTATGAAAGTATAATGATATGTGTGCTTACATACTTATTTATTCAACTCTTCTTAAGTTGAGAAATCCACTGAGCTTTATTTGCTCAGCGAGTTATGGCGTGGAACCCTATGGAAATTAATTCCAAGAACTCTATGAAAAAATTTGGAAGAGATCAAAGATCAAACTAAACTCCCCTCTATTGCACCTAAAGCTTAAAGAAGCAAGAACACCAATAATAGAGTAAAAGAATAAGATAAACTAAAAGAATAAGATAAACGCCACAAGTAAATTGATAAGTTTACCTTGATTCTTAATGCAATAAGAAGAATGCAATCTCACACTCTCTCTAAAGCAAGAACACGCCTAAGCATGAAGAAAGTCTATTTCATTGAATTGTTGAATTTTTACAATATAACAAGTTATTTATACTAACTCTAAGAGGTCTTGATCCTTAAAGGATTTAGAATAATTAATCTAAATCAGCTACGGATAAGGATTTAGCTCATCTAAACCAACTAAGGATATGACTAATAAATCTTAACAACTTAAAGATTTGGTTAACTAATCCAAATCAACTAAAGATTGACCAAATCTAAACAAATCAAGGCTAAAATAACCAAGGGCGGCCGAATTATAGGAGGCCCAACCCATTATTATTGATACAACTCAAAATAAGCAAATTGGACTAACTAATCTCGCTAGAGGCAGAAGCTAGCACGGCCTGGGGCATGCCAATTCGCACGGGCGTGCTTCAGGGTGAGGGTTTCATCGCGAGAGTTAGAGGCGGGCATGGCCTGGGGCGTGCCAATACGCACGGGCGTGCTTCAAGGTAAGTGTTTCCTCGCGAGAGTCAGAGGCGGGCACGGCCTGGGGCGCGCCAATACACACGGGCGTGCTTCAAGGTAAGTGTTTCCTCTTTGAGCGTGCCTTATGCTAGAATTTTAGATTCCATCTCAACATATGCTTCCATCAATGTGAGAAACTTAGGTGTGCCTTTAAGTTCTTCATAGCACTTGTTGAAAGCAAGGTCATGGAGCCAAGGTCATGGAGCTCTTGTGTGACTTGTTCTTGAATGTGTAAGGACATGGTTGCTCCATACTTCTTTGCACGGCTCCTTGTAATTAGTCCACTAGAAAGTACTAATGGATTGCCATTGATGTGGTCCTTGTTCCCTTGAGCTCCATAGGTGTTTGGTGATAGTGGATTCGTATCATCCCCCCCTTCTTTAAAAAGATTTGTCCTCAAATCTGCATCCATGTCAAAGGGAGACAAATCACTAACATTAAAAGTCGCAGAAACACCATACTCACCTGGCAAGTCTATCTTGTAGGCATTGTCATTGAAGACTTGAAATGGACCATCTCCACATGCATCGAGCTTAGTCTTCCTTTGGTTGGGAAACCATTCCTTACGAAAATGTACCCAAACCCATTCACCTGGCATAAACACCAGCTTTTTCCTACCCTTGTTTGCTCTGTCAGCATATTGCTTGTTCCTCTTTTCTATGTTGGCTCTAGCCTTCTCGTGTAAAGACTTCACCAACTCTGCCTTTTGAGCGCCATCTAAATTAGAAAGTTCATTAAGTTCATCTTAAAGGTAAAGGAACAAGATCTAACACAGTTAGTGGACTTGAAAACCATAAACAAGCTCAAAGGACTACAAACCTGAGGTAGATGTATTACGATTATATGCAAACTCAATGAATGACAAACAATCTTCCCAAGTTTTTAAGTTTTTACCCATCTCAATGGACGAAGAAGGGTTCCTAAAGTTCGTATTTCACAACCTCAGTTTGTCCATCTGTTGTGGATGACAGTTGGTTAGAATAAAGTGAATTTAGTACCACCGCTTACCCCACAAAACGAAAAGTGTGAAAGGAACTTTGCATCCCTATCAGAAACTATAGTTCGTGGAACCCCATGTAACCTTACCACTTCCCTAAAGAATAGATCAACAACATTATTGGCATCATCAATTTTATGACAAGGAATGAAATGAGCCATCTTGCTAAACCTATCAATAACTACAAATATACTGTCCTTACCATGCCTAGTCCTAGGTAAACCAAGTACAAAGTCCATAGATATATCAATCCAAGGTGAACTAGGAACAGGTCAAGGCATGTATAATCCATGAGACATAGACTTAGATTTAGCCTGTTTGCAAGCTATACAAGAATTACAAACTTTCTCTACATCTCTATGCATATGAGGCCAATAAAAATGTTCATTTAGCATATCATAAGTCTTATGTACCCCAAAGTGTCCCATCAATCCCCCACAATGAGATTCAAGCACAAGCAAATCACGCATAGAACATTTAGGCACATAAAAAGTTTGCTGTCCTTAAACAAATATCCATCATGTCTATAAAACTTATCAAATTCTCCATGCTCACATGCTACATATATATTGCTAAAGTCAGAATCATTCACATATAAGTCTTTAATATACTCAAATCCAAGCAATTTAGAACTAAGAGCAGTAATTAGAGTATATCTTCTTGACAATGCTCAGCACACATGTATCTTTTCCATTTCTTGTATTTAATCAACATATGTAAAAAAATGTTTCACATCCTCCGTTCAATAAATTCAACCCACTTATCATGCCTCTTTTTATTGAGCTTTACCTTGACCCTCAAGTGTTTTAGGGCCTTATGATCTGTGGCGATTGACAAACCTCTGTAGGTAGTAAGTAGTGTTGCCATATAACATTTTGTTAGGTTATTACTAAGGCATACAGCTCTTTGTTCAAGGTTGAATAATTGAGTTTGCGCTACCTTCAATCATTCAATTTCTCACTAAAGTAGGCAATTGGTTTCTTTTCTTGCATTAGTACCACCCCAATTCTCACACCAGAAGCATCACACTCAATTTCAAAGGTACTTTCAAAGTTAGGTAAAGAAAGTATAGGTGCGGGTGTTAACTTTCCTTTAAGCGTGTCAAATACTCTCTGTTGTTCTTCTCCCCCACTTGAACCCAACTTCCTTTTTCATTATTTCTGTTAGTGGTGCTATAATTGAAGAGAAATCTTTTACAAATCTTCTATAAAACTTGGCCAACCCATGAAAGCTCCTAACTTTTGAAACTGATTTGGGAGTTGGCCATTCTTTCTCTCTTCAATCTACTTCAAACCTATGAACTCATAATAATCAAGAAATACAAGTCTATCTATACAGAATGGTTGCATTGGGTTAAGTTTAGCATACAATTGTTCAGACCTTAATGTTTGTAATACATATCCTTAACATGCTCACATGATCATTAAGAGACTTGCTATTAAATGAGTATATCATCAAAGTATACAACCACAAACTTTCTAGAAGGGATGCATACATGGTTTCTATGGAGCCTCATAAAATGTACTTAGTAGATAATCCAAAAGGAATTACTAACCATTCGTAAAACCATTACTTCATACTTAGTTTTAAAAGCAGTTTTCCATTCATCACCTGGTTGCATTCTAATCTGATGGTAACCACTCATTAAATCAATTTTAGTAAAGTAAGTTACCTCATGCAATTCATCTAACATATCATCAAGTTTAGGGATAGGGTGTCTATACTTTACAGTGATTTTGTTGACTGCTCTACAATTAACACACATGCGCCACATTCCATCTTTTTTGGGTACTAGAAGCACTGGAACGGCATAAGGGCTCATGCTTTCTCGCACCAAACCTTTCTCTATAAGCTTATCAACTTGCCTTTGCAACTCCTTTGTCTCCATTGGATTGCTTCTCCATTGGGATTTGCTTTATAGGCAGGGTCTATTTGGAATGGTGGAGCCAAGGAATGAAGTCATTTGATAATTCTATCCCTTAAAGGTTGGGTAAAACACTAGGTAAATTCACTAGGAAAAGACATCATCAAAATTCCTGCAAACATAGGAAACAAATATAGAAGGCAAAACTGTCAATTTAGTGTTTAGTCTTCAGCAAATAAAAAACATCTTATATACCTAGAAAGCAGACACAGGGCTTCTCTAAGGGCAATGTTCACATTAACCTCCCCTAGCTCTCGCATAAAAGTTTAGTTTCTTTTTTTCCTCTCTTCTGTTTTTTCACTCACATTGGGCCATTTGATTTGTTTTGTTATTTTTGTGCCCTCTTGTCCTCCATCGTTCTCTTTTCACTCTTTTGTTCTTTCGAAATCCTCACTCCCATTTTTCCTCAAGCCGAAAACCTCTCTCTCTCTCTCAAGGCATCTTTCCATTGATCTTCATTATACTTCTTTTTAATAGCAAATTGTTCCCACCAAAACATAGCATATCCCTTGAATTCAACAGCAGCAAGATGGGATTTCTTCTCCTGAGAATAGTTATGACATTCAAAGATTTGTTTTACCTTCCTTCCCCATTCAAGATACTCTTCAGCATTGTTGTTACCTTTGAATTCTGGAATCCTCATTTTAATTGATCCTAAGTCCCATCAATTTTATTAAAATAAGTGTCTTCAGTCTCCTCATCATCATGGGTTTGGAATCTAGTTTGCGGACGGACTCTAGTTGTATTAGAGCTTTGTGAAGCCTTTATCTCTTGCACTCTTGCAATTCCTCCCTCATGTCTTGGAGGAAATTGTTGTAGGTTCTAAACTGTCCTTGGATTGATTCCATGAAAAGTTTCAGTTGAGGATCTTTAATTTGAGTTCCATCCCCATTACCATCTTCAGATTTGCCTGTACTCATGGTTAGTATTCAAAATAGAAAACACGAAAAGATTTGAGTTAATGATAAAGCACTCCCTCATGTGTTTACACTCTATAATCACTCCTTGTAATTCCTCCAATTGTACTTCAGAATCTTAGGTCAACCAACCAACTCAAAAGCACGTTTAGAAATAGGGAAATAAACCTTAACAATAAAAGCAAGCACAAATTCTAGAAAGAAGACTCAAGAACGAGAATGGATGGTGGCACAAGGACAAGACTATGTACTACTTGATTATATTAATTTAGAGTGTAGTAAACAAACAAACACACCCTAATAATGTAATAGAAGCAAAAGAAAGCTCAAAAGCTCAAAACAAGAATAAAGAAAAACTAGAAATTTAAAAGACAATTTTTGGATATAATGTATTGAAATTTAGTTTACGAATTTAGTTTACTACAAAGCAAACCAAATATGGACCTAATTAATTCTACCCAAAACAAAGCAAGCAATCAAAGAAAAATCCAAAAAAAAATCAAAAATTTTTTTTATAAGGTCAAAGCTTAGCACGGACGTGCTTATATAGCTTGGTCTGACAATGAGAGTCAGAGCCTAACACGGGCGTGCTTATTGTGAAGCACGGGCGTGCTGACTTGTATCCTCTCTTATCCTATCAATATAACCCAATTTAGTTAGGATTAGATATTGACAAGGATTAGATAAGCTTAATCTCAAAAAGATATGGACAACTAATTCTTGTTACCTTATCCACAAAGTAGTTAAAATTAGATTTTATCAAAAGATTATAGTGGATGAGCTTAATCTCCACAAAATAAGGTCAAATCCCTATATCAAAAGATTATAGTGGATGAGCTTAATCTCCACAAAATAAGGTCAAATCCCTATGAATTAGGAACAAAATCCTTATGAATTAGGATCAAAATCCACACAACACAACTCAAGCTTCAATGGTGGATGAATTTTTCTTCCTTTTTTTTTTATAGAAACAAGAACGAAATTAAATAGGCACAATGATGCAAAATTCAAAATTAAAAACTAAGCAAAACAATAAGACAAACACAGGAATTTAAGAAAAAAAGAAAAATCACAAACCCTAGAGCTAAGATAAATAAGAATTTACCCTAATCTTTGGCTTTGATATCAAACTGACGCGGAACCCTATGGAAATTATTTCCAAGAACTCTATGATAAAATTTGGAAGAGATCAAAGATCAAACTAAACTCCCCTCTATGACACCTAAAGATTAAAAGCAAGAACATCAATAATAGAGTAAAGAATAAGATAAATGCCACAAGTAAATTGATAAGTTTACCTTGATTCTTGATGCAATTAGAGGAATGCACTCTGCACTCTCACAATCTCTCTATCAAAGTGAACACGCCTAAGAACATGAAGCAAAATTCTTGTAGATTTCTTATTTCATTTCAAATTGTTGTTTGCTTAAACAAGCCATAACAGCTATTTATTACTTAAAACTAAGAGGTCCTGATCTTAAAGGATTAGAATAATTAATCTAAATCAGATTAATAGGATAAGGATTTTAGCTAATCTAACCAACTAAGGATAAGACTAACAAAAGACTAACAAATCTTAACAACTTAAGGATAAGGATCAACTAATCTAAATCAACTAAAGACTAGCTAAATCTAAACAAATCAAGGATAAAATCCAGGGGTGGCCGAATTATAGGAGTTCCAAACCATTAACATTGTTATAACTCATATAAATATAATTGGACTAACTAATCTCGCTAGAGGCAGACTCTAATTCAGCCTGGACGTGCTTCATGTTGATTATTTCCTCTCGCAAGTTAGACTTTGGCACGGCTTGGGCGTGCTATTTGGCACCGGCGTGCTTCATGTTATTGCTTTTTCCTCCGCAAGTCAGACTCTAGCATGACCTGTGTGACATCCTACCGAGTCGAGTCTTTGCATAGTCGAGTCTTTGCATAGAGTCGAGTTGAGTCGAGTTGAACCAAACCCGGTTGGGGTAGAACCTCTGTTGGGGTAGAATGGGATCATAGTGGACTTACTGGATTGAGCGAGAAAAGAGCAAAGTGTTAAGGATTAGGATTTAATGGGCATTTTAAAAGAACAAGCTCTGTGGTATTAAGTTATAGCCTTTGGACAATTGCAGGTATCATTTTAGAAGTTTCCATCATTTATTCTTGATATTTGTGATGACTATATACGTAATCATCATTTACTTTCCTCATTGTTCATCTTTATCTTTATCTTCTTCATATTTTCTTCATCCTTTAGGCAACCTCAATTCTCTCCAAGTAAGTAGAGTTACTTGCAGCTTATTGTTATTCAGTCTCTACTTGAGTGATATTGTAGATAAGTTGTAAGAATTTTGATGTGTATAGGAGAAGGGATGTTACAGCAATCATGATATTTGGTGTATACAAATGAAGGCTCTACTGGGATCACTTGATGTGTGGGATCTCGTGGAGTCTGGATTCACCGAACCCGACGCGACGGCGGAAGCACAAATGAAGAAAGAAGAAAAGGAGGAGTTGAAGGAGCTAAGAAAGAGGGAGAAGAAGGCCTTGTTCACAATATATCAAGGTCTCGACGAAACCGCGTTCGAGATAGTCACCCCTGCTAAGACGTCAAAAGAAGCTAGGAGATACTCCAAAAAGGGTTCGGTGGTGTCGACAAAGTAAAGAGGAGTGTCAGAAGAGTTATTTGTTCCCTCTATGTATATAGTAGTCATAGAAGAGTTATTTGTTCCTCTATGTGTTAGCTTTGCATGGGTTTTTGAATCACCCAAATTGGATTTGTATATTGAGAGATATGATCAAAAGAGTCCAGACTGCGCAGGCTGGAAACGCGTCGCGACCTGGTACTGCGTAGGCTGGAAGCACGTTGCGCGCTCGCGACTTTGCACTGTGCGCGCGCTACTTTCACTTCAAACTCACTGACTCTCATTTTGTTCTTCTCGCGCTCGCGACCTTGCAAGACGCGCTCGCGAAGTTGGCCCTTGGCCTGGAAGCGCTCGCGACTTGAGTTGCGCGCTCGCGTAGTTGGCATGAAAACTCACTGTCTCTCATTTGGCACACTACGCGCTCGCGACTCTCAAGTACGCCAAGTACGCGGATCGCGACTTGTGCCTATAACACACTGTTCTCTTATTTTCGCATTCTCGCGCTCCGCGACTTTCACAGGCGCGCTCGCGACTTGGCTTTTCCGCATTTTTGACTTTCTTTTTCTTATGTAAATTGGGTTCTTTGCTCAAACTTGTATGGCATCCAATCGATTTCAAAACAAAAGACAACATAATAGAACATGTATCAAAACAACATCAAGCATGCAAATGATGGCTGGAAATCATACATGAACATTATTAATTTATTGAAGTGATGAAACTATTACTATTGATGCGTGTTATACAATTTTGACATACCAACATTCATGACGTCCATTGAGGTTAGGGTTTAGAAACCATGTCGATAAGGCCATGTCGCCGACATAGGATAGGGCAGAATCTGCCGCCCCTCATACAGTTTGTACTCCGGCTACAGGCCGTGAGTGGATCTTATTACTCCGGCTACAGGCCGTTGAGTGGATATGATTATATGGGCCATAGCAGCCAAGTATACAGTATTCATCCAGTTTATACAGTTTTCTTATCACCTCGATTTCGCTATAACCTTATGGAGCCATACAGATATCTGGACATAACATTGCATAAATCATACAGATAAATGAAAGATATCATGATATGTGTGCTGTGCCTTGTGTGCCTACATGATTCTTTATATACAAGTATGTGCTTTATTGTTTCTTTCCATGTTGAGATATCCACTGAGCTTTATTTGCTCAGCGAGTTACCTGTTTAACTCGCAGGTTTTGAGACTAGTCCATAGAGGGTCCGTTTACTTGCCGTTCATCTGTAGAGGACTCGGTCTTCAGGGGTAGAAACTCATTTGTGTATTCTTTTTATGGCATGTACAGGGCATACAGTTGGCCCAATCCATTTTGTAACTAGTATCATTTGTCTGTAAAGATTATAGACAGTATTAATTAACAGCAATCAGTACCTTATTCCATATAAAGCAATCTCAGGCATTGACTATTAGATTCAGTATACATTATGATCAGCATGCTAGTATGTTCATATTTGACAGGATGATGTCAGCATGACAGTCAGCATGACAGGACATACAGTCAACCAGTTTGTAGTGTCTCGTCTCGATTTATTCGGGTTTACGGGTGGACCGAGAAGGGATGTTACAATTAAATGATTTTGCCATGGTGCTTGCATAAACCTTGATAAAACAAGAATAGCAAATAACAAATCAGGCCTAGTAGCTGTTAAGTATAGTAGGCTTCCAACTAGACTTCTGAAATTCGAAGCATCAGTTTCTGCTCCTCCATCTGCCTTGAACAATTTTCAGTTTTAAACTAGTGGAGTACTCGCTGGCTTACTATTTTTCATTTTGAATTTATTCAACAACTCTTGAGCATATTTTCCTTAGGAAATGAAAATGCCATTTGATGCTTGATATATTTCCATTCTAAGAAAGTATGTCATGAGCCCAAGGTCTGATATTTCAAACGTCTCCTCCATCTCCTTCTTGAAATTGGAGATTAAACTTGGATTGCTACCTGTTACCAATATATCATCCATATAAATAGAAACAATTATCAAAATCACCATTCTCAGTGGATTTCACATGCAAGATTGGCTCATTTTCGCTCTTCACAAAGCTACATTATGCTAAGTAAGAGTCAATCTTACTATACCATGCCCTTGGAGCTTGTTTAAGGTGATACAAAGCCTTATGAAGCTTGTGCACCTTGTCTTCCATACCAGCAACCTTGAAACCTTCAAGTTTCTCAACATATTACTCCTCCTCAAGTTCACCATTTAGGAATGTCAATTTAACATCTAAATGGTAAATCTTCCACTGTTTTTGTGCAACAACAGCCCAAAGAAGTCTAATAGTTTCATGTCTTGTAACAGGTGCAAAAGTATCACGAAAGTCTATCCCTAGTTGTTGTGAGAGCCCTTTATAACAAGTCTAGCCTTATGCTTGTTAATAGACCCATCTGGATTTAGCTTGAACCTATAAACCCATTTCACTCCAATAGCTTTCTTCTTATTCGGCTTGTCAACCAAATACCAAGTTTGATTTCTAGAAATCATCTTCAACTCCTCCTTCATTGCATTTCTCCACTCTTCATGCTTGTGTGCTTCTTCAAAGCTTGAAGGTTCCACCATAGCAAGATTACACTGTTCATAAATTTTTGATAGAGGTCTTATTTTCAGTACTGCAATGTCTGTTGTTGACGTTAGAAGTGTGAAAATTTCCATTGTTTTGCCTGACTTCCAAGTTAGATCCTTGATTGTTGAAGGAACTAGGAAGATAATCACTAGATCCTACAAAACATGTAACAAGCTCATAATTTTCCACTTTCTTCAAATCCCAGTTCCAGTGAGCAAATTCATAATTACAACATCTCTACTCACTTGGATTTGATTTGAATTCGGGTTATAAACCCTATATCCTTAGAAGAGGTTGCATAACCTAAGAAAATTCATTTTTCAGTCTTCTGATCTAGCTTGGTTCTTTTAACTGGTGGAACATGAATGTAACAGATTGATCCAAAAATCCTGAGGTGTTTAGCAGTTGGTTTCAATCCTGACCAAACCTCCACGAGTGTCATCTTCTCCATTACTTTTGTCGGTAACCTGTTTAGCAAATAAACTACAGTGTATACTGCCTCAGCCCAAAAACCCTTGGGCATGTCTTTTCGGCCAATCAGCATATACCCATTTTTACAACTGGTCTGTTTTTCCTCTCACAAAAACCATTTTGTGGTGATGAATAAGTTATAGTCAGCTAATGATCTATGCCATTATCTGTACAAAACTTCTGGAACTCATGGGAAACATATTCTTTCCCATTGTCTGATCTTAAAGATTTCATCTTGACCCACTTTACATTTCAGCCATGGTCTTAAACCTTTTGACCATCTCAAAAACCTGCCCTTTACTTTTTAGAAAATAGACCCATGCCATCCTGGTAAAATCATCAATAAAGAGCACAAAATACCTATTTTTACCAAGGTGCTTATTAGTCCACACACGTCAGTTTGCACTAACTCCAGTTTATGCTTTGCCCTCCATGAAGAACTTGTTACAAATGATTGACTATGAGACTTTCCTAACTGACAAGTACCACAAGATGCCTTATCTTCAAACACCACCTGCAAGTCCCTTGTCATCCCTTTAGACTTCATTTCCTTTAAAGAGCCCATGTTAAAATGCCCGTATCTTTTATGCCATAGATTTGAGTCATCTATTTTAGCATAGTTAATACTTTTATAGACAGACTGCCAACTCAAAGTAAAACTTTTATCAACCATAGCAACCTTTTAAATTAGACGACCATTTTTATCATAAATGCAGTAGTGTTGGCCCTTAAAGGTTACTGAATAACCATTTGTAATCATCTAAGCAACACTCAAGCTAAATGAAGGTATGAATAAAACATTATGAATATGAATAACCATTTGTAATCATCTAAAGCAAACACTCAAGCTAAATGAAGGTATGAATAAACATTATGAATAAAGTTTCATACCATCCTTCATTTGCATTAGCAACCTGGAGCCCTTTTCTTTTTTGAGTTGAAAACAATTTGCGACCATTTTCCAAGTTTCACCTTTGATATTAATTGCATCTATCCAGTTTTTGTTTGAACATTGCTTTCCTCCTTTGGCCATTGTTGATTGCTATAACCACTACCAATTACCAAATTTGTTTGATTGAACATCTCCTATGGACTTAAAGAAGCCATGAATACATTTTCGATCTCATTCTCCTCCTGTTCTTCAATTTGACCATTTCCAAGTTTCACCTTGATATTAATTGATCTATCCAGTTTGTTGAACATGCTTTCCTCCTTGGCCATGTGATTGCTATAACCACTACCAATGTACCAAATTTGTTGATTGACATCTCCTATGACTTAAGAAGCCATGAATACATTTTCGATCTCATTCTCCTCCTGTTCGTCAATGTTGTTAGCTTGTTGTTCATTTTGCTGTTGATTCTAGTTCTTTGTTTGATTTTGCTTGACCCTGCAAAACTGCTCAAACTGGCCAAATTTCTTGCTAAATCTACATTGTACCTTTGATTTGTCCTTTGTCCGGCTATCCTTCTCTAAATGGTTTGGCTTTTAACACAAGTTACAGGGTGGAAACTTGCTTATTCTTCCTTCTTTTGTGACGGCTTTTCCTTTATCTGAAATTTCTGAACCAAACTTCTGATATCTTCTAAATGGTTGCCTTCCCTTTTTCTTGGCTTGAAAAGCACCTTCACTTGTATTTTCTTCTCTGAAGTTAGACCTTTGTTCTTGGCTTGTAACTTAATGATAAACTCAGCAACTGAAAAAGTCTTAAGATCATAGGATTCTTTAATGGCAGATATTTGAGGTTCAAATCTAGATTGTATACTGATTAAAATCTGGAAAATCATCCCCAAACAACCTGATTTTATTTACAAACTCTAGTAAATTAGTAGCATACACCTTCACTGTTTCACTTCTTTCATTCTAAGCACCTCAAACTCCCTTTTTAGAGTGAGAAGCTTAACTATTTTCACTCTATCACTGTTTTTAAACTCCTCCTTTAGCTTATCCCAAGCCTTTTTTGGAGTTTCACAAGCTATGATTCTTGTGAAGATAGTTTATGATAAACCTGAACATTGCAAGGCCCTAGGCTTCTTGGCCTTTTGCTCTTCAAGATTCTTCATTTGAGCCAATGTTGTATCAGGACCAAGAGGTGTTGGATCTGCTCCATCTTTTATAACTTTCCACAAATTCAAAGCTTTCAAATAAGTTTTCATTTTAATTATCCATATATGGTAATTCTCTCCAATAAACATTGGCAAACCAGTTCCTAAAAAATTGCTACTGGATGACATCTTTTAGTGTTTTGTTTTATCCTCACACTAAAGAAGAATTTTCTCAATTTCACAAGATCCTCAAGAAAAAGTTGGCCATGATACCACTTGTTAGCTTTAGAAACTCTGATACCACTTAATAGAAAAATAGAACGAAACTTAGAACTGATAAAAAACCCAGGAGTAGAAAACAAAGAGAAGAAGTTTAGAATAGAACTTCTTTATTAGAAAACTATTTGTTGCTTGATTGATACAACTAAGATTAGGTTTAGACTATTTGTAGGTAAACTTATACTTGTAACTACTAAGTCATTAAACTCTAGTAACTTAAGCTCTAATTTATATAAGAAACTTAAGCTCTAAATGCAATAAGAAACTCTTCTATTTATTTTGAAACTATTAAAACTATAAATGTAAGTAAAGTAAATTCTTAATACTTTAACCGTTTAAACACCGGGTTTACAGCAAAAAATTGAACCACATCGGACCGAACTAGTAATTGATTCGCTAGTTAACCAGTCTGACAGGCCGGTTTGGTTTGATTTTCAAAAAACTTTCTTTTCCATCAACTCAGATAGAAAAAATTATCTTGCATGGAAAATTCAACTTCTATGCTAATTGTAATAATTCTTTTCCATTATTCGAAATACTAAATCCTAGCTTTATGACTTAAGTATTCAAAGTATCAAATGTTTTTTTCATGAATTATATCTTCCCTATGTGAAGAAGGATTTCCATATACCATTGGTCTTACCTCCTCATTTCATGAATTTTCTAGATTGAAGATGCTAGACTAATATGATGGAGTCTGTCTCTAAGATAATAGAAGAAAGACTCAGCTCCAAGGCTTTCGACATTTTAAATAATGTAGCTTCCAATTCAGCATCTTCTAGAAATGTTTTACATGTTCCAAACAAAATCACTTACTTTCTGCCCACAAATTCACAACTGGCAATTCATATTTCTTTCAATTTTGGACAACCCATTTTGTAATTAAGGCTGTGACAAAGAAAATATTGTTACAAGACTAGTGCGAGTATGGACTCTGTATTTCCATCAATCAAATCCTCTTCTAAGCAAACTTTTATTAGTGAAAGTCTTCCTTTTAAAGATTGGCATGCTCGATTAAATCATCGGCAAGCTAAAATAGTGTCTACCATAATAAAAATTTTTCAATTACAATGTTCGTCTTCATCATAAAAGTCTATCTCAAATGCTCTTTATTTATTATAATTTTTTTTGAAAGGAAACATTTATTATGAAATTAGCTACAATCCTTTCTCATATTTAAATCATAGAAATTTTAAGCCCTTAGAAATTATTTATTCTTATAGTTGGAGCCTAACTCTGACTCGTTTACTCTGGTCATCAATATTTTATAATTTTCACTCATCATTTTGCTTCTCACACTTCGATTTTTTTTTTTCTGAAAAATAAAAGTGGTGTGTTTCAAACATTTATTAATATCGGAACTTTTATTAACAGCTAATTTAATACACATATTAAACCTTTTCATTTTGATTATTTAGTGAATATTTCCTTCCGTCTCATATATATATATCTGGTTTTACTTTCACATAGATTAAGAAAAACTAGTTAATATAGTTAAACTATGTTTTTTGTTTAGCTTTTTCCAAAACTATCTCTTTACAATATTAAATGATTATATGTACAATTGAGAATAGAGATGTAAATTAAATAAGGGTACATTAAGAAATTACATAACAAATGACTTGTAAGTTTTGCTTCTTTTCCTAATTTGGGTTTATATATTCTTGATCTGCCTCCAACTAGCATCTTCCCTTGACTGACACGTGATATGCAGATATAGCTTACTCTAAATAGTGTAGTTTTTAATTTTTTTTCCCTCTTCTTATATACCAAAAATAAAAACTTTAATTAATTATATGTCTATTCATGTCAAGCAAATAAATTGTCATTTTCCTCTTTAAGTCCATAAAATAAAAATAAATTTCCATTCAAAACAAAACTATGTGTTAATCATTTTGCTTAATCATTATGGTTTTAGATGCTAAGATTTATACACTAGAAGAATTTATATTGTTATGTATGTAAATTCATCTAAAAAAGTTTTCCTTCTTAAGATCGATCATCATCACAAGGACTCTATCAATGAGTATTAAGATATATAGCTCGACACTCTATAATGCTCATGTATAGAGATATTTGTTGAGAACATTGTTGTTTTTTCTTTCTTTTTTTTTTCCTTTTTTTTTTTTTTTTTTTTTCTATTAATTTGCTCATGTTATTAGGAGATATTTGTTGAGGAACATTGTTGTTTTTTTTTCTTTCTTTTTTTTTTCCTTTTTTTTTCCTTTTTTTTTTTTTTTTTTTTTTTTTTTTTTGGATACTAAAGAAGGGACAGAACCTTAGGAAAAACAAGAAAAATAACTAAATAGAGACTACTCTAGACCATGAAATACCCCGATAATCCCATTTACAAGCATTCAGAACTTCCATGGGAGAAGTGAAAATCCTTCATCAGTCAGCAGCCATCACGGCCATATTGGCTAACCCATCTGCCACTCAGTTAGCCTCTCAAAAACAGTGACACAAGATAACCCGCAAATCACTGTCGAGAGCACCGTTGAAGTAGGTGGGTAATCCCATATTGGTTAAATACACACATTAAATGATATATAATGAGAAAAGTGAACCAATTAAAATGGTTAAATTATTTTGTATTAAAAATAAGCCAACTCATTATAAGCCAAAATATTAATACATTTCTAATTGAATTTGATTAATTTACTTCTGGGGCCCAGATTCTTAACATGGTATCAGAGCCTGGGACCTGAATCTATACGAGGGAAGTTCCCGTGTGGGTCGTACCCTGGTCGACCCGTGTTGGCCATTGTATGCTTGTCAAGTGGCCTAATTGCCACTTACACATTAAATGACATATAATGAGAATGATGAACCAACAAAAATGCTTACATTATTTTGTGGTAAAGGTAAATCAAATTCATTATAAACTCAAATATTAATACATTACTAATTGAATTTGATTAATTTGCTCCTCGGGCCTAGATTCTTAACATAGTATCAGAGTCTGGGACCCGAACTTGCATGAAAGAAGTTTCCTTGTGGATTGTACCCTGATCAACACGTGTTGGGCCATCGTATGCTTGTCAAGTGGCCTAATTCTCACTTACACATTAAATGACATATAATAAGAGGATAAACCAACCAAAATGACTTAGTCATTTTACTTTAAAGGTAAACCAAACTTATTATAAGCTCAAATATCAATAAATTACTAATTGAATTCGATTAATTTACTCGTATGAACCAAATTCTTAACAAGCACTTTACCCCTTAGACGAGCAGTAACAAGATTTGATACATGTGGTTAATATGATCAGAGAAAGATTATCCAAATAAAAGTTTGCTAAGTCATAATTCTTGGTTGGAAATAACAAGATACCATGACTCCTGGTTAGATTCTACCAAAGGTAATTATCCTCTTTCACCTAAGCAATGTAAGACAATAAATCAAATTTGAACGAAACGACGACCCTTTTGAGCCGTTCATAAATTCTGTATCTGAATTGTGAACAGGCAGTCTACGCCAAGTATTTTTTTACGCAAACTATGCAGAAAAGACGGGCAGTTTTAACGGCGAAGGCAAAAAGGGCGAAGCTGCACGTGTGCAACAATATGTCGTATAAATGTTTCATGTCGTTTCAATTATCTCCTCGTCCTTGTTTCATCATCGGCACATTTCTCTATACAAGGTTACAGCTAAACGCCGGAATCCCCTTCGTGTTCGTAGGTGAGCAAAGCGACAAAACAGAAATAAAAAAAAACCCATATATATCACATGGCCAAAGCCACACGACAGTCATCTCACGATTGAAAGACGCGTAGTAGCCTATTCATAATATCATGTCGCTAACGTACGACACATAATTCGTTGCTCTATTGGTTCTTGGCTACGGTATGGTAGGTACTAAGGATAACTATTTTATCATCTTCATTTATTTTTTCAATGCGAAAGATATGTCATTTTCTTTCTGTCTTTGTCAACACAAGGAGGAAGAAACAGAGAGTTGTATTATACAATTCCTACTTCTCCTTCTTCATGCGCTTTTTCAGCATCAATCTTCAAGCTTTTTCTCTATTGTATTGAGTAGTACTGTGTAAGTGCCTTTAACTCATCATCAGCATTACTTTCGTTTTCCCTTCTTGGAATCTTTTCCACATTGTCAATCAATCCCACGATGTTGCCCCCATTTTTTTAAGTTATTATTGAGATAGAATTTATGATGGAATAATTTTATAGTACTAGAAGGTTATCTGCTTCTCTAGGTATTGTCTGCTTTCACCGTTAGCATTACAAGGCTTTAGTCCTATTGGTTTTTTGTGATAGAATCATCAGAAATTACTAATTGCATTTTATTTTGGTTGGTTCACTCTTGAAATAGAACAATGACAGCATCTATGTCTATTTCCATCCCAATTTTGTTTTGGATTTTAAAAACAAATTCCTATGTTAATAGTTGCACTTCATTTTTATTTACAGAATGAACCAAACTAACAGTTCTTTAGTTCTTTTGGTTAATATGAACTTTCTTCTTCCTTTGGTAGTAGTATTGTTCAAGATGTACCAGCATAGTAAGAAACGTCCATTTTTGTTTCAAGTCAATTGTTTTCCTTTACTTATGTATGATATGTTTCTAATTTGATGTTTTCTTGGAAAAATCAGAACAATTCATTAACTGAACCAAATTCTGGAGAATGGTGGAGCCCAATAATGCTGAGTATGTTGTATTAGGAGAAGCATCTTCCCCAAGGTTAGATAAGTTCCGAAAGGTTTCAATCCTACCACTAGTTTTCTTGATCTTTTATGAAGTTTCTGGTGGGCCATTTGGTGTTGAAGATAGTGTTAAGGCAGCTGGACCTCTTTTAGCTCTTCTTGGCTTTTTGCTATTTCCATTCATATGGAGCATTCCAGAAGCTTTAATAACTGCAGAAATGGGCACTATGTTTCCTGAAAATGGAGGGTATGTAGTATGGATATCATCTGCTATGGGTCCTTATTGGGGGTTTCAACAAGGTTGGATGAAATGGTTAAGTGGAGTTATTGATAATGCATTATACCCAGTTTTGTTTCTAGATTACCTTAAATCTGCAATACCAGCATTAGAAAGTGGTTGGCTCAGGATAGTGTCAATTCTGGCTTTAACTATTATTTTAACTTACATGAACTACAGGGGTTTAACTATAGTTGGATGGGTTGCTATAATTTTAGGCGTGGTTTCCCTTCTTCCTTTTGTGGTTATGGGACTTGTTGCAATTCCTAAATTGGAGCCTTCAAGATGGGTTGTTGTAGATTCAGGTAATGTGGATTGGGCTTTGTATTTTAACACACTCTTTTGGAATCTGAATTATTGGGATTCAATTAGTACACTTGCTGGAGAAGTTGAAAATCCAAGTAAAACACTACCAAAAGCTCTTTTTTATGCAGTTATCTTGGTTATTTCAGGGTATTTTTTCCCTCTCTTGATTGGTACTGGAGCAGTTCCACTTAATCGCCAACAGTGGTCTGATGGGTATTTTTCAGATATTGCTAAAATTATAGGAGGTGTATGGTTAAGATTGTGGATTCAAGGAGCTTCTGCTTTGTCAAACATGGGGATGTTTATGGCAGAAATGAGCAGTGACTCTTTCCAGCTTTTGGGGATGGCAGAGCGCGGGATGCTTCCTGCATTTTTCGCTAAAAGGTCTCGCTATGGAACCCCAACAGCTGGAATCTTATTCTCTGCGTCTGGTGTGATTTTACTCTCATGGTTGACCTTTCAAGAGATTGTAGCAGCAGAAAACTTCTTATACTGTTTTGGAATGATAATGGAATTTATAGCATTTGTTAAACTGAGGATAGAAAACCCTCAAATTACTAGGCCTTATAAAATACCAGTTGGGACAGTTGGAGCAATCTTGATATGCATACCTCCAACTCTGCTAATTCTGGTGGTTCTAGCACTTGCTTCTCTCAAAGTGATAGCTATCAGCATCATCGCGGTAGTCTTAGGACTTGTGATGCAGCCTTGTTTAACTTATGCTGAAAGCAAGAGGTGGTTCAGGTTCTCTTATAACTCAGATCTTGCAAGCTTCCGTTCCACTTATCATTAGGGTAATATTTTCAGCATTTGAAATTGTTAAATCTTGCTTATCAGTGACATGACAAATGAATTTGAATATGAGAGCACAAAATCTTCATAACATGCTTGCTTCATTTCCTATTGAGTATTGATGCAATTTTTATTAAGCAATCCACTTGATCCCATTGTATAAGCATTATTCATATACTTGGCTTTTCTTGATGGTTTGCATATATCTTTTTTTATATAATATGAGGAGATCGGTTACCAATTTTTATTAGCACATGGAAAATATTTTGGCCTTGCAGCTCTAAGGCCTCCCTTATTAGAGAGTATTACTTCCTTCAATGGCAATCCTTTTTTTTTTTTTTTTCCTTTCTTATTTGATAAGTTTATGATATTGATATGCTTACGAGTATAGCCTAGTGATTGGTACATGACTATATATACAGCTTATCACTCTAATGAAACGTAACAGATTATTTACAATAGATGCTTGTGAAACCAGCATGCATTTGGATTTGAATTTTGAATTTCAAGTATAAAAATTACGAAAAATACATTATCAAATATCAAATAACTAATCTTGATGGACTCTATTCAGAAGCAACTAAAATTATGATGTTTTGTCAACCTGGTTGAATGGACAAGCTCCAAATATATTATTCGAAGTCGTTGAATCGTGACGTAGAATATTAAGGAGATGTTTGAATAGAGGTAAAATATAGAAGGAAAGAAAATAACTGAAGAAAATAAAAAGAGAGTTTTTAGATTTATATATCTATATAAATATGATAGTTGAACTATGTTTTCTCATGTGCCATGACTTTAGAACATTAATTTAATAAACATGCTAATGTAGTATTATGTTTGACTTGAAGCATGTTTTCTTACGTGGCACAAGTTTAGAACATTAATTTAACAAGTATGTTGATATGGTATTATATTTATATTTACCTACACCGGATCTATAACTCCACTGATTGATCAAATTTGCAGTATTATTGTAAAATATTAGTACCTTTGATTGGGGATACATGTGTGACAATAAGTTTGATGTTTCATATGTAAGCTTCATAAATTATGAACAAAAATGTAAATAAATAGACATATATCAGTTTTGTGAACATGATATGAAATTTGCGCTCAACTGTCCATTTTCATATCATGTGTAATTTTTTCGTTCCATTTTACTTTCCATCAATCAAAACCGGAGCAAGAATATGAATATCCAATTAGCTGTACGAGATGATAGCTCTCCCTTATTTGTATAATTTTAATCATCATCTTTTTTTTATGAGAGTTGGCGAAGGCACATGTATCCTAGGGATGTGCATGCATCGGAACTGGCGTAATTTTCGTTTCATTCTAAAACACCGTAACATAAAAATTTGAGTTTTTTTCCTCGAATAGATATACAGTCTCATTCCATTTTTTTAGTTATCTCATCACATTTTTTGAATTGAGAATTCGGATTTATGAAATATGATGGAATGTATTAAGTCGAGCATAGATTTAATTACTAAATTATTGTTTTCGCCAAAAAAAAAAGATAAAATTATTTTACTCGTCAATTACAATAAAACAAAAATTCATCAACACAAATTTGAGTTAAAAAAAAAATAAGGGCTTGTTTGATTTAGATGTTCATAGATGATAATAGTTGGTGATTGGTGTTTGATACCAATTAGTTGATTAATATTAATATTTAATTAAATTTATATAGAGGTTGCTGTTAAAAAATAAAAAAACTATATGCCATGGTTTGATTGAGAACTGTACTCTCGGAGTCGACCAATCTTCTATGAAATGATAATGTGAAGAATTCTCCGAAAGAAATTATAAATTGTAATTATCCGCTGGAATGTATTTAATAGAATCGAGCTGCAATCAGAATTTACACTTAGCCTAATATGTATTAAGTTAATTTCGCGGCGAGAATACAAAAGATCAAGACTTAATTTTACTCAGTCATGCCCAACCCTACATAAAACAAACAGAATATTCAGACCTGCAACACAAAATCTTGACAGTGTCTAATGAAAGAAGAGAATTAAAGGACAATTAGATAATCTTGAGATATAGGATTAATTAGCATTATGATGGATAAATAGTCTGGTGAAATTGAGTGTTTATAGAGAATAATCGCGAGGATATAAAGATTGATTATAATATTAATATTGTGAGATAATAAAAAATTTATTTTATAGAGGTTGCTTGTTAAAAATAATTACAGAGATACCAGGACAATATTATACTGTTTATATATTATATTCTATAATCTCCCAGGTATAATTTTATTTATTAAATCTCTTATCCTGGTGTTTTATTTTTCATTAATATCTAATTTTTGTTATATAGTCGCCATTAAATGGATGTGTTATAGCGATAGTCTTTTTATAAGTGTAATTATGTATCTTCTCAATTAATCAGTCCTGTACTATGTAATATAACAAATACCATAATTAATAATAACCTAATTTTTAATTATATAATTATTTTTATATTTTATAAAAAAACATCCTATCAATAAATAGAACTGTAATTAATGTAAAATTGTGTTAATTTTAACAAATTAGTTAAATTCTTATATAATAATAAAAAAGAGAATTAATAGTAATTCCTTAATAGCCTATAATTAATTTATAGTATCAAAATATATATATATTTATTTATTTATTTATTTCTCTATACTTTTTTATTTCAAAACTAATTTTTTTTAATGCATTATGATTTATAGAGTATTCTTTTAAAGTGATTATTATCTTTTATTTTAATGTATTATACAAATAAAAAAAATTAACTAATTTTTAAATAATATTTATTAAAAAATTATCATAAAAGATTTTAATTTGAAAATTTTTATTAATAGTTATTTTTTATAAGATTAATAGTATCCAAATAAAATAATATTCAAATCAACCATCAAATCATATGAAAAAGCTCCAAAATATAACTAATGCAATTAACAGTTATTTGGAATTTCTATCAGTGCTAATTAAAAAAGCTTACCAAATATTTACAATCTAGCTGTTGATACGAATCAACCATCAGCTACATGAATCAGTTAAACTAGACACTCTTTAAATAATTAATTCAATTATGATGATCTACTAAGAGCATTAAATATAATAAAATAAAATAAAATAATTCAAAAACTATATATAATTTAACTTTATATATATTATACGAACTTTAACTCATTATTATTTTATTACTTTTGCCTTTAAGCTAATTTAAATTGGATACTTACTTGATTTAATCTTGAATATCATTTAAAAATAAACTATGATAGAATTAAATATAATTAATAATCCAATGATTAAATTAGACAATTAATGTTTTCCCTTTTGTTGATTAACTTTTTATTTTTTCTAATAGAAAAGTATTATTCAAAAAGATTTACTTAACACATCTGGTAAAATAATAGAAGAAAAATCTATATAATTGATTCTTTTTATACTTAAAAAATGCATAATATTTCTTTTTATAGTATTGTTACCTTAATTAACAAGTAATAGGTGTTATAAAAGAAATTAAAACTAAAAAGGATAAAATGATTTTCATGGACATGATTTGAAATTCATAAAAACAAAGAAACATCTAGAATCTCAAAGAAAAAATAAACGAAAATATCGAATTTCTGAGATGGAATAAGACAGAATTCGGACCGGTATAAATCAATTTTAATCAAATAACTAATGCTTTCCATAATTACTTTTATGATAGAATTCAAGACAAAACTATTAAATTAATATCGGATTTTTGTTTGAACCGCTTCCTGAAATGGGTCGGGAGTTTGAACGGATTTCGGAAATGGGTTGGGATTTCTGCAGTCGCAATTGGACACCCTTAATGTATTCATCGCATTGCATTAGATTTAAGTTTAATAATGGAATAATCTTTTTGCATCTACTTTCATATGAGCTGCGCCAAGCTGTCCATTCCACCAACTCATTACAATACACGTTAGGGGCATAAACACATGGCAATCACCCAAATGATCAACAAGAACAAAGAAAAATCCCTTAACTATCTTGATGTCGTTTTGCTTGTCAACTTTATTGTTTCTGTGCAAAATTCTATGTTCCATCATCGGTTTTTACAAGTAATCTCTCCTTGTCTATGAATCATCTCTGTCGTTTTTTGCCTTTCTCGAATAATATTGCAACAAGAAATGAAGATAAAGAAGATAGCTTGAAAACATTGTCTTTTTCTTTCTTTCTTCTTTCCTTTCTTTCTGCTGCAGTTACAGAAAATTTAAAAAAAAAAACCCAGAATTCTTTTAATCTGATGGAAACTAATATTAAGCAAACGAAAGCAAAGAGATAAGCAAGCTCTTGTATATAGTAGAAAATGATGAAGAAATGTTTACAAAACTCTCCAAAGTCCTCTCCAAAAGCCTCTCCAAGTAGAAAATCTACTACTCTGCAACACTTGCTCGATTTAGATTCAAAAAATATCAGTATGATTCCTTCTTCTAGTCCAAGAAAGATGAGACAATCTTCCTTAGACTCTGAAAATGAGGGAATTCTATCGATAATATCTAACTGTTCTATCGTTTTTAACTTCACCGATCCCTTAGAGTCTCCTTCTCAACAGGATTTAAAAAGAAACAAACTAATTCAACTTCTTGGTATAGTAAAATCCCCTAATCCATTTCCTGAGAAAGTCCTGCCCTCTCTTGTTTCTATGATAGCAGTAAACCTTTTCCGGCCTTTACCTCCATCTTGTACTTATAATACTATAACCTCAGCAGACTTGTTACCTGATGACGAAGATTTTGCTTCTACTCTTTCACCCACTTGGCAACATCTGCAAATTGTTTATGACATTCTTCTTAGACTAGTTCTTAACATTGATCCCAAGGTTCTTCGCGAACTTATCAATCAATCATTTCTTCTTAACCTTCTTTCTCTTTTCCAATCTGATGATCCTCGCGAACGCGAGATTCTGAAGAATGTTTTTCACCGGATATACTTGAGATTCACCTTCCATCGTTCATTCATGAGAAAGTCAATGAATCAAGTGTTCTTGCATTATGCTTTCGAGACCGAGAAGCACAATGGGATTGCTGAGTTGCTTGAGATATGGGGAAGTATTATAAATGGATTTACAGTGCCATTAAAAGAAGAACATAAGCTTTTTCTGATGAGAGTGCTCATTCCTTTGCATAAGACGAAAGGGGTGCAATTTTACCATAGACAGTTATCATATTGTGTTAATCAATTTGTGCAGAAAGAGCCAATGTTAGGTGGGATCGTTGTTAGAGGGTTGTTAAGGTATTGGCCTATCACTAATTGGCAAAAGGAAATTTTGCTTATAGGTGAATTGGAGGAGTTAGTGGATAATATTGATCCTGGTCATTATAGAAAGCTGGCTTTGCCTATTTCTACCCGAATTACAAGATGCTTGAACAGTTGGAACTCTCAGGTAGTTAAGCCTAATCCTTCTCTTTAATTATCATGTAAGTGCTCTCATTTTCTATCTTTTGTTTTCTGTTAAAGGAATTATGTGTTTATTATTCATAGGGTTGAGCAATAATCATATATAATTGAAACTGAATAGGATCGGTTTGATGTTTGAAAAATTCAATTGTAATTCGGTTTTTACAAAAACAAAACCAATCGTTTTGATTTTTGCATACTGCTTAACTAAGTTTATTTTACATCAAAAATAATTAAAATATATCAGTACGTATGAAATCGAACTAATTCAATTTGGTACAGTTTAACTTTATATGTTATTTAGTTGGTTTAATTTTTATCTAGAAAATTTTGATTAGGCTGAATCAGTTTGATTTGATTAACCGAATCTTATTGCTTACCTTATTTTATCTTTTGTAGAGTATACAATAACAAGTATGAGTTGATTTATCTATTAGTCTTAGAATTATTTTTATCATTTATAGAGAAATTAATTGGTATATTATTAGTATAAATTTTACAGATTTTGATTGTATATATATGTATGTATATAAAAATGGACTAATGAAAACTTGGCTCACTTAATTCTGATAAATAAATAAATATA
This sequence comes from Jatropha curcas, assembly GCF_014843425.1. The sequence goes on along the minus strand of NW_023591367.1, from coordinate 72,837 downwards.
TCAAATTTATCTTTAAATAAATTACAAAATTTACATTCCTATTGGTTAAAAAATTGAAAAATCAATTTACCCATAAGGGTAGTTTAAGCCTAAAGCACTATTGAGTTTAGCTACAAAGTCACGGATTTGGTTCAGTGGCGGCACTAAGGATGGCAAGCGGTAGCGGCTGCCCCCTAATTTTTTTTTTTTTTTTTTTTTTGGCCCCCCTAATTTTTTTTTTTTTTTTTTTGAAATTTATATTATAAATATATATAATTTACATTTTAATTTTTTTTTTTTTTTTTTTTTGAAATTTATCTTATAAATATATAAAATTTTACATTTTACTTATAAAAGTGATTTTTTTTCTTTTTTGACATCGCTTCCTCTAAATATAAAAATTTTCTTTCGCCCCCTCTAATTATTTTTTCTAGTTCCTCCACAGTTTATAGATATGGCAATCTGAAATAAGACTAGTCTCATGTTTAAAACCTAAAACCTAATAACCAATTATGGAGTGTTATTGAAATGGCCTGAATCAAGTTTAATAAAAATAGTGATTTAAGATACGCATGGCTTGAATCTTGATAATATATATTACTGGAAACTTGATGGTCAGGTTGCAGAACGTGCATTATACATATGGAACAATGAACAGTTGGTGAAATTGGTATCATCAGCAATAGAAGAAGTGTTACCTGTGGTGGTTGAAGGGATGGAGAAGAACCTGAAATGTCACTGGAGCGACAGTGTCAAGCAATTGACAGAAGATGTTAAAGCAATGCTTCAGGAAATGTATCCATCTTTATATGAAAACTCTGTGCAGGAAATTGAACAAAGACAGTTCTTGGCTCGCCAACGAGAACTGAAGAGGAAGGAAACATGGGAAAGAATAGAATTGGAAGCAGCCAAGAATCACTTCCTCCAGCCGCACCACTTGTTATGTCTTTCTCATTGATAAGCATTTATGTATGTATATAAATCGAACTAAACTCTGCTTTGTGGCAACTACAAAATATAATTCTTTTTTTGTTAGTAAAATAAAAATAAAATCACTATGCAAAAATTGGTTGTTATTAAATGAAAAATATTTAAAATACTATTAAGATTTTATTTAAGTAATCAAAATAGAAGTTTGGGTAACCGAAATTTCGATAAAATTTCAATGAACTTTATTGACAACGGAAAATGTAGAACACTTGTTTTGTAAATTCCCAACTGAAATGATTAACTGTTTCCCTCCATAATAAAAATAAAAATAAAAATATCAAAACTCTGTATAAATAATTTCATCTTTGCATCACTCGAAAAAATTGTATCTCAAAGCATGTTATTTTTGTCATAATCCCAAATTTTAGGCTTTGAAATTATTATTATCATTTTTTTTTTTTTTGAGAATGAGGCTTTGAAATTATTTATATACCTAACAAAAAACAATTCTAAAAATATTGAGGGTTTCTAAAAAAAATCATGATTTTTCGAAAATAAAGATTCAAAAGAAAAGGCAAAATGAAAAAAATAAAATAAAATAGCTCTAACGAAAATCAGTATGTGTAAAATAATAATAATAATAATCTTTCTTGAATTCATCTGGAAGCGCCGAAATAGCTCAAAAACGCACCAGAGCAGGACAGTGTGGTAGGAGAGACCTCAAAGCTCCACCCATACCCATCTTCAACAAATCCAAGGTATGAACCGCTCTGACACAACTCAATTATATCTCCTTTTGTTTCTCTTCTTCTTCTTCTTCTCCTTCTTCTTCGTTCAATCCCATAAAAATTGATTCGTTTAAGAAAAAAATCTCATGCTTTTATCATTAAAGCTGTGAAAAATTTTCAATTTTTATGAAAACCCACATCTTGAATCTCATATTAAATCGATTCACATCACTTCGTACATGAGTTGCTAATTTCTATATGACAGTGATACGGAACAAACATAACAATATTTTGATTTTATTACCAATTTCAATTGTAATCATTATGAAATCAAATCTTATGATGATGAAAAAGACAAAGCAAGTTTTGTTTTAACTTCAATTAGGTATGCATTCTTATTATTATTAGTAACCGTATTTTCATTGTACAAAAATTTCGCAAGACAAAGTGCTGTGTTAAAACCCTTTTTTAAGTACTTCAGCAAATCACCACTTATGGAGACTGGTTTTCATTATAAAACAATACATATTTACTATGCTTTGTTTTGGGATTCTATAACTTATGGTGATAAGTATTTTGACGGTGTAGTGGATGAAAATTGAAGAACAGCCAACATTAGTACTACTATGAGTGCTGCTGTTTGTGGGTTTACCAGAAGATTTCCAGGTTTTTCTCTCCTGCTTTTTCAAGATTATCACACTCTATATGTTTTGTGACTGTTGTTTTACTCCTAGAAATGTGGCATTGGAATTGTATTCTAAAAAAGGAATCCAGTTAATTTAGGTGAAACTGAAATCAATTTTTGTAGTGTATTTTTTGAAATTGTAACCTTACAAACATAATGATGTTACTTAAGGCTTGTGCAATCTGTTCTTACTTTAAATGGATTACTCTTTTTGCCCATAGGCTTGGTTCCTCCTGGCCCTTATAATCAACCTTTTAGGATTCAAAGACACAAGGAAGGCAAATTTAACGATGGCTATGCCATTCAGCTACCTAAAATGGTGAATTTCTTTTCACTTCCTGGTACAATTGCTTTCTTTTTAATGAAAATTATGAACTTAGTTGCCAGGTGGATGCTAGTTGTTGATCATTGAATTTTTATTCTAACAGATTCCTAGAGGACAAATTCAATATTTTCCTTCAAAGCATTCTAGGAACAAGCATGTTTTATCCATAGGAAGGGATGATTATCAGTTGAACTACAACGATGACTTGCCTCAAGAACCTTTTCTGCTGACTCTTATTAAGGAAGCAATATGGTATTCTTATATATATTTGCGCACACACACACACACACACACAAACAAAATATACGCCATACTTTAATGAAGTTAACTTGTCATAGTTTTTTTCTGCTTTTTGACAGAATTATGAACTTGATGTAATTTTTTGTGTAGATTAAGAATGCAAGCACTCATGGAATAATTGGTTTTAATATTTTCTCCAGGGCTACGAAATCATTATTTTTATTTCTGGTTGAGCAGCCGAGTCAGCTGAAGTATATAGAATGGCCAAGCTTCCAAAGCACTGTATGTAACATAAAATTCTTCTGTGACTTTGAAGTTTTAACATTGTAATTCATGTGGAAAAAGCTGATTGAGACCTCCAAAATATTTTTTAATGCGATTATACTGTAATTTTCCAAAACCAAATGATTAAATTTATGGTACTATTCTAATCATACTTAAATTTTGTTCAAAGCCATTGCAATTTTGAGAATCTTAGATTTTTTCATTGATATTATGCAGCTGAAGACCGCAACCCTCACTCTTGTAATTGTGGCACTGCTTATTGTCGCGCTATCATCAGTTGACTCTATCCTATGCTATTTGTTGGCTTTGCTTCTAAGGAGGAGTGCTTGATAGAAGACAAACACTTGTTTTTCATATATGTTTTTGCAGGTACTTACAAAGCCTATTTCCCTCCTTAGCACATGTTAGCAAAAAATTTTATATTGGAAAAAATATGTAAACTGAATGAGAGAAAAGAGATAGCTTTTGTATATAATTGGGGATTATATGATGTAGGTTGTCTTAATTGGCAAATATGAATTATATGGCTTCTTTTTTTACTTTTTAATTTGCAATGAACTGCATATCTATGCAAGTGGCAAAATAACATTCTGTGATATTGATTTGAGAATTGGTATTTAATTTGCTGTGTTCAACTCCATGTCTATTTGCCTGATGGAGTCAAGATGGGAGAATCTTCCCATGTCTTCCTGTCCTGAGGTGGATTAACCAGACTTAATAAACTTGGCATGTTTTTGCAATTGTACCTTGATTTGCAAACTTGTTTGCAATTACATTTAACTGATCAAGATTCAGTCTGAGATAATGATATTTAGCTCTGGTTATAAACAAAAAAATTAATCTTTTTTTTTTTTTTTTCTTTTAATCTCTGTTTTTTTGGTTCCACACACCCACACCCACCACCTATGACCTGCCCCTCTCTCCTCTCCCTCTCCATGGAGAAAATATGGTTTTCAAAGGTGAAGGAATTGAGTGGAAAGAAACATTAGTTGGAATTAGGAGAGGCATGTTTTGAGGTTGATGCATAATAAAAAGAAACTGAAGCAATAGCAGAGGCATAAAAGCCAAATTTGCAAAAGCAAACAAATAAATAATCTAAAGGGAAGCTTGTGAAATTGATTTTCGTTGTGTCCTACATAAATTGTGATGGTAGAGGATGATGAAGAGCTGTACATATAGTGTTTGTTGGAAGTCCTGCATGGGTTTTGGCTTTTAGCAATTAGGATTGGTAAATGATTTTTAAAGCCAAAAGCTAAAAATAACAACTCTCTTTCTATAAAATATTTGATGAGTGTGCAATCCAAGATATAAGTTGACGAAGAGCCCTTCGTCAACATGACAACATCAAAATCAACTCCACCAATTGAATCAAAACCTAAGGATCCATTCTTTCCACTTCAAGTAACCTGAATTCACAAAATAAGAAGTCACGTGGGCCTTTACCTACGTACAATTAACTATTCTTTAATGATTTATTAATAATTTATCTTTTTAGTTCATCAATGGCTTAATATATAAATTTATCTAAAATTTAAATGATTTGTCTTGTAGCACTTCAACTTTGTGAAGACCTATCATGACCATACATTGTAGCATTTCTTTTTAATTTATCAATGGCTTAATAAAATTTACATGATTTGCCTTGTAGCACTTCAACTTTACAGAGACATATCATAATCATACCTTATAGCACCTGTAAGTTGATATGTAATAATTATACTCCTGCCCAAATAAAATAATATAATTTTGTAAGAATTTAACATGATCTTATATGTTTATATTTTATTTTGACTAGAGAAATAATTATTATTATTTAAGTGTATGATTATTATATATCCCGAAAATGTAACCACAAAGTAAATCGCATAAATTTCACACAGCAAATCTATGCATTTAGCCATTAATACTACTCTTATAGAATAGACCAAAAATTAAAATTTTGGGTTCATAGATGCTTTCTAAACTTGGGGATCTTAAGAGCTTGATGGAGCCCCGCCCGTTTCATAAAAGTATCATAATCATACCTTATAGCACCTGTAAGTTGATATGTAATAATTATACTCCTGCCCAAATAAAATAATATAATTTTGTAAGAATTTAACATGATCTTATATGTTTATATTTTATTTTGACTAGAGAAATAATTATTATTATTTAAGTGTATGATTATTATATATCCCGAAAATGTAACCACAAAGTAAATCGCATAAATTTCACACAGCAAATCTATGCATTTAGCCATTAATACTACTCTTATAGAATAGACCAAAAATTAAAATTTTGGGTTCATAGATGCTTTCTAAACTTGGGGATCTTAAGAGCTTGATGGAGCCCCGCCCGTTTCATAAAAGCGATTAATACAAACCAAACTTGAGCTCAATAAAAACAGATGAGCCAAGCCTCAACTTCTTCAAAACTCAGGCTTGGTTCGATTCATTAGCACTCCCTAAGGCCAATAAGATACACAGATTACATTATACATAATTTTTTCCACACAATACCAATCTGAATCCCTTATGAAAAGAAGATGACTACATTTATCCTAGTCTATTAGTTACAAACCCTTCCAAGAATAATCAAATCGATGTCAAAAACCCATTGTACAAAATATCTGTGGAAATCAAACAAAAACCTATCCACTGAAACTGGGAAAAGAAAAGACTGAAAAAGGAGAAAGAATTGAAAAAGTGAATGCTACCATTATTAGCCATCCTCTCGAACAAAACATGAAAAAAATCCCTCTAAAGCTTGGAAGCTGCACCCCCTTCTCATCGATCCCAAATTCCAATTTTCTAAAATTTTTCTTTTTTCCATATGCTATACGGACAATTAATCCCTCCAAAAACAGGTAGAATTAGCTTCAAGCTTTCATGTTATGGCAATACCAATGCTTTGCATGAAAAAATTGTGACCAAATCTTGGTCTGCAGCTGAATGACTTGTGGCTCCAATCATATAGGACAACGCACAAAATGATTATCATGGCTGATGCAGATAGCACAAAGACCCATAAATTGTGGAAAAGTTACAGCAGAGAAACCCTAATGGTATTATACTTGATATTTTGAAAGCTTCTCTTTCACTGGGGGCTCCAAGGCAGACATATACTGGTCCCATGCTCCATTCCTAAGCATCTGTGATAACAATCATTGCAGACAAGTAAACAAACCCATTGATAAATGTTTCTCATATTCATGCAAATTATGTAAACTAAATTTCAAGCCAATCAAATATTTCTACATTTTTATCCAAAATACTCTAAAGAAGTTTGGGATGGATATGGATATTAAATTTACAACCTGTCAAGGATTTGAGTCGGGTTTGAGTCTACTACTACCAGAAACTTGATTAATTTATCATAAGAATTAGAAGACTATTACTTGTTAATGGTTGTTGTTATGAACTTTTTAATTCTATTTAGATCTTGCTAAGATAAACTTAAATTTCTTTTTGTTCTTAGTTATCTATGGATTTTGTTATTATATTTGAAATTTATTTTTATTTTTTCTAAGATTTTCACTAGTTGAATATAATATTAAACAAATTCGGGTCAGGTGGAGAAGAACTACTAATAAGTAGGGTAAGTGGTATTCTGAACAGGTTTTGGACAGACTACAAGTAGTTCAATTATTAATAGGCGTATCCAAAGGAAGTTTAAACAGGTTCAAGTATGGGTATTGGGTAGTCTCCATGTCTCTCAGCCTTCAATTGTGCAGTTGATTGTTGTCGTCCTTGACATTTTTTATACCAGTTTTTGCATCAAATCTATAATCCAACCTTCATTCAGCTCAAAAAAAATCCTATCAAAAAATTCCTAATAATCAGAACTCTAACTAGCCTCAGTGCTCACAGTATTAATCAAAATCATCCTATATCACTTTTCCCTCATTTTGTGGACTGAACTGGACTAGCAAGCTGAATCATTTTTAAAGAACAACTAATTAGCCCATAGAAGTTTATGCTTGGCAGGAAAACTGAATTAACCAATATAATTCACCAAGTATAACAATTAACAAAAATTTAAGTTCCATGACATAAAAATGTGACTTCACTTTTTGGTAAAATACATCAAACTACTGTGAAATCAAAGAATTGCTTACCTGTTTATAGCCATGCAGCACCTGGCAAACTTCATTGTGTAGCTCTTCACTCCTTATTTCCTGTGGACAAGTTCAACGTCAAAGAATCATATTTAATTTTAATGCATACTGTTTCCGAAAATGAGCATTTGTCATTCTTACATGCCAACTTGCAATAGCTTTGCACATGAAAACAAGTGAACTTAAACCTCCTGAAGGATTCGCTCGGACCTGGGAAAATTTGAGAGCACTCAAAGGTTCAATTACTGCCTCAAACCTAATAAAAATAATTTTGAAGGTCGATTTATACCATTGCACATAGGCCTCGGAAAGCATCCTCCTTTTCAACGTCATCACGAATCCTGTCATATATCAATCCAAACAATTTCTCATGTGATGACACTATTAGTGTTGCCATCAAAAAACCATTCCCACCATGGCATAGATGTGAATACGGGTGTAAACAAGCCAAGCAAGCTCGCGAGCTGTTTGAGCTCAACACAAAAAAAGTTTGAAAAAGTTTAACTCCAATCAAGCTTGAGCTTGCTCGTTTAGCAAACGAGCTGAGTTCGAGCCTAATGATGTTCAGCTCAATAATTCATCGAGCCTTACAAGTTTTTATATATACATATATAAATATTATTTTTGGCTTACTCGAGCCTCAAGCTGAGCTCGATCTCAAAATTTTTCGAGTTGACCTTGAGCCTAAAAGGTTCAAACTCGGCTCGGCCCATTTACACTCCTAAATGTGATACTTACATAGACAAAGCAATGCACCATGATTGCATGAAATGCTCCATGTGGGGTGATACGAGCTCAGGACAAACCCATGCAAGCCTCCCAAGTGTGATTGCACTATTTTCCATGAGGGATTTGTTTAGCTCCTGCTTAGGATCCAGATATGCAATTATGAATATCATAAAGCCAAGAATACAAGCACAGTTGCACCCTCATATGTGTGAGCAAAAGCGCACACATGAATAATAACAATAATGACAGAGACATTACCTCTGAATGTTGAAGGATTGGAACTAAGCATGATATAACAGTCATAACAACAGGAGAAATTTCTTGACGAACCTGAAATTAATAATTATATCTAATCAATGAAATTAAACCAAGAAGAAATTCACGTAGTCTAATCTTACCAGCTCAAAAACATAACAAAACCAAAATAGAAAGCTGCACAATGCATACCTTAACTGCTAATTCTCCAATAGCCCAACAAGCATTATTCGCTACTGACACAGTTTCCTTGAGCTTAGGAGTGTTCTGTGTTAAACAAACATTATGTAAATAGACAACCAACCAAATATTATTCTCAGAATGAAGAAAAAGAGTTTCCTAACCAGTTGCTTGGCTGCAACATCAAGAAATTCAGGCAATCGAGGGTGCAAATGAACAGCACACACCTGACCAAAAAAATAAGAAAAAAACTTAGTAACACCGCAAGTAAAATAAAAGGAAAAAGCTATCTGCAGAAAGGAATGGAGCTTCAAGCTACTACAAGATATAGCCTAGTACTCAAGGTTGTTAAAATCATTTTTTTAACGAGAAGAGGGGGTCTACAAAATCAAATTGTGAAATCAAGATTTTACGCACACACCTAAAATAAAAATTATTAATTCATCAATTCAAATCATAACAGTAAAAAATTATTATATAACAAAAATTTTTAGTATATTGAATTTTAATTTATAAAAATTATATTGTAAAAACTAAATTTTATGTAGGGGCTATACTCGGACCAACTTTATATGGCCCTCAAATAAATTGGTCATAAATAAAGGGTCCATATGCTTCAACAAACTCTCTCTAAGCAACCCAGGAAAAGTTAAACTTTTTGTCTCTTTTGAACTCCCATCTCATGACCTCCCAGTATCTGTCTCTTCTCTTCTGAATCTCTCTCTTCTCATCTCTCACAAAAAAGCTAGGGGTTTTCACACCAATTACAAATATCAAACTTAAAAGCTTGTATGTCTTCTTTATCTCTCTTTTCTCTCTTGATTTCTCCAATCTCGTCCAGTAAGCTAATTGATGCATTGATTCTTTCGTCAGAGACTTGATGTTTAAGAGCTCAAAATACTGCTGCTATTAGTTTCTAATTTGCAATTGCATTTGCGTCAGTGACATGGTGTTTTAAAGAGTGGATCTTTCTATAGTTCCAAGGAAGCAATTTGCGATTTTAACAATTTCATCAATTTTAGAAGCAATTTCATTATGTCATGAGTGAGTTCACAACAATTTTTGCAAAACAAAGCATTTTGGAATAAAAAAAATATAGAATAAAGAAATTCTCTTTTTATTTTCAATATTTGAAATTGATACTGGATAGATCATGTCTTATAGATTCTCTCTCCTTTCTTTTGTCAATCAACGTTTCTTTTTATCTTTTTTTTGTTCTTTAATCTGCGATTTTGGGTAATAGTGACCACGTTTAGAATTGGAATTGAGAACTTGAGTACAATTTTACAAGTGAAATCGTAATTTTGATGACCTTGCCAGTATTAAATAGCTGTTTTACTAATGAACTAGAAAAGGCTTGAGTTCCATAATCCAATAGCACACAAGGGAATGGATTGAAATTTAAATAAGGTCAGCTGCTAACTGTATTAAAACTTACTCTTGCAAGGTCACCTAGGAGTGCAAAGGCACTTTGTCGAACATCAGAAGCATCATCCATGCAACATTGCAGCAGCAGATCCCTTAAACTACTTTGTGAAACCTGCAGGAAAAATAAGAGAAGCTCATTCAACAAAAATGTCATATGAAACAATATTTGCAAGGACTTGAACATCCACACCGCATGTAATCTATGATCAGGTAACTAACTATATGGCGTGCATTTCACCAGGAACAACAGCCAGAATAAGTAAATCATTAATCAACTGCCCTGAAAGTAGGATGCAAAAACAAGTATCCATTGAGCATGAGACAGATTTCTTTGCATTAGATGATGGGATCATATTGTATAAAAATCACAGATACATATTGTCTGCAAAATTCAGTGCGCAAAGAACAACATTCAGCAAAAGTTAAAACAATTCTTACATGGTAGAAACAAATAAATTCATAATAGAGACAAAAACAAGGAGAAGAGGGAGTACCAAACTCTCTATCCCACTACCAAGACCCTCAGCAAGTCCAGAGAGGAGGTCCAGAGAGCAGACAATAAACTCCTTATCATATGGAACTCCAGCTGAAACAGCATCAACCTGCAATGAAGTTTCAGTGCATGTCAAAAAAAAAAAATGGTGAAGTTGTGACATTATGAAAAACTAGTTTAAGGAGCAACACATGCAATGCAAATATAGGTGAATAAAGTGCATAAAAAGTTCAACAGTATAAAAACTCAGCTGAGAATGGTTATTAATTGAGAATAAAATAATGCAGACATGGAAGCACGCAGACTTTTCGTTCTCTTTTGCCATGTAGTATGTACAGCATGCCATGCAACAAATGACTCTCATAGATATGAAGGAATACTGTGCCCACACCTAGGCATCTCAATACTAACAATAGCACATTATTCTGTTACCACAGAAACAACAAATAGGGCCATAACAGTGTAAAATGGCATATAATTAGGGGATTAAAATACATGTGCTGCAAGAAAAAAAATATATATATTAGTCTAAAAATGAAGCATCCATACTGATTGTGAAATGAATCAAATTTCGTCAAACCTTTGCCAACTGTTGGCTCTGAATGATGCTTATACACCTCTGAAATACAGGCTCAGCAAATTGAGAGAAACCTGGACCCAGTGCCTGAAATAAATGAACACATTATTCTCCTGTATTGCAGCAACTTCTCATTGTTATTCACTCGTGCTTGTATTCACAAACAGAAAAACAAAAATACACACTGTCGACCATATAGAAGAAAAAAAAAAAGTGCAAGCATTTGATTATGTTGACTTCAATGCCCTCTAGTTGATTTGAGAATCCAAAGATTTGTAATGAACTCTATTTATGCCTGGATCCTTTTTTTTAATAAATTTGGACCTCATAATTAAGAGAGGGTGGCTTGGGGTAATGGTAAAGTTACTCCAGTTGTGACCTGAAGGTCAATGAGGTTTGATCCACAGAAACAGCCTCTACAAAAGCAGGGGGAAGGCTGTGTGCATCAACTCTTTGCCGAGCCCACAAACACGGAATGCTTCGTACATTGAGTCAGCCTTTTTGGACCTCATAATTACATAAAAGTGTTGTAAGTTATTTTAGAGGCTCTAATTCTAATGGTAATTAACATTATATGCCAAATCAAATAATTCATGAATACACACAACTGAATGACCATAAAGAATTTAAGAGGCAAGTAGATTGAACTTTTTCAATTCAATTACCTAAACAAGGTTTTACTTCTATGTTTCTTGGTTGATTAGTTTATTAAATGAAGGTTAGTTTTGTGAATGGGACTAAAACTTGCTTAGATCTTTATCTCCCCTAATAAATCCAAATATTTGTTTATGCAATTTGAACTAAAAGTTAAAACTCAGATCCTTAAATTTCACATTCATAATCCAGATACAACCAGAAAACAGTTTCACAGGCATTGAAATTGAGATTAATAATAATTCTGAAATTCCATTTGAGTCACCATCATATCTCATCACATTTTCAATATATTCACTAAAGAAAAGACAATTCAGTGAATAAATTTAACATAAAATATAAAGGGGAAAAAATATCGGATTTGGATTGTACATATTACATAAAAAATCATCAATAGATTTCTATTTCTTTTCCCTAAAAAAAATTTAAAAACTGTAAGCTTTTCACTTTAAGGACGAACAAGGGTATAAGAGTCGGCGAGGGAGAACAAAGAGGAAAATATCAAAATGAGAAAATTAAAGAATATGCACTGTGTAACTGCAATCCACTAGCAGGATACTGGACGGTATTGGCATCACGTAATTTTGATTAGATAGGCCTCTCCAACATAAGCACACTTACAAATAAAAGAATACAATGCAACCCAATTTTGTGATCAACTAAGCACACCTTTCACATTCAAAATACTATGCTGGAAGAAGAGAGGGAAAAAGAGAAAGACCTGCACTGTGTAACTGCAACTATCCACTAGAGGATACTGAGACGTATTGGCATCACGTAACTTTTGATTACGATAGGCCTCTCCAACATAAGCACACTTCAAATAAAAGATACAATATGCAACCCAATTTTGTGATCACTAAGCAGACCTTTCACTTCCCAAAATACCTATGCTGGAATAAGAAGAGGGAAAAAGAGCCGACCGGGGGGGGGGGGGGGGGGGGGGGGGGCGGGGGGGGCGGGGGTGCGGCGCCATAAGGGGTAATAGGGAGAATATCTATTCAATTGATCCTCCCTCATGAATGTACAGATTAACATGCCGGGAAGATAATTAACTGCCACACCTACACTGCCACCTATTTCCTGTTTGTAAGCCATGTTGAACGTCCATTGTTTTTTCCAAAGTAATGATACTAGAAGTATAATAACCTACTTTCTTGCCATCATTTGACATCCCACGTGGTGCGGCGCCAAGGGGTAATGGAGATAATTATCAAATTGATCCTCCCATCATGATGTAAGATTACAGCTGGGAAGATAATTAACTGCCACAACACAACTCACTATTCTTTAAGCAGTGTGACGTCCATGTTTTCCACAGTATACTAGAAGTATATAACTACTTTGCATCATTTGACATCACGTGAACAAACGAAAAATACTCCATACCTGTGCTATGGATGTAAAACACTCAAGCAATGGAAAGAGATCTTTATCTGAATTTGAAAGCTGCTGCCACTTTCCGATCAACGGTGGCATCAGAATTTCAAGATAAGAAGGCTGCAAATTGTCGATGTAGTAAATGCAGTTATATACCTAACTGTGAATATCACTCAAGAAGAGAAAAGGAGAAGGGAATAGAAAGGATGAGAGCATTGCATGATTTTGGTACCCGATTCAGTTCTGCTCCAACAGCATCTGCTAGAGTTCCAATAGCATCATATACAATTCTGAGATTCCGTCTCTAGATCAAATAATACTGGCATCAGTAAGAGACCAAATGCAAAAGTATACAGAGAAGTCAATCAATATAAGGAAAAAAAAAACAGTAATATAACTCATAGGCTTAACAAAAGAACCAGAAGACAAGGCATATAATCATTTAACTTTGGAGGAAGCTCATTAGTTGTGAAAGGCCTGGAATGAACCTGATATTTCCCAAAAGCACACATGAGATGCTGGAGAATAACATCTAAACGTGGTGCCAACTCTTCAGCAGCCTCCTGCAAAGATAATAGGAGCACTGAGACCTAAAACATTTGAAACCAATGAGATCTAAAACAATTAAAGGTCACTTGTCAGAAAGACCTCTTCTAGTGTTGCAAAAGCTGAACAAGCAGCCTCCTGGACCCTCTTGTTAGTATCCAATATTCTTCGTAAAAGACCCATGAGAACTTTGTCAAATTTTTCATAACCTTGTTCATGGCAACTTTCCTAAGATAAATCAAACAAGAAATGTCAACCAAAAATCCTGAACCAAAGAGAGAAAAGAGGCAATGCAGTATTAGAGGATGAATTACAATCAATGCCTATCAACTTAAGCAAGGAATTGGGATAAACAGAATTATAATGCATCAAACTGGAAGAAAATGCATGATAAAAAGAAGCAGCTAACGGAACAAACATTTAACCGTACCTGAACAATGTACTTGCTGAATCGAGAAAGTGTCCAGCATGAAATACTCCGGATTAGAGGATACTTATCATCTAATAGGGGGATAAGGAATTCCACAATCTGCAGACATACAAAAATATTCGAACTGTATTAGCCTAATTCAATACTCAAAATCAGTGTAAGAAAAGTAAGCAATTATTTCATCTCTCAAGCCTAAAAAAGTGAAATTAGTTTTTCATGCATTGCAGGTCTTTGAACATACGTATGAAGAAAAGCACCATAATGCGGTGTAAAGTCAAACCATACCCACCTAACAACCTCATCCAAAGAAAAGAAAATACTCCAATAATAAATTGGCTTCTTGAAAAAGGATTAGGAAGATAGAAATTTAAGGATTAATGCATCCTAATTGAAAACAGCAAAAAGAAAAAAGAAAAGAAAAAAAATATCATAAATGGCCTTATAGATAAAATTCAACTTCTATAAATTAGAACCTAAACAAAGCTCAATGTATATGCCAAGAGTACAGGAAAAGAAATTAAAGAACATTCAGAAAACAGAGCAAATTAAAACCTTAAATTCATACTGCCTATTAACCCCAAAATGCAATAGAATAAAGCCATTAACAACAAATAAGTGAAATTTCCAGAATCAAAATCTGATGTTTGATGCTAAATGCCTTAAAAGTGCTCTTGTTTCCCTTTTTCCATCCAAAATCCGTTTCACTTTCACTAATGAAAAGGAATAATTTATCAAAGAAAAAGATGTTGCCACTTATGGAGACAAGAAATATGCCCTTTTAAATACCTCCTCAGAAGAGGGGGCCACAGAGGGGGAGCCTCATCTGAAATAAAACAGTTAATAGTTAAATGAAAGTATGAAACGATCATTCAACATGAACAGCAGATAGCACTCTACCTCTGCAAACTTTACCAAAAAGAAAAAAATAAATAAATAAATGGTTACAACTAAGCGTCTATTTGGCATTGTTGTTGCAGCTATTAGTAACACATTGAGTATTTAGTCATGAAAATTAGAAATTGTTTTCAAGTGAAATTTGCAATATTTAATCAGGAAATTTTCAAAAGTGCAGTGTTATACTGCCTTTGGCACCAGCATCTGTAGTACTCCACAGAAGGAAAAAAAAAAAAAAAAATTTCAACCTTGATATTAGATAGATACTAAATGAAATCATCATTCAAAATGAAAAGAACTTAAGAACTTTCTTTTTGCATTTATCCAATGGAGATTTCTAAAGAAGGCAAAAAATTATATTGCCAGTTATCCAATAGACCTAGATTATCTATCATTTTGCTTTAAGCACAACCAATAAAATTGAAAAACCAAAACTACAATTTACCTGAGACAGATGAGGATAAAGACCATTAATGCAACCCTCAGCTACTGCACCAAGAGCCAAAACAGCTGCTTCCCTGTCTTTCCAAGCTTCATCACCAGTAGCAGACAACTTGCCCTGCAGATATTTCATAACTGAAAATTAGGCATTCAAAAGAGAAACATATAACTTGCAGGGAAATAGTTTCATAACCAGATTCATACTGATGCCACTATCAATAAATCATTTGATCCCAAAGATTCTAACCACCATAATCTGGAATATTCTCCAACTTCAAATAAATATGGAAAAAAAATCAGGACACCATTCTCAATCTAACCTCAAGAAGAGGCAACACACCCTCTTAAACACGCATATACATCACATTTAATTGTTGACTTTAAGCTTTAGCAGGACATTCAACTTGCATCAACCAACAAATGCTTTATGAAAAACAATTCGATACTCAGATGAGCCACAAGGACCAACTGTAAACTACTAGACAATAAACAAAGATGTAAGATGCAGAACAAGCAAGGAAATAAGACCCCAAGGATGTGATATCCCCACTAATGCAAAAAGAACATTAAACATGAAAGCGTGAAAGGTCAAATAGGTTTCTTTATTGAATACTAAATAATTTATTACCTGAACGACAGGCATCAGTGTAGGAAGAATCTCATCCCCAAACACATTTGATAGCATATCAAGAGCAGCTGCACTGCATTTCCTTAAATTCCATATGTTAACTATGTCATCATCCTGTAATTATCCAAAATAATAATTCAGATATATTTCAATAAATTAAACCACCTTCCTACTTCAACAGCACAACAATATTTAGTCATAACTACTGAATTATAAACTGTCAAAGAAAGCTAATTACATAAACACATGGAGTTTCTGGAAAATTACATCATCATCCACACTATCTGATCCATGAAGTCGGGATGAATGAAAACGAGGTTTCAGATCCTGCAGTGCATTAAATTTATAACAAAAAGGATAATAACAAATTCAGTGCCATACACAAGACTTATTTTGCAAAGAAATAATAAGAATCTCAAGCACAAAAGAATCAAATGATGAAAATATATATTGAACCTGATCACGATCTGGAAGAGACTCGTCCTCCTGCAAAAATGAAATCATCCTGGTAAACTATGAATTACCACAAAATTATATTCAGATCATTCGAAAAACACAAAATGGCCAAGAAATTTAACCTCAGCTTCAGCAAGTGACTCATCATCATCAGCATAAACCATGTTTGACAACAAAATCTACAAAAAAAGGAACATATACATAAAAAAATTCGCATGACTTTGCAAAGATGAATGAACAATAGAAAAACCAAATTAAGAAAGTCAAAAAGAGAAAACTGTACTGGGATTAGACGGGGCAAGAATTCTCTCAAGTTCTCAGGTGGTAACTGAGCATCACAGTATGCAGACCTGCCAATCATAATCACTATTAGAAAGGATGATGAATAGAAAGAAGTAGAAGAGGGAGTAAAGCTGCAAACACAGCCCAAAAAAAGAGCGTAAGGTTACCATATTATGATCACTTAAGAAACTTAATAAATAAAAGAACAAACCCAGAATTATGACAACCTCAAACTCAATTAATATGGATAAACATCAATAGAAAACCAGAACCTAGCTAGAATTATCCTGCCTCCTCTTTTTCATTTATATATATATATATATATATATACACACACGACAAAGTTAGAAAATTTTTTCACACTACTTGATTAATGCTACACAAGTAACCTAAACATGACCTTTGCATTTTAGACAAAAGTAGATTCAAAACATTTTAGGACATTAAAACTCTTGCTCATTTCTTAAACATTAGAATCATACATACTTCCAAGATATAAATTCACAAAAGATATCCCTAACCAAAAATTGGGAGTCCAAAACATCTTAAACATACGAAGCACAAAAATGTTTACTTTATCTTGGATTACCTACAATTACCAACTTAAACAGTGAGATGATGACAACTTATACATAGGTTCTTAATTTAGCTCCTTCCGTTTGCCTTTACGATGTTAAAGTGGAAGGATTCAATACCATGCTTTAAGGTTAAAATGAAACAACTAAGAAGATTAGGATAGTGTTGTGTTTCAGGTGGTGCATGTAGGTACTCCAGTAATAGCAAATGAGTTTCATAGCCAGCTCCCATCTAAAATAATTTTTTCAGTAGGATACAGACAGGGAGGAATTATAGCAAAGAGGAAAGCAGCAGGGAGTACAAAAGGTTACTTGGCTGCATATTGACAAAGAAAAATGTATGTAACCATCAACAAACACTACAGAATTAAAAGATTGACTTGGTTTCCGCATTATATTGATACCATAGTCTCTATAACTAAATATTTGAGACAAGATTGGAAAGCTAGTTACATAAAGTTCAATTTATTTAGTTTACAAAGTGGAGAGTTACCAGAATTCACAGGCTTCAAGAGCAACTTCTTCATCACCATCCTTGTTGACTTTCAAAATATATTCGATAACCTCTCTCAAATGTGGCTGAAATTGGTGCAACAATCACATCAATAAAATAACGAAAAAGAGAAAGGGTATGGCAGGTTAAAATTGGGCCCATTCAGCCCTCGCAATTACTTAAGCTGTTTTCATTTAAAGCAACTGCAGGGCCAAACAGGATGTGACGTACAGTAAGCAGAGGTTATAAATAAAATTGAAAAAAGTGAAAATGAAGACAACTCAGATTAACACATGTAAAAAAGTGAAAACTTAAGAAAGTTTAGAGCACACTCAGAAAGAACATGCATGAGACTAGAATCTAACAAGATATATACCTCTAAGAAAGATGGACGGACTTCAACTAACTGAGCAAAAGCTGCACAAACCTGCTCAACAAAAAGGTAAATGAAACAAATCAGTCAGCCAAGCTTGTGAAAGATAAAAGTATTTCTGCAAGTAATAAACATATCAAAGCTCGAAAAGAAGCTCCAGCATGTTGAGGAACATAAGAAAATTAATTCAAAGCCAAAAAAAACATAGCAGAAGTTGGAACAAAAAATAGCCACAATGGATAAAGATATCCTCTACAACAAAAGCAAGAATTAAATCAAAGCCAAAATAATTCTATTAACAGCAAAACCATAAAAGTCAACTATCCATAATAACATCTTGATATATTCTGAAACTACTGAGCTAGATAGAATACACACACACACACACACACACACACACACACACACACACACACTAAAATGGAACCAGAATCTCAATGTTCACATGAACAGTGAATTGCCATTTAAACCGTTATCTTTTTATTCTATTCCATTTTTACCCTCTCTTTATGAACAAAAACTACTGCCTTTATTTACTAAAGATTGTTTCATCGTCCGACAAAAAGTCCCACTCCCATAGGTGTAATGGCGGTGAGTCTTGGGCTTAAGGATCAGGGTTATTCCAGCCCATTATTCCATAAATTTTCTTTTTTTTTTTAATAAAAATTATGTTATATTACATGAGCTAATGATTTCATCTATTATTTAGGTTTTCATTTTGATTTGTTTTTTTTATCTTAAAATAAAGTGGACTGTTTTTTCCTTTTTAATTTCAGCTCTATTGTAATTATTTACTAATATTTTTGAGAATTATATTTTACTTTCACTTGAATAGAAATATATAACAAATAATAAAATTAAGAGAATTATATTCAAAATCTACATGACATACTATTGAATGAATTTTCATAGAAAGTTAGAGAAGGTAAAAGACAATTAATTTAATTCGACACGAAATTTTTATATTTTTTTTAAATTATATTCTTATATATGTATTAATTATAATTTTTCTATTTTAATTTTTTTCATTTCTTATAAAACTCATCCCACAGCATGGCATGCCAATTATGCTTGTTAACATCTATATTATTCAGCAAGCTAGAAATTACAATAACCCATGGAAACATAAGCTATCCCCAGTGAACAAGTTATGTCTCTGTAAAACATGCAGGAGTAAAAAGACTAACTAAAGACCCGATTTGAACTTTTGTTGGTGTGAGAGAGAGAGAGAGAGAGAGAGAAGGATAATCCAACCTGACTAAAAATCATAATCACAAAGAAAAGAAACCATTAATTACCCAAGTTTTATGGTGAGATTACTAACAAATTAATGCCAAAACCAGATGACTAAAAACAATGTTTAATGGGCGGATTGTTAATTATATATGATCACGATGAGACAAGGAGAATGTTTATACCAATTTCCGCACGTCTGCAGCAGGATCATGAGCAAGAGCAAATAAACCTTGAAGATATTGATTCATTGATGCATATAAAGCCTGCAAAATATTACATATAATATCACTCTTTGCATCCAAATCATGGATAATATAGGTTGCAATTTGGACAATAGATGCATGGATGTATCAAGTATACTTACAGCAGGCATTAGCATAATGTATTCATTTACAGAAGCCAACGCAAGCTTTCTCAGTGAACTGTGTGGTGACTGGAAAAACTGCTCATAGCAAAACCATGTCAAAGTGCTCGTCCCAGGAAAACAACATTATATTAAATAACAGGGAGAGAAAATTTTCTAACCAAGTTAAATTACTCCTAGAGGGAGTGTTAAAAAATTTTTGTTACAAAGAGAGTGAGAGGATTCACAGGATTGGTTTGACAGACAATATGAAATTAAGAACAAAGAAGAACCTCCATTATGAACTCTACTGTAAGAAAATAATCATCTTACATGATAAAATCGAGGAAGAAATATCTTGATGGGGCGATCAGGTAACCCAGGCACTTCAGAATCCAAAACTTGAGGGACATCCTCACAGATCTGCATCATAAAGCATCATTTTTTATATTTTATCTATTACAACAATAGGAATACAATGTAGATTCTAATTTGCTACGTAGCTGCAAATTCCATACAGGAAAATCAACCAACAAACCAGATACTGTAACCATGGTCAGTAGAAACGAGAACATAAATTTTAGAGAAGATATAAAGGGCATCTATGAAAGTTAGTTCATCAGAGTCTCCTTGATGAACCTGGAACAGAACTGAGACAATTAGAGCATTTATAGGCAAGTCAGTATAACATAAATCATTAAGCCAGTAAGAACAACCGAATATCCTTTGTTATTCCCCAAATGACACACGGGACAACAGTAACATCAATGTCATGAGGCCAACAAAACAAACCCTCCCCCCTCTCCTCCTAAATATACGACTTTAGAATTATATATACCCAACTACGCGACATTGTTAGGATAACAAAAAAGATACTGATGAAGATAAGAAGAAGCAACAGCATAGTTATAAAAATTAGTGGTAGGGAGCAATTCAAGAAATCATTCTTTGATTTATTTCTACCATGCAGACAATATCAATCTCATCTTTTCCCTCCTCACCAAAAGTGGCCCATATATGACATACTGGAAAACTAACACTAGTAATCTACTATTTTTTTTATGTAATATATACCTTTGACAAAGCATCCATAGCGCCTTCCATGTGATTTACATCATTACTGTCTAAGCAAGTGACAAGAGCCTGCAACAGCTCAGGCCACCCAGAAATTCCGCCTATTTGAACAACAACACTTATAATGGTCCCAACAGTGGACCTTATATGCCTGTCTGCAGCCCCTAAACAAGGCAACAACTCAGACTTTATATATTGTTGGTGTACAGGAGTAATTGATTTATATGCATTTCTGAGGTTGTTTTTCAGCAGCAGGCCAGCAGCTTGTCGAATTTCCACAGATTTACCCTGTCAGAAGTTCCAAACAGAATAAACCAACCACAATTAGAAGTCGGCATCATACTGTATCCAAACATGTTCATGGAATATCCAAACCTAGGAAGCATATAAAACACGCCCATTTTGCAACTGTCTGTTTCAGACGTGTATAACAGTTCATTTTTCAAAAACTATTGAATGAATATATAACTTATAGTCGTTAATTAAAGAGTTATATCAATAGATGGTTAACTCAGTGACTTTTAAATTTTGAACAAGATCAATCCAGATAATCATGTATACTAAGTTTCTTATATATGAATCTGTCCATATATACCAATAAGAGTGTTATGTCATAATTTCTTCAACACTTGCTGGGGCGTCATGCCATGACAAGTCTATGCTTCACAAATTCAAGGGCGACCATTTCCATGTACTCAACCAAACACGGAATAAACAAAGAAAGCAGTAAACTTCAAAGTTGATGAAACAATTGTATCCATATCAAATTTTAACTCGTAAACCCACTTCTATTTACAAAAAGTATCCAGCAACTGCAAATGATTTTCCTTTTTAATTTACAATGAGACGTTTATATGATTGAAAACGGAGATTTTAATGTATTACCAATCTATTTGAACCCATTAGGTTGAGAAAATACAGTAAATAACATATTTTTAAGTCAATCACCTATAAGCCCAGCAACTTCATAAAACCCTACTTAACAGAGAACAAACTTCAAAACCAAACTTTCCAATAATAGAATTCACAAAGCAAAACCCTATTTCCCCAGCAATCCGATCAAAACCCACAAACCAAAAAACAAGCGGAAGTTCCCAAATCGAGCGTTTCTAGAGAACCAAACAATCAAAACACAGGATACCTCAGCGCGAGCAAGAATAAAAACGAGGTAATTGTTGAAATCGGGGAATTGAGAGTAGTGTTGGAGTTGCTGCAAAATCTGGGACTTGTCAGCAGATGAAAAGGGAGAAATCTGGTGCTCCAACAGCCCACAGATCTCCTTTAACCCTTCTTCTTGTGGCTGCCACGAGGCACTCGCCGCCATTTTATGTAAATATCTTAGCTCTTCTAATTTCGGACAAAACAGATTTTTGGTGGCCGTGTAGCGGCAGATAGGCGAAGGAGATGCAGAGGAGTCCCTGTTATTCCTTTCCCTTTTTCCAGTGTTATTATAATGCTGGAAAGCAAGTCATGTCCTCTTATATGTACGTATATTTTACAGTAGAATTGTACCACTGCAATAAGAGGGAGTGAAGGAATTTTGGGTTAGGGGTTTTTGTTTCTCGTTTGTTCGTTGTTTGCTATATAAATTTTTATTTTTTTCCTTTACATGTATTTACAAGGTTTATAACTGTTCATGTCCCATAGTTCCCCTCCTATAAAGGTAGTCTTCTTTTTATTTTGACACGGATAAAAAAAAATAATTAATATTATTTCAATAATAAATTTACTTAATTTTTTCCTAATATATTTTTACATTAACATTAAATCTTATCTTACTCATTCCGTACCACAACAGTTTTCAAATAGTTATACATATTCTATTTCATAACATCTTTTCGGATAACAATCAGGTCAAAACTCTATATTTGTCGGTTGGATAACAAAGCATTCAGAGGTTGAAAAAACTTTTTATTAAACTTAAACATCCTAATATTTATAATAACTTTTAGATTTTGAGGAAACTTTTTATCAATTTTTAAAAACTCTAGCGTTAAGTATTTAAAGATTTTCTTTGACACTCACACCTTTTTTTTTTCTGTATTTATAATTTACAAATTCACAAGCTTGCGCTCCTCCCATCCTCCTTGCGCCTTTTTTTGATGAGAAATTTAAAAGTATTCTCTTTCAAATGCATCCAAACAAAGTATTCTCTTGCTAATAGACTAAAATTGAAATAAATGCACGATTTGGTTGATAATCAATATGCTATGAATCCTTATTTCTTTTTAAAAATTTTGGAATATTATGAGTAGTGATATTATTAAAAGTTGTAGAAAATGGTATCTTCTGAAGTCCGCTCCCCTTCCTTCCTTAAATGTTATAATTATTGTTCTTATTTCCAAAATTGATAAGCCACAACTTGTTAAAGATTTTCACCCGTCTGTTTATGTAATGTCGTTTATAAAACAATGGCTGAAGTTCTTGCTAATAGGCTCTAAAATGTGCTTGATAAGGTCATTTTTGTTTCTTGATATGTTTTTGTTCCTAGTAGGCTAATAACAGATAATGTCTGAGTTGTTTTTGAAATTATTCATTTTATAAAGAGGTTTGTTTTATAATGTACTCGAAAATGAGTTTAACAACTCTGAAACTGAATTTAATATAGTACGATAGAGTTGACCAAGGCTTTCTAAAATTTACTGCGTTGAGGATGGATTTTGATGGTTGATGAGTTAATCTGATTATGTTATGCATCTCTTATATTAGATGTATGTTTCGTTTCAATGACGAGGAGTTCAATCATGTGATTCCCTTTAGAGTTTCAAGGCAAGGAGACATGTTATCTCCTTACCTTTTTTTATTTTTGCCGAGGGTTTGTCGGCTTTATCCCATCATGTAGAAGCAGTTGCTAATCTTCATGGATGTAAGATTAATAACCGCACTCATGTGAATCTTTCATTTTTTATTTGCAGATGCCAACTATTTCTTCTTCTGGGCTACTAAAAGAGAGGGTGAATGCGTTAACAAGATTTTGAAGACTTATGAGCAAGCATCGGGTCAATATATTAACTTTTGAAATGAGGTATTTTCTTTAGTATTAGTGTTTATGAAGACTTAGTAAAATCTATTCCACTCTTAAATCTTAATCATGCTAAATATCTTGGTCTCTCATCTCTTATTGGTAGAGACAAAAGGAGTGATTTGGTTTTCTAAGAGATAGGCTTTGGTAATGCATTTTTTGGCTAAAGCAAGAAAAGAAGTTTTGATTAAGTCCATAGCTAAATTGATCCTTATTTACTATATAAATGTTTTTCTATACTTTGACATCTACTTGTGCCAAGCTAAAGCAAATGCTAAATTCTCTTTAGTGGGGTGTGAAAGCCGGTGAGAGGAGAAGCATTCATTGGTTTTCGTGGGAGAGGATGTGTTCTAATAAAAAAGAAGGGGGTATAGGTTTAGACACCTTTACAGCTTCAATTTGGCACTTCTAGACAAGTAAGGTTGGCAGCTTCTTACCAACCAAGGTACTCTTCTTTATCAAATTTTTGAAGTTAAATATTTCTTGAGTGAAAATTTCTATAATGTTGTTTTAGGGTGTAATCTAAGCTTTACTTGGATGAGTCAAACTCAAGAAGTATTGAAAAAATGAGCTTCGTTAGCATACTTTTTTTTATATACTAAGCCAAATTAACATCTTATCTCAGCCATGGTTAATTAATTATCAGTCTTTTTTTTATATACTTCGCCATGCCTCATAGCTTCAAAGATTGTTAATTTGATTAATCATGAGACACAAAGGTAGAATAGTTATCTTATTAAAGGTCTCATAATCTCTACTGAGGCTGCAATGATTCTTAAAATAACATTGAGCTTATGAAATAGGGATGACATATTTGTATGGCATTTGTCAAAGAATGGCATTATAGCGTCAAATCTACTAATTTTGTAGCGTTTCAATTGAAAAATATTCCTATTAGGTCCATTTCTAATGTTTTCTGGATGCATCTATGGAAATTATATATCTCGCCTAAGGTGAAAATTCTTTTTAAGGAGGCTAAACAGAGATAATTTGCCTTCCAAATAGTTAAATTAGTCGAGGGGTTTGTTTAGATCATAAATGCGTGTACTGTGACAAGGTGGAAGTTGTTTCTCATGCTTTTTATGTTCTAGAGTTGAGCTCTATTGGTAGGCTATGGGTATTAATTATAAAAAAATAAAAAACAGAGTACAAAAATATTATTGCTTAGTAATAGTTTAGCATCATTTGTGCTTTTTAGATGTGTATTATGTATATATATGTATATATATTTAATACCCTTTTTTACATGCATCAAGCACGCATCAAACAGTATAAAACTATTCCTAAAAAACAAAAATAATTATTGGAAATTGATGAAATATTTTAATTTCTATTGCATGCATCATAGATTAAAATTTTCTTCCAGCTATTAATGGAATTGGTTTTAGCTATGGATACAGTTTTCTTGCATACAACTTAAGAAATCCCAGCCTCTCCTGTAGCCTAGGACAAGCAAAGACGCAACAGAAAAGGCAAAAAAGATGCAACAGAAGTACGAAACTACCGATTTCCACTCCTTTTTTTTTTTTGTCAGCTTTATCTCTATTAGTAAAGAAGCCTTTATCTCTACTAGGAAAAGACAAGAGAACTCCATTTCCTAAAAAAATGAAAGAATCCAAGATGGTTGGTTTACAAGAAAATGAGGCAATGCAAGAAAAGCATCAAACAGAAAATTGAAGACCTTAAAATTCAAAACAGCACTGATTGCAACTATGAGTAAAACCAACTCAACTAATAAATAAATTACAAGACCATAACACTCAATGGAAAATTTTAAAATTTGTGATCCAAATATAGACCAACTATTATCCTTATTCTGCCAGATAGTGAGATGCAATCCCAAGTGAACAGACAACTAAACAAATTGCAGCTCATCTGAAATAATTTAAAAGAGCTCTGCAAGCTCATTCTCAATTAGATGAATCACGGCTGTAGTACTGGTCAAGTGTCTTAGCAGGTATTCGGTGGAGTAGCTCACGAGGAAAGATGCGGAGCAGAGTCCAAGCTAAATCGAGTGATTGGAAGATGTTGCGAGTGTCATAAGCGCCTTGAGTCACAAATTTTCGCTCAAATTTGTCCAAGAACTCCAAATATAGCTGTTCATTCAAGAAAAATCGTGTCAGTTTTCCTTCTTTTTTTTTTTTTTTTTTTTTTTATAAATACCCTTCATATACATGCATCACAGCAGACGGCATCCAAACAGCTATAAAACTATTCCTAAAAACGAAAAATAATTATGTGGAAAATTGATGAAATATTATTATCTTTCCGATATTGCATGGTCATCACTAGATTAGATTTTCTCTCTCACGCTGATTATGCCGACATGGTTTTAACTGCATTAATTACAAGTTTTCCTTGCATACAACTTAAGAAGATCCCCAGCCTGACCTGGTAGCCCCCTTAGGGACAAGCGCAAAGACGCACACAAGGATAAAGGCAAAATAAAGGATTGCAACAGAAATACCGACAACTAACCGATGTTCCACTCCCTTTTCTTTTTTGCTTGCTCAGCTTTATATCTCTATTAGAAAAGAAGCCTTTATCTCCTACTAGAAAAGCACAATCTGAGAACCTCCATTTCCTAAAAAAATAAAGGAATCCAAGAATGTCGTTGGTTACAAGAACATGAAGCTAGCGCAATGCCAAAGAAAGGCATCAAACAGAAAACTTGAAGACCTTAAAATTACCAAAAACACACTGATTGCACATGAGGTAAAACCAACTTCAAACCTAATCAAATAATATGACCAAGACCATCAACACTCATGGGAAAATTTTCTTAAATCGTAGTGATACTCAAATACTAGTACCAACCTATATATCCTGTAGTTCTCCAGATGCTGAGAGCAATCCCAAGTCGAAACAGGACAAATAAACAAATTTGTGCAGCTCATCTTGGAAATAATTTAAAGGCCCTGCAAAGCTTTCATTCTCAATTAGATGGAGGATCACGGGCTGTAAGTACTGGTCCAAGTGTCCTTAGCAGGGTAGTTTCGGTGAAGGATAAGCTCACGAGGAAAAGATGCGGACGCGCAGTCCAAGCGTTAAATACGAGTGATGTGGCAATGTTTGCGAGTATGTCACAGCGCCTTGAGTCACAAAGCTTTCGCTTCAAAACTGTTGTCAAGAACTCCAAATATATTGCTGTTACATCTCAAGAAAAATCGTGTCAGTTTCCTTCTTTTTTTTTTTTTTGTTTTGTTCGGAACACAAATGGTCTCCAATATAATAACAATCATCAAGTTTCTTTCTTGTACGATTAGGAAAGGGAAGTATGGGACCAGGTCTTTCCGAGGAAAGAGCTTCTTCTCCAACCACAAGCTTTCATTCTGGACCGTCTTTTTTTTTTTTTTTTTTTTTTGAAACAAATGGTTCAATAATAACAATAAAGTTCTTTGTAATGTAGGAAGGGAAGTATGGGACCAGGTCTTCCGAGGAAAGAGCTTCTTCTCCAACCACAGCTTTCATTGCCTGGACGTCCTTCCCAATTGCATAATTTGCATAAAGCTGATAGTCAAAAAAGTCACAAATTTAAAGGTTTGATAACATAAAATGAGACATCAAACTGAAAGCATAAGAAAATGATAGCCCAGTCAGACCTGGTTAGACACATCAGCATGGTCCCTCCTAGTCATCCCCTCACCAATGGCACTCTGCAATGGAAATCAATAATACTCTTTAGCATATACCTTTAACCTAGTACTACTGTATTTCAATAAGTTACTCTTCCTCAGTTAAATGTATAAACAACTCAAAATAAAAGATAAATTCTCACCTTCATCAGACGAGAGAGAGATGGGAGGACATTGATTGGAGGATATATCTGTCCAATTTAAATAGATCAGCATCAAATAATCAACCTCGGATGACAGAGAAATCTATATTGAAATTAAACTTAATTGAGATTCCAATCTTCCAGTATGACTTTCAGAAAGGCCAAATTCACTGTAGAAAATTAACTAAGGCTAACCACATAATATAGAAAATATAAGATTCTAAATTTTCACATGATAGGTCAGCATGCACAAATGATGCCCTTAGGCCCTGTTCGGCAGCAGCGTTTCAAGAAGTGTTTAGTGTTTTAATAGGGTTGAAACACTGTCTTAATTAATTATAGTGTTCGGTAATACAATATCTACCTTAGTGTTTAGAGTTTGAGACGGTGCTTCGTGAAACATTATCTTCATTAACGTTTAGCGTTTTATAATTTCTTTATGGCACTTATATTCATCACTTGTTTTTACCTTTATCCTCACTTTAATACCTTTTTTTGTCATTTTATATTAAACATCTAATCAGACAGTTATTTGTACCAAATACTTTTATTCTAAACCGCTATAAATCAGTTAACCACTAATAGCTAATATTTAACAGCTAACCACTAGCAAAACAGCTAATGGCTACTAGAACAGTTAAAATTGCCGAACAAACCCTTAGAGTCACCAAGGATCAGCTTGACGCTATTGTTAATCTCCGAGTAATATTTTTCATCAGCAAACCAGAATGCTTAACGTGTATCTCATAATATTACCTGTCTATTGTGAAGCTGCCTGTCAATATATATCTGTCCCTCTGTAATATATCCCGTAAGATCTGGGGTGGGATGTGTAATATCTGGCCATATGAGAAAATTAAGTTAAAGCGGTCTATTCCAACTTAAATAAAAAATATGCGCAGGAGATTCAGTGTGTGTGATCCGAGTCACTACCATCATTAGGCATAGTTAAAATTGGAATCTGTGTGATGGAGCCTTTTCGCCCCTCAATACGTCCAGCCCGCTCATATATAGTCGCCAAATCAGTATACATGTACCCAGGATATCCACGCCTTCCAGGTACTTCCTCTCGAGCAGCAGACACCTATAACAGTAACACTATTTTGTCACACAATCTTATGACTATGCTTTGATATCTTACAAACTATTCAATTAAATTTAAAAGAAAGGATAGATTTGACTTTCAAAAAAATTAATAAAAATAGTATGAAATTTAGCAAGTACATTTGATATCTTAAGAAACCAGAAACACAGCAAGATGATGATATCTCAAGTATGTTCTTGTCATAATGGAAGATGAAAGTTTTTGGTCCTACTTTTTTGTGAATGTAAAGTAAAGATCCATTATATAATTTGACACACCTCTCGAAGAGCATCAGCATAAGAACTCATATCTGTAAGTATGACAAGGACATGCTTCCCACACTCATATGCCAAATATTCTGCAGTGGTAAGAGCAATTCGAGGCGTGATAATACGTTCGATTGTAGGGTCATTTGCCTGCATGCAGTAGAATCAGAGCTCAGCAACAAACATCTATACAAGTTATAAGACAACAATGTAAAACAAGCCAATTCTTTAGGGTTTATATTACAGCAAAATGAAGCTAAAATGCTAATGTAAAAACTTTACCAAGTTCAGGAAAAGTGTCACTCTTTCCATTGAACCATTTTCCTCAAAATCACGTTTGAAAAATTGTGCAGTCTCCATGTTTACACCCATAGCTGCAAACACAATGGCAAAGTTGTCTTCCTCTTCATCCTGAAAGTGGAAGTGTTGGTTAATCACCTAGTTCAAGACCTAGCTTTAGAAAGAGAGAATAAAATGAAACTATGGTCTCAGAAATAATAGAATAGCATTTTTGAGATAAAAGGAACTATGGTTTTAAAGGTAATGATGCTAAAACTTAAAACTACCAAACTTACAATGTTATTCAAGAAAACAAAAAGTCCAAAAGGTTCAGGCTGATCATAGCTTACTAAAATAATTTAAGATGTCCATTTACACAAATGAGGAGGTAATAAAGTATGATAATGAGGTAACCCTCATTTCTAATTATTTTTGTATTAAAGAATTAGCTATCTTCTACCTTGCTATATAGGCATAAGCTATGTAAATCAAATTATCATCATATTATGAAACATTAATAAGCCTAGCATACAATTCTATCCTCTACCTTTAATTATCATACTCATTCAAATTATTCAATTTTAATCATAAGTAGCCATTTAAGAGCACTAGATGTACCTCAAGAAGATTGCTAGACTTTTCCAATCGCTTTACCAAACCTGCCTGACGACATATTTGGGCAGCTATTTCATTATGGGGAAGACCAGCAGCAGAAAACAGAGGGATCTTCTGTCCTCTAGCAATAGAATTCATGACATCAATTGTTGAAATCCCTGTCTGTATCATCTCTTCAGGATAGGTTCTCTCACTAGGGTTAATAGAACTCCCTGCAATTGACATATGATACACTTTAGAACATGCTATATATAACAGGCAAAGCATGCAGCACAAATTAGTTAAAGATCGCTGCTCTATCATATAATTTACCAGAAATATCCAAGTAAGCCTCAGGCAAAATTGGAGGACCATTATCAATAGGCTTCCCAGAACCATTAAAAATGCGCCCAAGCATATCCAATGAGACAGGAGTCTTCAAAACCTACAAAAGAGGAAAAAGAAAGGAAGCAGAATGAAAATTCCCTTCATACCTCGATTATTTGGCTGAAACAACAATTTACCATTATCACATTTTTTTCATTATTTTTTTTAGAAATTGAATTGAGCTAGTTCTAAAAATATCATTTTTTGATTAGTTATTAGAGGAGTCATCTTCTTCTTCTCATATTTTTACAATATTATACTAGATCTCATCAAGATGATAAAATCACAATGGTAAACAACAATAGTATAATGCCAATGAGCCATAGCCTAATTGGTCAACCGTCTTTCAAGAGTGTGAAAAAGAAGAATGTTATTTGAACCACCCATCCACACCCCCCCCCCCCCCCCCCACACCCCCCCCCCCCCCCCAGCCCCCCCCCCCCCCCCCCAGCCAACAAATATTGATGAATTTATAGAACTATGGGTGAGGCAAGGAAAAGATAAGGGCTAGCCCACCATTGGATATAGATCAAGGTTTGTTGGGACTCTGAATCAATACCAATACAGCATACACAGTTGGAAACATTCCACATAATGACAAGTGCATGGAAAATTCTATCATGCCACAACATCTAACTTGAGGGCCATTAGAATTATTAAGCCATGCTTTGCCAAAATTTTCATCTCTTAGTTGCTCAAGATTTTGGAAAATAAGAACAATAATCTGAGATTATAATAGATATTGCACTAGTTATGTATACATATTAATTAAGGAAATATGTTGCATGGAAAACTCATGAAAAGAAATTTGCAGTATAAGCCAATTAAATTTGAAATGGTATTCCATATAATCAAAATATATCAGATATAAAAAGTGACAATCAAAAGGATACGTTTTGTCCTTTTATAATTATAACTTGCCTCCTTCTGATCTCCTTCTCCCCACAATCCAAACAAAATAAAGAAATTTCTTCATCTTTTCCACACACATCTTTTTATCTCCCAAACAAAGGAACCACATAGACAGATATTTACTTTGCTAACTAGTGCCAGTTGCCACCAGCTCCAGCATGTAACATTTTCTCTATTCCTTTACATGTCTAATTAAGTAGGTTAAAAAAATCAACCATAGAAACAGACAGTACTCTTTGGTCCTAATGTTGCCATGGGTCATGATCCTATTGTTTGTTATTTGCCAGTGTAATCTATACTGTAGAAAATAAGTGCCATTTGATTTTAGTGTTGCAATCTAGAACCAGCTAGCAAAAGATATTTCTGCAAGCAAGAATTTTGCTATGAAACATACCACACTTAATTCAACAAACATTTAACCTAAAATATTGCAATGAATAACTCCCAACAGAAAATAATAGTGATAATGGAAATAGCAACTTTATCCTTGAAATTATGTCCAAAACTATTGTAAATTAGGAATAACAACTTTATCCTTGAAATTATGTCAAAAACTATTGTAAATTAGGAAATTAGTGCATTTAGGATAATCACTTCAGCCAAGTTTCTTTAACTTAATAGTACAATTAATTATTTTAGCAGCAATTTACAAGGTTCCTGCATACCAGAGACTTCTCAATTAGTTAAAGACAAGGTGATTATTCAATTTACAAGAAATATTTAGACTTACTTAGGCATTTAGTTCTATGGAGAACACAAATAGTTTATATAAGTTGCTTACAAGAAACATAAGCAGCTTCTAAGAACTTCCCACATCTCAGTTAGAAGTTTTTAAGATGATTAGCCCAATAACATAAACTTTGCAAGTATTCACAATTGTTTTTGACATTGCAAGGCCAAAAAAAAAAAAAAAAAAGGCCAAAAAAAAAAAAAAAAAAAACCAATAACCTCTCCAGTAAATTGGAACAGTTGTGTATTTGTGTCAATTCCAGACGTTCCTTTCAAAAACCTGGGCCATAAGTGTAATAGATTTACAAATGTATAGTGCTACTGAACATATGGCACTTAATTTACATTCCACTACAAAATTTGTTCACAAAATATTACCATATATATATATATATATATATATATATATATATATAATATTATAATATATATATATTATATACTATATATATATATCACTGCAAAATAAGGAAAAGATCCACTGCAAAATTAAGGAAAAGAAATTGCAAGCACATATCCATCATAGAATAAGCATGTAGGATCACAACTAAAGTGCTACTGCCCCTATCACCAATGATTTGAAAATAATACAAGAACTCAATTCATTTCTGACTTGTAATCAATAGATAGAGAATGCAAACAAGCAATCACCTGAACGACAGCTTTCTCCCCATCAACTTCAAGAACTTGACCACGCCGGGTAGTTCCATCCCCTAATCGAATATTAACAATCTCTTGATATTTTGGTCCCTAAAACAGTGAATCACAAAATGCACCACTGATTGCTAGAAATTGCAGCCATAATCTTATGAAACAAATCATAATAATAATTACATAAAATTCTTTTATTTACTTAAAAGAAAAGAGCAGTTACAGTATCTAGTTACCTTAACCTTATCAAGTATAACAAGAGGTCCAGCAACTCCGGAGACGGTTCTGTACTCTGCAATGTGAAGAAAAGAGAGTGGAAAAAACTAAAGTTAGCGCAAAATTCAATAGACAAATCCAAATCAGATTCGAAAATTAAAATAAATTGGATCAAATTTATAAATTTATAAACATACCCATTCCGATCTCTAGAGTTCCCTCCTCAGTATCGTCATATTTTTTATCCACACCCATTTTCTGGCTTTACGAACAGTTCTTTTATTAAAAAGAAAAGGAAAAAAAATTAGTAAACAGAAAAAGCTCTAACTGATCAATGATCATGTCGACATTTCTACTCACAAACTGAAATCAGCCCAGAAAACCAAAATTGAAAACCAAGAACCGATTCAAAACACTGTTTGGCATTCGAAATTCAAATGAAATTGAGGTCAGAAGAAGGAGAAATTGAGTAAAAGAAAGTTTGATTCAGTTTGAGCGATTGAATGATTAACTGAAGAAGAAATTGAGAATTTTGGGATCTAAAACAGGGGAAGTACCTTTTGTTTGTGATCCAATACAGAGCAGATGCTTGAGAGATAGAGAGGTAAAAGGGAAGATGAGGAATGTGATTATCAGAAGGAATAAACTGAGATCTGCTGGTCTAAAAAATTAAATAAAATAAAATATTAACCAAATAAGTTAAGAAAATAAAATAAGTAATATGACACTCTTGTTTGTTTCATGGAAACTATTTTGTTGTGAAAAGTCATAATTATATAATTAGCATATAAATATTTTTAGATTAGTGATAATTATATAATTAGTGTAAAAGTATTTTTTGATTTTATTCATTTTTATATCATTTTTTTTTTGTTCAATTTGCGTGTACTTTTTAATTGTTGATACGGTAGTTTCCATTTTCTTTTTCCTCCTTTCCTATTTTATTTTCTTTCTTTTTTTTATTGAAATCTTATGAGAAAGTCAAAAATAGCTATTTAAGACAAATTTCAAGTTAAAATATTATTTTTATTCATATAGGATTTGACTTCAAGAATTCGAATATCGTTACTCGTTTAATTAATATTTTAAAAATATTTAAAATAATTATTTCTCTTAAATATTTTAAAAATATTCTAAAATAATTATTCTCTTTAAAAATTATATATATATTTTTTAAATTATAAATTAATTACTATAAATTTAATTATAATTAATACTATAATTATATTTGATATTTTTATTAAGCTATCGATATTGATATATATAATCGAGTTTAAAACGGATCAAATAATAAAAGAAAATTTTAAATTGTTTCGGAACAAGTTCAACTACATATAATATAATGTGTAATGCATTTTAATCAAATATCCACATCCTTATATCTGTATTATAAAAATTATAAATATCTTAAAATTTAAAATTTTCATTAGAAGGTTTCAAATTTTAATCTTTATTGAGACAAAATTATTATGAAAAGATAGAGATACTCATATTATATATAAAAAATAAACATATTTGTATTAAATAACTTATTTAAGTTATAACATAAAAGAAATTGATATATTTTATTATTTTTTGCCTATAGAGTATCTATGAACATTTTAGTGATAACAATAATTTATTAATTAATAGGGAGCATGATTAGCAGAAATAGACTGAATTATTAAGAGAATATTATATATGACATAAGAGTTTTAAAATCTAAAATATTAAGAAAAATATTATATATAATATGAGAGTTTCAAAATCTGAAATGGTGACTGTTGCAATGATTTTATTTGAAGAATATCGCTAGTCCGACAGTAAAAATACACTTGCAAATCAACATATAATAACAACAAATATTTACTTAAAAAAATAAAATTTTGTGAACCCAAATATGTTGAGTCTTATATATTTTTTTTTTAAAAAAAAATTTCATTGCACATGAAATATTAAAAATTTATTTCAAATATTATAAGATAAATTATCTACTACAAAACAAAATAGAGGTTGATAATTAATGGTGAGATTGACAACTAGAGTTCTCTTTCTTTCTTTCTGTGTTTTGTTGTATTGTTTTTATGTGTATCGTGATTATTATTTTGTCCATTTTCGCGAAGTTGTCCAATGGGGAAGTGACGGAATGGCTTTAAGTGGTTGGTGCATATTAGTACACGTGAATTCTGCTATTCAACCTTTTTAGATTGTTGTTTACCATTGCTTTTACTCTCTATGTCTCGTGCTTTTTGGATAGAAGTTAATAAATAATTATTTCTCTTAAATTTAAAATCTATACTATATATAAATATAAAAATATTTAATATAATAAAATGTTTAATCGTGATTTTTAATAAATATTTAATTTGATTGGTTATAATTATTTTCTACAAGCCATTTATTCTATCAAGAATAAATCAAATTTATTATTATTTATTTTAAAATTTATTGTTTGATGTAAAATAAAAATAAAACTCACTAGAAAAATATATACATGATAAATTTAATGATATAACATATTATATTAATAAACTATATAGCACATTGAATTTTTTTTTTCCTAAAAAAAACAACTGTAAGTTAATTATATGCTCATATACTTTAGGAAAAAGTCAAAAAGAAAAAAGAAAATTTGCAAAATTAGAAACGATGTGCTAAGACAATGTTTAATATATTCATTTATTATAATAACTAAAATCGGTTTCTTATATTAATATAAATAATTTATAATATTATATTATATGTGAAAAAATTAATTTAATTAAATTAAAAACGCTAAAAGAAAATTTAGATAGGTCGATAAAATAATTTTATTTTATAAAAATTTGGTTATCATACTATTATAAATATGTTTTTCCTTAACAAGTTATTTACTTATTAAAATTTTTTATTATAAATATATTTTTTTCTTAACAAGTTATTTAGTTATTGAATTTTTTTATTTTACTATTTTATAAAATATTATTTTTTATGTTGTAAAGGCTCTTAGACTTTTATTAATATAAATTATTATAATGTTATAATTTATAATGAAAAGATTAAAGAAAATTATTTATATAAATTAAATTATATTTATGCGTCGGAGAAAACAAGTTATAATAAAATGAAAGGTAATTTATCTCGAAACTAAGGATAATTTATGAAGATAATTATTGTATTTAATATTTTTTTTTTTTTTTCGAAACTAAGGATTAATTTATGAAAGATAATTATTGTATTTAATACTTTTTTTTTTTTTTTGAGAAGTACTAGCTGCTAGTTATAAATTTTTTTTTTTTTGAGTATTGGGGAGGGGGATTCGAACCCGGATCTATAGCAGGAACCCAGATCTATAGCGGGTTATATATGCACTTACTACTAGGTGTGCAATTATTATATTTAATATAAATAATATAAAATTGAAAAAAATTACTCTCTCCGTTTTTGGAATGTCCCAATATATTTGCAAAGTTTTTAAATTTTTATATTTAAATAATTATTTTTTCATAATACTCATTAAATGAATGATTTTTATTAATATCTTAATGAATTAAGGGCATTAGGGATAAGAGAGCAAATAAAATCTCTTGTTTAAATTTTTTAATATGCTATTTTCACGAGCAAATAAAATGGGACGAAAGAGTATTTTTATCTTTAAAATTACTATAACAGTATTTTATAATATTGAGTATAAAAATAAATTCACATTACGATTTATATATGACGGTTGCAAAGTTTTTAAATTTTTATATTTAAATAATTATTTTTTCATAATACTCATTAAATGAATGATTTTTATTAATATCTTAATGAATTAAGGGTAAAAGAGAGCAAAATAATATCTCTTGTTTAAATTTTTAATATGCATATTTTATCAAAACGAGCAAATAAAATGGGACGAAAAGAGTATTTATTACTCTTTAAAATACTTAACACGTTTTATATATTGAGATAAATAATCACAACGATTTATATTGACGGAGAAAGTTTTTATCATTACCTTAATGGCTTGGTGGCTTGGTCTAAAGCTGTTTTAGAGTTGAGCTTGGGAAAATAATATCACAGCCGCTGTCAGGTTGATAATCTGTTGTGAAGAGAAAAGCCGACGAAATAGCCTAACGAATTGTGGCCTTTATTATTTTTTTGAATCTCCAAATTTTACAATTATAGCCTTTATTATTATTATTATTATTATTATTATTATTATTATTATTATTATTCACATACTACGAATATCCCCATATCTTTTAAGTACGAGACTATTATCTTATTTTCATAACACTGGCTTTATTTCATAAACATAAATAGACACAGATGACAGCTCAAAGCTGCAAGTAATGTTTTCAACAGAAAATACAATCAAATACATCTTTATCTTCAGCAGAATAATTTGTTTAGGTGTATTCAAAAATGAAACCAGCAAAAAAATTAACAATTAAGCATTTTTTCCAAACTTTGTAATGCTACATTACGTTGCAGCAGAAATTCCAATTGCAAGCTCACTGGAGGAAATAATCAAACAATGGAAATTGCTCAGTTATCTCACTGAACCTTCGGTTAAGGCTCCGAAGAGCTTCGACGTGAGGCTCATCTTCCTCTACAGCTATTACTTTAGCAAAGCTTCCTTCTCCAAGCAAGTCTACCACCCGGTTGGCAGCCTCCAATCCGGTAACATAAGACTTTTCCTGCTAGGTCAATGTGTTGACACAGTTATCATTCTTCAGTTTCTGTTTTCCAAATTTAAGGCTTGTTGTACATTGTTATTACTAATAGCAGATTCCGGACTAAAATTAAGAGTAATCTTGATATTCCGACAAATGTAACTTTTTGCAATATTGATTTTCTGTAGTTTCAAAACTGATATTGGAAAAAAAAAAGATTTAGATATGGAAAAAAAAAAATTCATTTTTGAACTTTTTCCAAAAATCAGCTTTAGGGTCATGAAAATAGTATTGTAAGAAATTATTATTCATTGGCCCATGAGAAGTCTAGGATTTTCCAAAATCTGCTACTGCTAATAGAAATGTCATATTAGCCTCTAGTAAAACAAAGAAAAGTGAATATGCTACCTGTGACCATGATCCATGACGGGTTATGATCCAATCTCCAGCCATGAACAAGTTAGGAAAAGATGTAGACCCCCGCATCATATATTTATATGAACCTTTGAGAGACATAACATAAAAAATATAATTGCTAAAAAGATGAAGTAGATCTGATGCATGAGAGAGTGGGCTTACTTTGAAGCGAAGATAGAGGAATGGATTTGATAGAAAACAGTACTTAATTTTACATCAGTCGTGGAAGGATAAACATGCTAAGAATCATTACTTTCAGTACCAAAATGCTCATACATATAAATTGTTAATTTTGAACAATACAGATGCTAATCTCTTACCCTTGTTTGGCATGGGTGGTTTTTAAGTATGAAATTCATTTACAAATGATAGTGTTTGGTTTAGTCATGTTAAATTCCACAGCAACTTCATTTATACCAAATATGAAACATAAAATTTCAAATGATTGTGGTCGAATTCATTTATACTAATGATATTAGTGTATGTTAACAATGCAGTTGGATTGCTTTCGCCAAAGTGCTTTTACTATATTTACATCCTAGCAAACATGGACTTGGAAAAGCTATTTTTTCCAGCTTTTTCTACATTTTTTTTGGCTTTTCTCAGCTTTTTGCAAACCATGGTTTACAAAAAGCAGTAGAAAAAATTCAAAACACAAGAAAAGGTCAAAATGCGATTTTGTAAAGCGGCAAACTCAATCTGAAATGAGGCCTTATTAGTCTTAATTACCACCTAAAATGCCTAGTTAGCATTATTTTAAAGCATGTTATAGCATAAGCAAGTTAAGAGTATCCAATATGATATCATCAAATCCATGCATGCAGCCTAGAGACTTTTTTTCCTCAGTCAACCAACCTCTTATAACAGATTAACAGTACCTGGAAAGAAGTGAGCCAAGGACTTCGGAAATCTTGCAATCTCTGTATCTGTCACATTAGCATTCTCAAAGTCCTTGATGCACTTTGAGAGATAAGACATTACTTTTGAAACTACAAGTTCATCCTTAAGGGGCAACAACTCATTGGCGTGATACTGCATACAGAAGTTAAAAGCAAAGATGAATGAGAACTTAGAACAGAAGTGGCACAGACATTGAAGTTGATATATTCGATTAAAAATTAACTCCTACATACTCCCCCAATTGTATGGGGAGTAATGAATGATAGATCAAAGTTTATTTTCTTTAATAGATGGAAAAATGGACTAAAGACAGAAAAAGAGGTAATCACAAAATCAGCCCGTATGATTGTCACTTGACTGTCTTTATGCTCATCATGAATTGCATTCAAGTTGAAAAAAGTCCACCCAACTGAATTATCAAATGCAGAACAAGCATTGGCTGCGTGGGGAATGCTGACCTGGTAATATAGGAAATTTATACAAATCAGTAAAATAATCACGTGTTATGCATTTGTCATGCTGACACTTGTAGTTGTAGAACCCATATATTAGCTAGGTGAAAAGAAATTCTGTAGAACACAATTTTTCACTTAATTGATAATTAGTCCAAGAAAAAGCAAATTGAAACTTGGAAGGTGGAACGTAAGCTTTTGATGATATTTTAAGTTATCTTTTATTCCTATATCTGCCAAATAACAAGAAGTTCCTGAATAACCTTTCTGTCAAGCTGCAGTTTACATGTAAGTACGTCAATGCCAGCTAGGTTCAAAACTTTCAGAAACTCCTCCCGGGTAAATAATACTGCACTACATAGAAACCAACTGCCAGTTAAAACAGGACAGCTTATACAGTGGAAGCTGAGAATGCTACTCCATTAATAAAACAGAATTCCGAATTTGCTTAGACTAACCGCATTTAATATTGTTATACTGCTCATCAACTATTCTATGCGGAACTTTTTTGAGCACACAATATATAATAGAGAGTTTCTGTTTAACTCGACAGCTGAACAAGTTCCAGATTAATATAAAAAGGAAAAAGATACTAAAATGGGTTTTGGAACAACAAACCTATTCTTGACAAGTTCTTGAACCTCGGAGATTCCAGCAGCCAAAATAACTGCATCAGCTTTATAGGTCCCATTGCTGCAGACCACTTCTGAAATGCAACTTGTTTCTTCATTAAGGACGAAATCCTTTACTTTTCCACTGTCAAGAAATTGACAGCCTTTAGTCCTTAGCAATTCCATCCATGGATTGAATATCTGTTCTCTAATGGTCCCACGACACCATACCATATCAAAATCTTTCTGCAATAACCCACAAGAAACACTTGTAGACCATTTGATCAAGCAAAACAATAACATTATATAAACATGCTTGGCAATGATGAAGAAGCATACAGTGTTCAAAAAATAAGCTAGATCCGGCAGAGATTTGAGTTTTGATAACTTCAATATATCATATAATTTGTTTACAAATGGGTTGCCCGACAAAAATAACTTGCATACAAGTCTCCTACCAGATGTCCTAAGAAATCTTCAAAGCTAGGTCTCCTCAGTACACAAGGCCCCCTGCTTTGAGAGGCTTTTGCATGGTTGGAGAAGGGTCATGTAACAGATCTTAAAAGCTAGAAATGGAAGATTAAAACTCATTAGTTGAATAGATCAATGTCCACCAATCCAGTATATGTATTGGATTATCCTAAAAAGCTAGAACGATTGGTATTTCTGTTCCCGAAATTCTTGCACCGATGTTTGCTCTTCCCGGGCTCTTTCACCTCAATATATAGATGGATATGGCTTAGAAAGTTTAAGATAACATTATTTTTTGTTTTTCACGGTTCTCCAGGCAATCATTGAGACAAAAATTTTAGCTAATGTTATGTGATACTAATAAGTCTATTTGGCCTCACTTGAGAGTTCATAAAAGAAGAAGAAGAAGAAGAAGAAGAAGAAGAAAAGCCAAACATGGAGTTCTTTCATCCCTTGACTATGTAGATTCCTTATTTATGTTTTAATTTGTTTTTACATGGATTGATTTGATTACCATTATGGTTGTTACCACTAAAGAAACATGGATTAATTTTTGAAAGAACTTTGGGGCATATAGAAAGTGGAATGTGTGCTTGTTGAAATTATCAAATGATTAGAAAAGTAAAGTATGCTGGATACAATGTACGGAAAGGTGTCTATGATTTCCCTACCAGGATATACAATCAACCTAAAGTAGCTAGGTGGTGAAATAAAATTAATTCTTATTCACACATCAGCTTCTTAGGTACGAAATGAGCTAGAGCAATTAGAAGTTAGAAATACTAGTAAAATGATTTTTTTTTTCCAAGTCTACCTTCTTCAAAGCCAGATGTGAAAGTTTCCCTATGTCCAGCTCAAGCAGTTATACCAAATAAAAAAGAGGTTAATTCTTGTCTCAAAATCGATAATAACCTCGTAAAGAGATATTCCTTACTCAAATTCCAAACGAACACCAGGCAAGCTTTCATTGATTCATTCTAATTTTCCCTTTTTTTTTTTTTTTTTTTTTTTTTACTTAGTGTATATCTAAAAGATAAAAATGTAATAATTTTTTTTTTTTTCATCAGAAGTCTCACCTTCTTCAAAAGAACGAAGACTGTGAAAGTTTCACCCTAAATGTTCAGAGCTCAATGCGTTAACCAAAAAATCAAAGAAAAGGTTCATTCTTTTCAAAAATCGTGATAACTTTGTAAGAGTTAATTCTTTACTTCTCAAATATCCAACGAACACAGGAAGCTTTTCATTGGCTTCTTCATAATTATTTTTTATTTTTTTTTTTATATTTTTTGACACTTTTCAATTTCTTGAGACTTACTAGATTGCAAAAACCAAATGAAGTATTTTCTGATTTTGTCAAGAATTTATATATCATTTTTTTTTTTTTTTTTTTTTTTTGAATTTTAAATTCTTGACTTAAATAGAAATGCAACCACATGAGTATTCTAGTCTGATTTGTAAAATTTATTTCATTCAGATGACATAGAATTGGAAATTTTGGAGATTTAACAGACAACTTAGCTTTCATCATTATACTGCAATAAAGAAGAGTACAACTTCACTATCATAACCACTGAATTATAAAATTGAGGCATCAAAATGTAAAATTATTAAGATTCATCGATAATATACTTTTGTTTTTATAAAATAAAAGGAAACCAAGTATTATACCTGATGAGCAAGTGAGATATAGTATAGCAATCCAAGTGTCGCAGCTGCACTACAATGTTCTGCTGGGGCAAACAAACCGATTTGAAGCAACGGACCAAAAACATTCTGGTAAAGTCTTTTTGAGCAGCCAAACTGTTTGAAAAGTTCCCTCGCAGTAACTATCAGTAAACCTCCAAATAAGACACTTCATCGACATCTGTCAAGTAAAGGTAAAATGTAATTTTCTAACGCTGAAAATCCACAGCTGCAGCTGAGATCTTACCTGAATCATACTTTCTCCAGGCCATGTCAGTGTTGTCAAAGTCAATTACTACAAACAGAAGATAGAGATTGACAATCAGTTGGCAGAAATTACAAAAGGATACAAAACTATTCTTAACATACATACTGATTTTATATCAACCATAAAACATATAACTTGGATGCCACTATCTATTTCTGTTTTATTGACAAATGAATGAGTGCCATATATTATAAGTTTGAGGAAATGTAATCTAGAAATAGCAATAAGCTATTGACAACCTCGTGTTAGAAGGGACAAAATGGATATTCTAGATCTAGAATGAAAATATTATAAATGATAAATGCCTCAAAGTATCTGCTGTCGATGGCCTCAAGCAAGAAAATTACAGTCAGCACTTCACATATGATAGAGACCGAGTCTATACAATTTGTAAAAGATAATAGCAGGATACAAGTATGGAAATTTTCATCAAATCTCGAATTATTTTATTTTTGTTCTTTTAATCATCCGGATCTTGTAGAGACAAATGCTGAAACCAGAATTTAGGGACACTGGAAATACTTCCCTACTTCACAATCAAATTTGACTTGGTTGCTCATTACTAGAGTATCTATTACTTGGAAAAACAAATTCGTAGTAGAGACCTGGAATATTAGTTTTTTTTTTTTTTTTTTTTTTTTTTACTAGTATCCGCGTAAAACTTCAGAATATACAAATTTGGACAATGTGGTTGGCTCATGAGGGGTACGTAGGGGAAAAGTATCTGAGATTATCTGATGAAAAAAGCAAATTCGTATGAATAGGAGAGCCGGTGGAATATGCAAGTTAGTTGTTGTATTTTTTGTTTTTTTGTTGTTTTGAGCGCCGTACATTTAAAAGGTTGGAGAAAGAATAGCACGACAATAGAGGGTGGGATGTTATGCCTTTTCCTATAGCAGAGAAGCCCCTGCCGGGGGCCGCCAAGATGTTACAGCCTAGAACTTATAAAGGAAATCTCAAGCATCAAGCCTTACAACAGAGGTTGTACCCCTGTGGGGATGAGATGAATGGAGATTTGGATATAGATTGGAGGATTTATAGAAACGGAGGGGTTTTATGTGTGTAAAGGACTTTGATAAGGACCAAGTGCGATGGGGGTTTTGACTAAGTAATGTGTCAGTTTAAGCTGGCAGAAGGCACATGTTTAGGAGCTATAGGATCAGTAAACACACTAGTCATTGAGAGAATATCAAATAAAGTGGAATCAATTTTTTTTTTTTTTTTTTTTTTTTGCGTACATTTAAAATTGAAAAGAATAACACAATAGAGGGTGGATTTTCCTTTCCTATAAAAGCCCCTGCCCCGCCAAAAATGTAAACCTAAGAACTTATAAAGGAAATCTCAAGCATCAAGCCTTAACAACCAGGTTGTCCCTTGGGGATAAGTATGAGTTTGATATAGTTGAGGTTTTATAGAAACAGGGTTTTTGTTAAAAGACTTGATAACCAATGCATAGTTGACTAAGTAATGTCAGTTTACTGCAAGCACCTATAACAGTAAACACACTAGTTCATTAAATACAAATAAATGATCAAATAAAAGAGTGCACCTGCAGTCATTAGAGGAAGCGATGTTAATCTATCCACTAATGGAAGCCTTGCAAACTGCACATAATAACATAGTGAAGATTATAATTGCAAGTCCTATAAATCTTTATTACTGAGAATTGCAAGTCCTAAAGATACAATTTAAGGCATACTTGAGTATAATACAAGGTTCCCAAGGGTGTAGGCAGTTGAGGCTGATCTTGGAATACTGGAAATTCAACCTGCAGAACAACAATTGCATCTGTTTATCTTAATAAATCCCGTGTATGAAAGTTGGCCTATTATACCACCTTATCATTAAACCAAAAAAAATTAATAACAATAAAGAAAATCTATTGGGAAGTAGCTTTACTTTTGAATTTCCCATTTTATTCCACAACTAGAAATGGAGTTAATCAAACAATTTTATACAAGTTGTTCAACCAACTCTTTTTTTTTTTTGTTACTGGCTCTGACTACAGTTCAAATTAGCAAACTCACAACCCTACTACTCCAATACTAATGAGCCAAAGCTAATTGGTCAGACAACCATTTTTATGAATCTTTTCTAATTTGAAAATAAATTTAATTACCTCCAATCCCCCGGTAGAATAAAGTGCAGATTGTAGTTTGTCAGTGAACGGTGTGATACCCAGTTCATTAACAAGACTAAATATATTTTGGTAGGGATTCCAAAAACCTGAATTACAATAAATAAATAAATAAATAGAGAATATTACACTCAACTATCAAAAACAGTAATCTGGAATAAATCCTCTGCTATTCTTTGAGACCAATAATGATTTTACCTTGGATACCAACATCATCTGGACTGCCAAAACCATTACTATCTTCAAGAACAGCAACATCAAAACCCTAAAAGTATCCCAATCAAAAACAAAATATTTAACCTCAATTACAATTAATTTATTCATCATAGAAAACAATAAAGATTTTACACCCAAAAGAACAGTAACCTGGTTGCAAAGGTGATTAGCTGCACCAAGACCAGCCCAACCAGAGCCAACGATGACTACTTTCTTATTGTTCTTGTCATTGCTGCTCTGGTCTCCATTATTAGCATGGATTTTTGGGGTTTCTGCTTTGCAAGAAAACCCATTTCTATATCTTGTGTTTATAGAAGATGGCGGGATTGTGAGTGGGAACTTCCAACAACCCAACATTTCTTTTCCCTCTCTTTAACGGGCTTTTTTTTTTAACTGCTACTCAAATTGGCTACATAAAGAAAGCTGATGGCAATTTATTATTTATATTTGATTTTTGCTTCT
Organism: Jatropha curcas; assembly: GCF_014843425.1. Next base: position 27,945 of record NW_023591367.1, on the reverse strand, counting down.
TTCTGGCTGGTGCTTGACTGCTTGTCTACAACACTACACTCATTTCCTATATGGCCAAGTCGGAAAGATGTGAACATGGTCCTTGCCACGTACTAGGCTAATGTAAATTCTTCATTCCCACATATTTGTTCGATATTTTGTTTTCTTTGTTTCATTTTTTTTCAAAATTTTTGGGAAAAGAAATAGGTTATCAAGGTTCCATATAAAGATTATATGCTTCTTGTAATACTACTCGGAAATTCCGTATTTCGCTAGCATAAAATTGATATTGTTTAAATAATTATTATAAAAAAAATACTATTTGCAATTTCATGTTGAAATCAATAATAAAATAGATTATGTTTTTTTTATTCCGTTTAAATAGATTGTGCATTTAAATTTAATTAGAAATAGAGTATTAACTTTAAGTTTCGAACATAAAACTATGAGAATTAAGTATGTTGGTAAATTATTTATATGTAAATGGTTATAAATGCATTTAATAAAAAAATAAAAAAATCAAAATTTATTATAGATAAAATAAATTCTATTACATAAAAAAATATTATTAAAATAAATTGATAATAATTTCATTAATAAATTAGTTATAGCAAACAGAATTTATTTAACCAGCTATTCTATGACTGAGTGTACTTTCCTATAAAGAAATTTAATGTTAGTACATTTTACGGTAAAGAAAAGGAAACGAAAAATCATTGGCAATAGGTAATCTGCACCTAGAAAAGATTATAAAAAATGACAGAATAGAAACATAAAAGTAACATCAACTTAAAACCATAAGAAGGTCCCTGTGAAGGAGTATCAAAAGCATGATTATCTATGAATATGCGAAAATATGGACTTGCCAATCTCTCGTAAGCAATTCTTTTATGTTAAGAATCAGATTAGCCACATGAGAAGGAAGAGGAGCAGACTGAGTAAGCATAGAGCAAGCTTGTGAGTCATCCACTTCCACAAGCAGAGTTCTAATACCAGAATCCCAAGCAACCTGCAGACCCAGAAACATTCATCATAGCTCAGCTGTTAGGATAGAGCAATTACACAAATTGCAAGCAAACCCTCATGGGTAATTTTAAAAGTTCCAACTACACAACTACACAAATTCTTCATTCCCACAAATTGAGAGCAACTATACTTAAATGTGTCTAACTACTTGTGTCACTACTTATGGGTAATTTTTTAAAAGTTCAAACACCAAATCATTCACCTTCACCAAATTAAAATCTCTAAATCTTTCATGGTTTATTGCACTTTCTACTAATAAAATCAAAAGAAAATAAGGTAAAATGGGCCATATCAGTGTCAAGGGACCTTTTTATATCTTGTATTTTGTTTTTTTTTTTTTAAATAAGAAGAGAAGAAAAACGAACTCTTACAACTACAGGTTTAGGCAATACTAAGAAATCAACTTTCAACCTTCGGCTTGTAGCTCAGTTAGCAATGAAAGCTGGACATGTGAAAAGAGCTTTCGTATTTGATCTTCACTAAACACACCTGCAGCTAGGGATGAAGATTCTTAACTGTATCTAACCCCGAACCGGATTAGGCGGTTTCTGGTTCTTAGAATTCGGATACCGGTTGTTTTAAAAAAACAAAAAAAAAATCAACTTTCAACTTTGCATGTTTTTTAGCATGTGCATTATGTAATTTTTTTTTTAGTTATTGTCAACCTAGATTGAGACACAAAAGTGGACTAATTCTAATAATATATGCATGTAGAGTGGCTATGGTTGCATCTTGTATGATTATACCATATAAGCTCTTAATTAGATTTTTCCCTTCCGTGATTGATGCGAATTATTCATTTTCTCTATAAATACTGACTGCTAAGTCTAATGCTGAGATAATGAAAAATAATCAAGTATTGAATTCCAATCACAAAAAAAATAAAATCAAGGTTGAAAATCTTACTTTATCGATCAGTAAACGTTAAAAAAAAAAAAAAACGCCGTTGCCGGGGATCGAACCCGGGTCACCCGCGTGACAGGCGGGAATACTCACCACTATACTACAACGACTTGATGTTTCAGATGCTGCTCAAAAACTATTTAACAAAAAGAGCACTAAGACTTCGTTGATACCATCATCCAGTTTCGTGACCTTCCAGTGAACATGGACACGGTGTTGAACTTGAATAATCATAAATTCAAACAAAACAGACTTCATTGTGACAGATTGAAGATTGAATGGATATTCCTATATATAATGAAAGCAAATACATGCTTTTTCCCCTTCCATTTTCTTTGTTTATTTTTATTTTTTTAGATATTTCAAAATGTTTGCAAAATTTTTAAATTTATATATTTTTAAAAATTATTTTTCTCCTAATAATCTTTATGATTGTAATTAAATGAAAGATTTTTATTAATATCTTAATGAATTAATGGTAAAAAATACCAAAATAATATTTGTTGACTAAATTTTTAATATGTATATTTTGTCAAATCATGCAAGTAAAGTAGGATGGATGAACTTCATTTTGCTAATTCTTCTATACATTAATTATAATATTGGTTTTTACACTATCAAATATTAATAATAATTTTAAATTTAATGGGTACCAAATTTATTTTTATATAAAGGTAAGTATATAACACTGTCACCTATTATATAATTACCAGTTGAACCCGAAATTGACATCTAATCAGAATTTGTCTTTTCCAGTGGTTCTAGTGTGCACGCTATAGCCTATGCCATTTAACGGCAGGAATACGCAAAACAAACAAACAAGACTAGAAAATCTAATAATAAATTATTTATATAAATAATATAATTGCTTTATTTGGTGATTATTCATGACCACTGTTCGACTTATGATTTTTCTACAAGTCAAATCTGATTACTTCAAATTTTTTCTTTCTATTAGAGAGAAGAGCTGCATCTCTTTCAGCATAATTATCCTATTCAAATAACAAAAGACGCTATACATGATCATTATAATGATGACAATAATAATTTAAAACTAAATCTAATAATAAAAAATTCAAAATAAGAGTAAAATTGAATCTCAATATAATATTTGGACGACAATAACTTAGTTTTAGATACAGATACAAAGATTATTTAAAAAAAAAAAAAAAAAAAAAATTTGATGGATTGTGGGAATGTAAATGAAGAGATTTTTAATTAATATCTTAATGAATACTAATGGTGAAAAGAAATACCGAAAAATTAATATTTGATGTGACGGTAAGGATTTTTAAAGGAATGTATGAGTTGTTGTAAATCATGGCAAGGTGAAGAGTAGGATGTGAAACTGTGCATTTTGCGCTGAGATGTGCTTCTGTGATACATTAATTATAATGAGTTGGTTTTTTACGCACTATAGAGATGATTAAAAAGATAAGAATATTTAATTTAAGGGTACCGGAAAATTTTATTTTTAGTAGTAAGGGAGGTAAGTATGAGAGTCGAGCTGACACCTATTTATAGTAATTGAACACGGATAAGTTTGAAAAACCCGGAGAATTGACATCTAATCAGAATTGGGTGTGTACGTGTGTTCCAGTGTGTCTAGTGTGCAAGCGCTAATAGGCCTATGCCAATTGTGGGTAAACGGGGCAGGGAATACGCGCGAAAGACGAAACAAACAAGAGACTAGAGAAAGTCTAGGATAAGTAAATTATTTAAATAAGAGTAAAAATAGATAAATTGGCTTGTAAATTGGGATATGATTTAATGTCGATGGACGGACTTGAGTTCGAAGGCGCTTGGATGAGATTTTTCTACAAGGTCAAAGAGTTGATTACTTCAAATTGTTTGTCTGTTGCTATTAGAGGGAGAAGAGCTGGCAGTCTCTTTCAGCGATAAGATGTATCCTAGTTCAAGATAGACAAAAGAGACGCGTATAGCGCTCATGAATCATGTATAGAGGGGATGATGAAAGTGAATGGGATTTTAGGAAAACTAAATGAATAAAATAAAAGAAATTTCAGAAGTAAGAGTAAAATGTGGAATCTCAAGTATAGTAATATTTGGGGGAAAGCGAGCAATGGGAAAGTAGTTTTAGAGTGAGCTAGGGGTAGGAAAGGAGAGGAGAGGGGGAGGGAGAGGAGAGAGGAGAGAGGAGAAGGAGACGAGGGGGAGGGGTGGGGGGAGAGAGGAGAGGAGGAGAGGAGGGATACAGGATTGAGTTAAAAAAAAAAAAAAAAAAAAGAAAGGTGATCACGCGAGTGAGAGTCGATATGTGGATTAAATTAAAATAAAAAAAAAGGATCTTCTAGAAGTTTTAGGTTTTTTGGAGGTGCACGGAGAGTCATTTTTGTTGCCGCAGCGGAGGCTAGCTGGGGCAACTGGTTTAAATTAAAGAAATTAGTGCAAGATGTAGAACGTAATGCGCTATATGAGCATCATATTCGCGTGTATTAATGAAATACCAAGTGGCCGAGTGTTAAACCAGAAAAAAAAAAAAAAAAAAGAGAGCCCAAACCAGATTATAAGTGAAGATTTAGAGACCAAAGAGGAAGATTGTTTAGCTCAAATTAGTGTTTGTCAAAGGAGTGATGAAGGAAGGATTAACAACATGTTAAAAGAAGTAAGAGTAAGGTCATTTATTTTCGTTATGAGAAATTGTGTTTTTGCAAGCATAGATAAGATGTGAGAAGACGCTCAATTAATTGGAGTATTTTATAAAGTATTCGCAAGGAAAAAAAAGAAAAAAAGGAAAACGAAAACATGCTGGTGTGACAGCTCGTGGAATCACACGCCATCTAAGGCCAAGTTCCAGTCGAACGATCCACAGTTCAACACTTAGTATATGATTGGCGGGCGTCAACGCGCCGTTAACATTTCCTCAAGTAAAAAATCGTAATCTCGTTAAACGCTTTTGCGTTACCTCGTTCGTGGCCCAGGTGTAAGCAGTACTCTATTGACGAAACACAATAAACGGCAGTCCGGTTAGACATTATTGTCCGACAAAAAATGGCTGCGGGCCACCACTCTCCGTCCCGGCCTAGAACCGTCTCTCTTCTGTGTGTCGCGGTTTTCCAGTCGGACGAGCGCAATAGGCATCGCGCCACAGAAAACCACTTCTCAAGATAGAGGAGTGTAATAAAGAACGAAGCCACCCTGGAGAGTCGCAAGGAAACAAAATGGTGCCTCACGTCGCGGGGCGCACATCTTCGTGCGGGAAGTGGGGGGCGGTTCACAAAAAAAAAAAAAAAAAAAAACCCAAACCAGATTATAGTGAAATTTACCATTTTAGTTCAAATTATTTGTCATAGATTATAAGTTTAACACATGTAAATAAATAAGTCATTTATTTTCGTTAAAGAAATTTGTTTGCAACATAATAATTGAGACTCAATTATTGAGTATTTATAATATTCCAAGGAAAAAAAAAAAAAAAAGGAAAACGAAAACATGCTGTTGACCTCTGATCACACCATCTAGCCATTCCATCGAACGATCCACATTCAACAGGTAATGATGCCGCGTCAACGCCTTAACATTTCCTCAATAAAAAATCTATCTCGTTAAACCGCTGCTTACTCGTTCGTCCAGTTACAGTCACTCTATTACGAACACAATAACCAGTCCGTTACATTTTTGTCCACAAAAATGGCTGCGGCCACACTCTCCGTCCGGCCTAACCGTCTCTCTTCTGGTTCGCCTTTCCCTCGACCACCTAGCTCCGCCACAACCACTTCTCAAATAAAGTCCTTAAAGAACGACCCCTGGAGAGTCACAATCGTGCCTCTCCGGCGCTCCTTCGTCGGGAGTGCGCGAGCCGGTTCACGAGCCGATGATTCGGCGCCGTTTGAGATGTCGGTGGAGAACGCACTCAAACTTCTTGGCGTCTCGGAAAACGCTTCGTTTGATGATATACTTCGCGCCAAAAAGTCCATTCTTGCGACGTGCAAGGATGACCAGGATGCGATTGCTCAGGTTATTTTAGTGAATTTATGAATTCAGCTGCTTTTAGGTTATTTTGATGTTTAATTCAGTTGATTTTGACGTTCTGGCTTAAATTTTATTTATTGGATTTAAGTTTGCACTTTTCGAGATTATTCTTTAATTATTACAATTGGATTGAGGAATTGAATGTTTAGCTTACAAAGCTGTGAAATTTGAATGGAATAATCTTATCATGATTGTAAAATTCAATATCGATTTTTAGTAGGTAATCAATTGAATTTTATGTTGCGTTTGTTTTAACCATGGATTTATTGTAAAGCTAACATATGTTGTTAAGTTGGTAAAGTTGATGTGTAGTAACTGTATCTTCTCAAGTTTTAAATTCATTAGATAGTTAATTTTTAGGACTTGGGAATGCTGTTCCTTGGTCACAGTTGTTAGGCGCAAGGGGGTCCTAGAACCTAGGCACAAGGCTAAGGCGCTCCTAAGCGAGGTGAGGTGCAATATATATATATAGATGTATACAAAATAATTCTAAATGTGAACAAAAAATTCATCTTAATACTATCTAATACTTAGAATATCTAAATATAGTTGAAAGGCTATGCATAAGAAGATGTTAAGAATTATGGTCCGACATTCGTTCTAAATGCATCCTAGTCCTGCTTCATGCCAAATCATAACATTAAAAGTTCAGGTCATTGCATTTTAAAACTTGTACAAGCATTAAAGATAGCTTTTCGTCAAGTAAAGAATTAGTGTATGTAGTAACTTTAGTTGACAAATGAACTAAGTGCATTTGAATTTTTTGAATAAATAAATGAATAAGTATACAATTTTTATAAAATATGACTAAGTGAATTTCATAATATTTATATAAAAAAACTTTTTTACTTCCAACTTCCAATTGATCAAAGTCTGCATGCAAGTTACTAACTTAATGTGTTTACATATATCAACTTACAGGTCTGAATACCTTAATGTGCTTATAAATCACAATTTCAGCAGTACTAAAATAATTAACTTAATATAAAAAACATAATTATTTTCAGCAGCCCTAAACTAATTAATGTAATAACTTAATATATAAATAATAATTTCAGCAGCCCTAAACTAATTAACTTAATAACTTAATATATAAATCATACTTTCAACAGCCGTAAATTAAAAATAATGACCATTTGTCCTGTAATTTCAGCAGCATAAATCAGCGAAAGATTTGGCTGCATAACAGCTTGTAATTGAAGCTATTAGACTTAAGAGAGATTGGAGTAGAATCAAATAGAGATAGAGAGGGAAATTGAGAAAAAAATTGAGGGAAATGTTAACATACATACCCAAATTGAGGTGGAGCTGCATGGTTTTCTTCCCTTCTGCAGTTCTAATCAACCAATATCTTCTAATCCTTTTAGAGTTTTCTTTTTTTAAGTTATTCGTAGGAGCCTATATAAACACTGTTGGACCACATATTTGAAAAAAAAAAAAGCCCTAACATCTGTTTGTGGTATAAAAACACAAAAGGTGCGCTTGTTTTGCGCCTTGCTCCTGCGGCTCCAGGACCTGCGTCTTCAGTCAGGCACGCCTAAGGTGCGATTTTCACAACTATGTACCTGTCATTACGAGCAATGCAATAGTGGAAAATTGAACTGCTAGCTTTGACAACTAGCTATAACATACCAGTTCCTCCATTAGATTTAATTTAATCTTCTTGAATGGATCTTTAAAATATGTTGTGTGTAATTTCGCGCCCTTTGTATGTGTTGTATGCGAAGCTTCAATTATGACATCCTGTTTCAACCATTATTTGAAGCTTTTTGAATGTTGTAAGGTTCAAAAACTCCTTATGTTCTTTATGAATTATTATTCAAAATTTCAGTAAGGCAAAAGAAAATTTTACATTTTTCTATTTTTTCATTAGATGCTTTTGCTTATATTTAGACCCATTGAATTATAATTCTGCTTGAAGCTATAAGTAGTATTGATTTAAATTGTAACTTGTAGGGATAGTTTCATTAGCTTCACCGCAATTTTCTCAAATTATATTCTTTATCTATAATCGTGAGCCTAAGTTGTGCTCAGAGAAAGTTTCGCTGTTGATATTGCCAAGTAATATAATAATAATGTTTTTTTTTTTTTTTTAATGATTGTTTTTCTAATCTATATAGTTGCTTGCATTTTAGGTTGAGGCTGCGTATGATATGTTGCTTATGCGAAGCTTAACTCAACGTAGAGCTGGAAAAGTTGTAAATAGTGCCATCCGCTATGCTGATGTTAAACCAATAAATGGCCCAGGGATGGGATCGGTAACTCAGTGGCTACAGGCAAGTATGAAAAATACACCCATTTCAGTGGAAACGCCATCAACTGGTGATCTGGGAATACAAGCAGGAGTTTATGGAGCTATGATGGTTTTAACCTATGTTAATGGAGCTTCTACATCACCTGTGGCACCTTATGGTGGGGCTGATGTTCCTGGGTTGATCTTAGCCACGAGTTTTGGAGCTTCCTTGTACTTCATGACCAAAAAGAATGTGAAGTTAGGTAATGCTATCTTTCTATGTGGTTTTTAATGAATATTTTAGAGGGTTTCTTTGCAGAAATTTTAACATTTCCTGCACTTTTTGAAGTTGGAAGAGTCATGAAAAGTTACATAGTTCTGAATGATAGAAATTTTACAATTGATTGATCATGTCAACTTCATAACTGTTAGACATGTAGGAGATATAGAACAGAGAAGGATGCTTATCCCCCAGTTGTAGATTAAAACAAGTGGCAAAAACAGTCTTAATGAAACCAACGCATGATGCAAATTCCGACTCTAAGTCCATCTTTAGTGAAAACCGAATAGCTTACTTCCTGCTCTTGCCTGTTGCTATAACCTAAGCTTTTGATTATGAAAGGGATCTGGAGAGTTAAATTTCATTTCTCATGAATTTGGGAACACTTCAGGCTGTGGTGGTTTCAGATGTTGTTCTGATGTTATTCAGAGTACCATGCTATATCTAGTTTAGTCTGTTAAGGTTATACTGCCTATCAAGTGTCACTTCTTTTCCTGATTTTGATGACCTTCTTCTGCTGATATATTCATTAAGGAAGGGAAAGTAAGCAAAATGGTATTGCCATATAAGGAAGATCAAGACATGAGATTGACACGTGGCAGTTGAAAACTTAAATGGTTTGACTGTATAAAATCAGACTCCGCATTTATTTCTTCTTCTTCTTCTTCTTGCTCTTTAAAAAAACTTAAATAGTTAGTCAGAATTGGTATTCACCATAGACCTGTTTGGGGCCTGGGCCATGGGAAAGTGTGTCAAGTGGACCAGGCCTTTGCAAAATATCGAAATTCCGAAGCTTAGGCCTAGCCGATGAACGGATCTTCAGCAAAGTAGTGGGTCTCTTGTGAAAAATATTAATACTTGTTTCAATGATTGACAATTACATGAAAACGAATAAGAAGAATGCCAAGACTTAGACTAGTTGTCTGCTTGCATAGAGTAAATTCGATGTTCTTCAGAAATTCAGCGAATCAGACATTGGAAAGCATCTAATACAGTTTACTGTGACATACTGCAGGAAAGGCCACTGTAATAGCTTTAGGAGGGCTTGTTGCCGGCGCTGTGGTGGGTTCAGCTGTTGAGAGTTGGTTGCAGGTGGACATTGTCCCATTTCTAGGCTTACACTCCCCTGCTGCTGTAGTTAGTGAATTCATTCTTTTTTCTCAATTATTGATTTCGCTTTACCTAAGGTAGGATTAAATTGTAATTGGTAACAATTAAACCTGTAATTATTCATTTGCATGATCATACCTGAGCTTTTTTTTAATTAGGATGTGTATCATTGCCTTTGTACAAACCTACAAACAGAATGTAACAAATGCATTAATCTGAAATCTGTTAGAGAATTGCAATAAAAACATGTGCAAGTATTATCTATATGAAGAGGTACTTTCAGTCATGTATTGACAACTTCGTCTTTCTTTACTGATGTACATTGGAAAAAACATGGAAGCTACTTTTAAATTGTGAAACTATATAATTTAGAACACAAGATTGTGAACATGAAAGTCTGGAGCAATTTCTGGTGCAATACATCTGAATCTGATATCCTTTCCCTTTTTTGTGAATCATAAAGCAGCTTGAACTCAATGAAACTCATAGAAAGCTGGTTATGTCCAAACTAAATTATGTGCATGGAGGGATTCATTTTATGGCACTTCACTTACAATTTACTAAATGAGACTTTTTTTTTTTTTTTTCGTCTGAACGAAAGAGATGGGACTTGTTAATGGTGACAGATTGGGCAGAATAAAATCGGTAATTATTATAATGTGAAACATGAGCAATTCATTTAAGTTTTCAGAATTAGAACAACTCAACTTTTGAGAGACGGATTTGCTGCCAACCTATCATGTCCATTAAATTTGAGGCATGGCATTATTATCTCTTTTATCATTTGCGTTGTCTGTTTTACTGATGTGATAGATCATTTCTCTTCAATAGCTTTATCACACCTGTCTCAATTTTCAACCATTAAATCATTCTCTTTCTTATATATGGTGCAATACGATACTTGAGATCTGAAATAGTCGTTTCCGCTTTGTGTTGTGAAGCTAAAGCAAGCGTATTGAACTCAATGAACTCAATAGAAAGCTGGTTGATAGGTCCAAACTAAATTAATGGTGCATCGGAGGGATTCATTTTGATGGGCACTTCCACTTGACACAATTTACTAATGAGGACTTGTTTTTTTTTTTTTGTTCGTTCATGAACGGAAAAGGAGATGGGGACTGTAGTGAGAGTGGGTGACGAGAATGTGGCAGAAATTAGGAAATGCGCGTAAATGTATATTTGGATAAAATGTGAAACATGAGCATTTCATTTAAGTTTGCAGAAGTTAGAGACAAGCTCCAACTTTTGAGAGAGCGAGATTTGCTTGCCGAACCTATCAATGGTCCATTAAATTGTGAAGGCATGGCATTATTATCTCTTTTATCATTTGCGTTGATCTGGTATTTGTGGTACGCCTGATGTTGGATTATAGAATCATTTCTCTTGAAATAAGCCTTTATCACACGCCTGTCTGAGATTTGGTCAACACCGATTAAGAAATCATTCTCTTGCTTAGATATAAGGATATATATATAATAAGGATATTATAAGAGTAATAGAACATATTTATCATTTTGTATATAGTGTTTTATTAATAATAAAACGACTAGTAAATTTAAAATTTCTGCTATAAATTCTAATAATTCTTATAAAAGATTGATATAAAGTGTGTTATCTCTAATTGTTTGAGATAGATTGAGTAAGATACAACAATAGAAAGTGAGTTTAGTTTATAAAAACTATAGTTCAAAGAAAAATAGTTTTACAAGAGGTCTAGATTTTATGTTGTTTGGAAAACAAGCCCAGAGGCTTTAATTTTAAATTTGTTAAAATTGTTGAATGTCAGAGCAAAATCTAGGTTAAACTATACACGTGTCAAATTATTTATGGAGAGATGTAGATTGTTCTTTGTTGGTGTATTAGCACGAGGTCGTCTTGTGTTTTGGAGCCACGCATAAGTGTTTCAAGTAAAAACTGTCAAATTCTAGATTTAGGTATATAAAAATTATGGTCGCTGGATGATTAGGAGCGAATCTATCGACCGTTAATCAATCGGTTGTTAGATGAATGTAGAATAACGTGGTAATTACAGGAAGTTTTATAAAATTGTTTGAATTGTTATTTATCGGTTTGTATCATACATTAATTAAGGAAGTGTTGGGCTCTTTAGACGCACTAACATTTCTTTTGGAATTGATAGGAGGAGGAAAAATAAGCAAGAGAAAGAAAGATGGAATTGAGCCAAGTGAGTAACAAAGAATCTGTTATATGTCCGTGTATGTTATTGTTTATTCGGTTTATCTTGGACTTGATTTTCGTTTTTGCTCGCATCCGAAAACATAAATTTATCATTTTTATATATTTTTTTATTAATAATAAACACGACTATAAATTTAAAATTTCTATAATTCTAAATAATGTCTTATAAATTATAATAAATTTTCTCTAATTTTTAATATTGTAATCAAACAATAGAAATGAGTTATTTATAAACTATATTCAAGAAAAATATTTTACAAATCTAATTTATTTTTGGAAACAACCCAGAGCTTTATTTTTAAATTTGTTAAAATTGTTGAATGTCAACAAAATCTATTAACTATACTGTCAAATATTTATGATAATGTAGATTTTCTTTTTGGTGTATACACAGTCTCTGTTTTTGAGCCGGCTAGTTTTCAAGTAAAACTTCAAATCTAATTTAGTATATAAAAATTTGTCTGATGATGCAATCTATCGCCGTTAATCCAATCGTTGTTAGTGATGTAAATAACTTTAATTAAGGAAGTTTTATAAATTGTTTGATTGTTATTATTATCTTTGTATCTCTTAATGAATGTTGGCTCTTTAGACACTAACACTTTCTTTTGGATTATAGAGGAAAGAAAATAAGCAAAGAAAGAAAATGATTGACAATAGTACAAAATCTCTTTCCTTTGTTATTTTTTCTTTTCTTCACTTGTTTTCTTTTCTCCCATCCAAACATAAACAAGGTACCAATCTAATAGAGTAGTTTAGTTTTTCGAATGAGTTAATTATACATTTCAAAAATTTTCACACCATTAATAAATGTCCAGTTCAATCTTCTCTAACAGAAATACAAGTCTGTAAGTCTCATAATGCTTTTGCACTAATCTGATGCTTGTGTCCAGAAAGAAGCATAATTGGTGGGTTCTTTCACCATTATTTTCTGTACAAAATTCCTGCAACTGTCAGCTAAGCTGACAACTTGTCAAGAAAAGAAACCTTCTTCATTAATATAAATAATTTCTCATTGAATCCTAGGGAAACCCAAAAAGAAGTCTTTTCAGGATACTTCCTCTTCCTCATGTTTTAGCCACTCAGCAAAGGCTGATATACCATTTTGACCACTCATCACCCATCAGCTCAATATCTTAAACAGTTAAAACTGGTTTTTATGAATATTTTGTCTCATTTCCGCCGTGGTCATAACTAAATTTGCCCAAATACAGACTTAATAGTATGGCAAACGCATATAGAACTTGAACATAAACCCAAAATAACTGAGCACCACTTTTCTCACCATTTAGTCATTTATTTACCACAAAAACAATACTAAACTCCTCTATTTCAGCGCCATTTTTATAATATAAGTAATTACAAGAAGTGCCTACTGGAATTTCCCCATCTTTGCATTTCTTGTACTTTCTTCAAAAAGATGCAAGAAACAAGGAAATTTGCAACCAAAATGTAGGCAATACAAATAACATCCATTCTCAATAAACAATCTACTAATCCATTTTAAAAACCTGGAAAAACAGAAATTAATTTGTCTCAGCGAGCTGCTTCGACGTGAAATAATATACAAGCAATCCACAAACACTAGTAGATTCTTAGAAGCTCATTTAAAGCTTTTTTTTTTAATTGTCACCTGCCGCCACTTTCTTCAACCTCAGCACCTTCTATATATGATTGGTTATCTAGTTTTCCAAGATTCTGACTGCAATTCACAAGATCGTTGTACATTTTCATAGAAGCCTTGGAGAAATCTGTTAAGGACTCAAAAACTGTCGAAAATCCTGTCTGAAATCCACTTAATGTGATTCTCTGTGTTTCCTGCATGCAGTTGTGGTGTTTTTCTTTTTCTATGTCCAGCTTCTGCCTTAATATGTCCAACTGATCTTTCTTCTCTGTCAAGTTGTAATCACGGTTTTCTACATCCTGTTCAGATTTGTATTCTATAAACTTGGATTCCAGACACCTGGTCTCAGCTTTTTGTAATGTTAGAGTCCTTCTGTCAAGTTCTTTTGCAAGATTGTCAACTTTTCGCTTCTGTTGCTGTTCCTCTCCTTGTTGCGCCCATAAAGCCCTTACGTCCTTTGAAAAGCTTTTCAATGCAAAACATACCGACTTATGTGGTAAGTTCTCCATTGAAGATAACCAATTATGACAGATCACTAGCAATGGGGGACCTGCAGCCCGATATGGTGCTGCAGAACTCCTGCCTCTAGAGTACAATTCAACTTCAGGTACTAAGAACTTAGTTAACCAACCATGCAGAGCTTCGACATATGCCTTTTGTGCTGCAACATACTCAGTAAAGCACGAGCGCCAATTATTAATCTCTGCCTCAAGCTGAAGTATTGCAAGCCTATGAGAGTCATTGCAGAACTTTCCATGTGCAGGAGAGGCAAAAGATTTCACTTCAAAGAGAATCTTGTTTTGGGTTTCATGCGATTCCAACATGATCTTCCATGTGTGGGTTAGGCTGCATATTGAGAACCAAAAAGAAAAGGAATGCTAAGAAGGAAAATGAAAGATAGTTGCTTTTCCTTTCTAAAGGTAAATTGGTTACTTACCCTTTTAAGAGTTCTACTATTTGAGGCTGCAATTCTTCATCTCTAAGTTTTTCAATTCTCTTTGAGATTGACTCAGCACTTCTAATTGCAACCAAAATCCTAGCATATAAATCTTTTACTGCTGCTCTGGTCTTGTCCATGGCAAGATAATCTTCTCCTTGGACATCATGGTTTCTCAGTCGTGAACATTTCCTTTCATAAAGTTTCCGTGTGCTATCTCCAGCCTGAGGTGTCAAAATATAACAGAAAAACAAAATCGGACTAGTGGAAGGAAGAAAAAGGAGAAGATTTCTTTCTATATTCCCACAAAAGAAAGCTTTCAAGACACCAACTCGAAATTTTAAGTCAAGAATGAGTTGTTTAAACAAGAAATATCATGAATTGGATTTTGAGCCCATTTGCAAGTCTTTTTCGCTTATTGAATTCACCTTTAAGAACATTCTAATGAAAACCAAATTTAATTCCTATGCATTTTGTCATTGTGATCATTAGTTTGCCAAAACAGACTGCTGCTTACTTAAGAGCCTCATGCATGCAAAACAGTCGAGATTTATAAAATCCCATTTCTTGGAGAGTTGAATACCATAAAATAATTGAAGTGTAGGCTGAAGTAATAAACTTAAAAATACAATGAGATGGATGGCATCAATATTGAAATGATGCTTATATATAAGAAAATGCTAATCAAACACAGAATTTGCATAGACTTGGAGTTGAGCACCTAGGCACTATTCTAGGATACAGTTTCTGCTCCATGGTAAATGTTATATAGTTTCAAATTGGTAAATGCCTGTATTTATGTACACATTGGCACAGAATTTTGAAATGCCAAAGGCATGATATATAGTTCCTAAGAAATTCTTTGATTTCTTCTGGAAACAAATAAATTATGAATATAAGGAATATAGCTTGAAGTGAGTTTAATTTACCTTGACTTCTTCATAGAGCTTCTTTTCCCAAGCGTACAACCTCCCGAGTGTTAGTGAATGGCTTCCTGAATCCATTCCTCCATAATCATCAAACAGATCGTTCTTATATTCTGTCCAAGTTGAACCTTTGGAACTGGATGCCACAAGACTCTTGCATGATGAAGGCTTCGATGAAATTGACCGATGCCATGTAATAGCTTGGATGAGCTTTGTTGAGTTCTCTGCATTAAACCAGATGAAGGCTAGTTCTGTGAGCTTGATAACAAAAGTTTAGCATAAATGCTAGTACATTCATCACAGAAAAAGAAGATAAAAGCACCAGAAATTAAAAATAAAAGGCAAGAGACGAATTTACATTATAAAGAAAACAAATGTGATATAAAAGCCAAGATTCACTAGTGAATCTCAGAGCCTTTAGTAAAAAAGCAGGGGATAAGGACCCACAAAACATTCTAAGAAAAGGATATGGAAGGATAAAAGAAAGAAAAGCATGGCACAAGCTAAAAGGCAAATTAACAATGAAATAGACCTTAATAAGGAAGACAAGAGAAACCATGTTACAAGTCAAAGAAAATATAAGCAATTCAACATTCTTTGGCTGAGTGGCACAAGAATCATCTTCAGGGTTGCAAGATCGCAAGTTTTAACTTCATGTAGAAACAATTAGCAGGAAAAAACAAAGTAGAGAATAATGGAAATATTGTTCTAACTAAACAAAAGAGAAGGTGGAACTTCAGAAAATTAAATTCGATTCCTTACATAAAAAATCAACAGAATTAGCTAAGGCAGATCTTTTCAACAGAAGAAGGTATTACAAAGATTACATAAAAGAAAGAAAGAAAGAGAAGGCCCACTGTGGATCTTTTCAAAAGTTTGGAGGGCAAAAGTCAGTAATGGAAAATAAAAGACGAGAAAAAGCAATGGAAGAAGAATAAGACACAGAAATTCGTAGACAAAAGAAAACGGGGAGATATCTTAGCATGCCAAAATTAAATAGTTCCAGAACGTAAACAAATGGAATTTGGTGACTTAAACAGTATAAACAAATGAAAAATCTTAAGGCATGGAAAAGAAGAAGAAGGTTCATTTCATGAAATAAGTAATAGAGACCATTCTTACTTTCTGCAAAGAAGATTCAGTAATTAACATAAAAAGCCATATAGAAATGGGCATATAAAAGAAATAAAAATAAAAATAGACCACAATTTAAACAAGGCATCATCATTTCAAGACGAAAATTATAATTTCTTCAACCAGTTTGAAGAAATGAAATGGAAAAAATCTCTCATCTTATAAATCTCACTGAACAGCTTGCATTTGAAATTATGTTGTAGACTTTCAAATGTATCATTACATTGACTAACTTAGGAAAGTTAGGGTTTTGGTTTTCTTTTTTTATTGAAAAAGGAAAGAAATTGAAAATGGATAAAAAAGGGAAAAATAGAACGGAGGAGCAATAAAAGGTGGAAAAATACAAAAATAAAAAATGACCAGAAACTACATGTAAACATATTATAGCATATTACTTAGAATACTATTTTACAACTGAAAAAATGGACTCAAGCAAAAACTGATTATAATCTATAAAATGACATTATTTATTCACAAGAAACAAATTAAAAAAAAAAAAAAAGCAAAAGCTGATACACCTACCTTTTATTTCCTCCAACCCAGACTGCAAATAAACTCTGTTAGCCTCAAGCATTCTTGAAAGATCCTTACCAGAATCATAAGCCCTAATAAAATGGTCTTCGATATCCTTCAATGCCTCTAACAGTTCTCTACCTTTTTCTGGTACATCAATAACAGTAAGCCCTTTTTGCGCTCCTTGGCTTCCATTAACACCTTCTTCCACCACCTTAACCATATCA
This sequence comes from Jatropha curcas, assembly GCF_014843425.1. The sequence goes on along the minus strand of NW_023591367.1, from coordinate 10,861 downwards.
ACATCATTTCCACTTTCTTCAACCTCTCCTTTCTCTTTCTCTTCAAATACAACTGGTTTTTCCTCTTTTTCTTCTTCTTCTAGCTCTGGAATCCCCTCCTCTTCCCTTACAACCCTTAAATCATCATCAGAACTTCTCCTATACCCACTTACAATTTCTGGTACTCTCATTGTATCAAATGGATTAAAAAAATCCCAACCAAAATCTGTCTGCGGTGACTGTGGTGGTTGCATTTGCATATAAAAGTACCCAAAATGTCCTTTACCCATGTCTTCCCTTTCTTCTTCTTCTTTAGCCATTTCTTCTTCACTAGAATCTGAACTTGTTGAAGACCCACATGACTCACAACCAATAGTTTCATGGGTCTTGGTCTCTGATGGCTCTTGTTGAAGAAAAATAGGGTTTGTAACAATTTTTTGGTCAGTAGAAGGTGGAGAAGGGCAAGGAGGGGGGAAAGTAATAAGAAATGGTGAAGTTGGTGAAGAATGGCGGGCTACAAAAAGCTTTATAGCAGCTGAAACTGCATAAAGAGATTGATAATATCTACAATGTGCTTCTGCTAGTTCATATCTTCTCTCCACAGCTTGCTTTAGTAAACGTTTTCTCTCTCTACAAATACAAACAACTTCTTCTTCTTCAAGCTTTGAAGCAACACATCCCATTATTGTTTTCACTGTTTGTTAAAACTAGAGAAGGGTTTTTGGCTTCTTTTAGAGAAAAAGATTGTTTCCTTAAAAGAATTATTGTATTCTTTTAGTATAAAAAGGAGGTGGGGCAGTTTGATACAGGGCCTTACTACGTGTTTTTCAGAGATTTTGTAATGTTTTGAAGAAACCCATTTCATGTTTAGAAACAGCGTGGCCTAGTTTAGCTTCAAACTTTGGTCTTGGAGATGTTCTGTTGCAACCCATTTCATTTCTTGGCTAGAAAGAGGGAAATGCAGAGCTAAAATGCATTGACAAAAAGATTTTTTGAGGAAAAATTTTATCTTTGTTGAACAGAGAAGAGGTTTCAGTTTTGGTGGCGATTTTATATTTTATATATATAAATTAGCAACAGACTTCTTCTTCTTCAAAGCTTGGGGTGAGAAGGCAACACGATCCCAATGTGATGTTTTCACACTGTTTGTTTAAAAAACTAGAGGAAGGGGTTTTTGGGTGTCATGTGTTTGAAAGAAAAAAATGTGTTTACTTAAAAGAATTATTGTAATTCTCTTTTAGTATAGAGGAGAAGGAGGTGGGGCAGTTTGAATACAGGGCCTTGAGCTGGTACGTGATTTGTCGCAGAGAAGATTAGTGATGTATGTTTTGAAAGAAACCCTTGTCATGTTTAGAAACAGCGTGGCCGTAGTTTAGGCTTTAAACTTTATGGGATCTTGGAGAAATGTTTCCTGTTGCAGAACCAGCAGTTTCAAGAATTTCTTGGCTAAAGGAGGGAAGAGATGCGCAGAGCTAAAATGGCGATATGACGGAGGAAAAGGAATATTTTTTGAGGAAAAGAGATTTGTAATCGGTGTGTGATAAACAGAGGAAGAGGTTTCCAGTTTGTGGTGGCGATTGTTATATTTTAATATATAGGTATAAGAATATAAGTATAAGTAGAAAGTAAGAAATAAAAAAAAAAAGTGCAGAGGAGAGATAAAGGAGGAGGGAGAAAGGGACGCGTTCCGTTTGGTGGCTAAAAGAATGAGGGGATATAACTATGTAGGCAGAGGAAGAGCTGTTCCTTAGCTATAAAGGAAAAGAAGAATGAAAGAAAGGGAGCCTTTTCGTTGTCTTTTTTTGTCTTTCGCTCACGTCGCTGCAAATATGGCAAGATGGTTGAGAGTTTGTTTAATAAACTAGTAAATGGGTTTGAGATAGTAAAAGAGAAAGAAAAGATGGAGGGGAGAGAGAGAGAGAAGTAGAGAAGAAGTAGAACGCGCAGTAAAAGTAAGACTATAGGGTGGTAGAAGGGAGAGGTAGGGGAGGGCTCCGAGAAAGAGGAGAGAAAGGAGAAGAACTTCTGTATATATTAAAGTAAAATAAAAAAAAAAAGTGCAGAGAGAGATAAAGGGAGAGAAGGGCGTTCCGTTGTGCTAGAATAGATACTGTAGCAGAAAGACTGTTCTTCTAAAGGAAAAGAAAAGAAAAAGAAAGGAGCTTTCGTTTTCTTTTTTTTCTTTTCTCTCTGCAGTGAGCAATGGTTTAGAGTTCTGTTAATAAACTAGTAATGGTTTGAGATTAGTAAAGAAAGAAAATGGAGGGAGAGAGAGAGAGAGAGAGAAGAAGTAGACGCCAGAGTAAGACTATAGGTGGTAAAGGAGAGGTAGGGGGCTCGAGAAAGAGAGAGAAAGAGAAGCTCTGTTCTTGTGTTTGGTAATCTGTAAATATGAATTAGCGTTTAACAATTGCAATGGCAATGCCACATAGTTAGCAAATTCTTCTCTGAATCTCTATTAACCAAAACAATTTTTCGAAAAAAAAAAAGATTGTTTGTTATTTTAAAATTTTTACAATTGAAATTTCGTCAAAAAAATTCACAATTCAAAAATATTTTATTTATGTTAAATAAATATTTAATTAATATTTTTTTCCATATAATTAGACATATAATTCCCCGCATAGAATAAAGGTGAGTAAACTCTGAAAAGAATTAAAAATTGAACCAAACTGAATTATTTTTAGCTTGAAGTTTAGTAATTTGGAATTTTATTCTTGACAAAATAATAATTTTCTGAGTAAGACTTAACTGCTTGGAAAGTTATAAATATAAATTTTATGCTTTGATGCATTATGATAATTTAAATTTTAATGGTGATGTAAAATTATTTTAAACTTTATGATGTTGCATTTACTAATCCACTAATCCTGTATAGTTATGAATCAAACATATTTCATCCATTGTCCTCTAATGTAACACTAATAATACACTAACAATCTTCTAATGATAAAATAAAAATTTCGAAATTAAAGAAGGGAAAGAGACACGCTTGGGACAAACTACCGAGAAAAAAGAGGAGTCAAACACAGTAATTTACTGGTAAAAGGGGTGGTGACCACTGCACTGACGAGAGAGAGAGAGAGAGAGAGAGAGAGAGAGATTTTTGTCTTGTTTCTTGTGTTCTGTTTTACAAATTTATTATTATTATTTTTGAAGGGTTTTGATATTGCCGTGTTTAAACCTCTCATTATGACAACATAATTGCGTTCTTTAACATGTTTTTGTTGGTTATAGTTAGAGGCTTAATTGTGGATTAGAAACCCACAGGTCAAAACTGTGATTGTCTTTACTGTTGTAGACAAATCTAACCTTAGATGTTGTACTACTGGATTTAGATACACCCTATCTATCTATATCTATGTACAAGTAAGAATTTAGATTCTTGCTAGGATTTATCCATGCAATGCAGTGGGTTTTGGTATGGAAAAGGAAGTTTATGTTTGTAACATTTTCATTTTACACCTTATTTATACTTATAATTCATAATTGTTAAAGGCGCAAGGCCCACTAAGGTGCAAAAAGGTCATGGAGCCTAGGCACAATGCGCAGAGGGGAAGCTGTGCGCCTGAGCGAGATGAGGCGCAAAAATGAAAAAGAAAATTGAAAAATATAAATGAATTCTAAAATTGAACAAAATTCGTATTAATAATATAAAACATATAAAATCTTAAATCACACTTGTTAATAATAAATAATAGAGAAAAGATTGTGTATTTGTTTTGTGTGATATTTACAAAGATAAAACATCTATTCAGACATGAGAATTGTTGTACTCATGTTAAATCAAATCTCCTATAATCATAGATCTTCTACAATCATATAAGTAAATCAAATCTCCTATAATCATAAATCTCCCACAATCATGCAAGGGTAGATTTTCTTCTAACATCCCCCCTCAAACTCAAGGTCCTAGCATTGGTGCCAACTTGAGTTTAGTTAAGAGATCTTGAAAGCGAGCAGGAAGATGCGGTTTTATGATTATATCAGTAGTTTGGTTAGCGGAGGAGACATGAATCAAACATATGGTGCCTTGACCAACATGATGACGTACTAAATGATAATCAATTTCAATATATTTGGCACGCTCATGGAATACATCATTATGAGAAAACTGTATGACACTTCTATTATCACAATGAAGCATGATGATAGAAGTATGAGGGACACTCAAATCAGTTAATAACCAACATAACCAAAGTAATTTAGATGTAGCATCAGCAAGAGCACGGTATTCAGATTTTGTGCTAGAGTGTGCAACAATTGTTTGCTTTTGCTATGCCCAGAGATAAGGGAATCACCTAAGAAGAAATAATAACCAGTTGTAGAGCGACAATTTATCGAATCAAAATTAGAGTAGCCAGATAATATTAGGGAGGAGGTATAAAAAAAGTGGAAACCATGAAAAAGAGTTCCTTTGATAAAATGGAGAATTCAAAGTACTGCAAAGAAATGAGTTGAGTTAGGAGCAGATATAAACTGGCTGACCAGATAAACAACATATGAAATATCAGGTCAAGTAACGCTGAGATAAACAAGACTCCCAACGAGCTGGTGATATAAAGTAGGATCATCAAGAGGAGTGCCATCAAGGGGTGTAAGTTTGCAATTGAGTTCCATTGGGGTTGATATTGTTTTGTTATCAGTGATGCCTGCTCTAGAAAGCAATCAGATGCATACTTGGCTTGAGAGAGATAATAGCCATCAAAATTTTGAGAAACTTCAAGACCCAAAAAATAGCTAAGAGAACCCAAGTCTTTCATTTCAAAATGTTGATTGAGATAATGTTGTAGTTCTGAGATAATGTTGTAGCTAAGAGAACCTAGGTCTTGCAATTGAGTTCTGATAAAGGGCTCGATGAAACTCCTCATCTTCAAAAGAAGCAAGAAGCAAACAGTTATCTTCCGCAGTAACCAAGCGAGAGATATGTTGCACAACCTAATCATGAGAAGTAACAGACCTAGCAAATTAATAAATCCATAAAATAATTACGGACAGTATCATGCATACCGGCCTCGTACTCCCCAAAACGCCATTGGCATCAACCAGACCAGACATGAAGTTTGTATGAGCTCGAGAAGACGTCCATTGTTGGAAGAACTTGGTATTCAGGTCGCCATGTTGTAGCCAAAAGAGTTTACAACGTTGCTGCCAATACATTTCCTCTTGCGCCAACAGGTTATTCAACTCATTCTTCACAAAAATCAATTCAATAGCAGAAAAAGCATATGTTTTTGTCCTGTAAAACCTCAACCGAGATTTGAGCATTGGAGTATCCCTCTTAAACTAGAGCCTTAAGTCACGATCCCGATTTAAAATTGAACTACAATTAGTGATTTTAAAAGTAACAAGCCCAGGCAAAAACTCTTGCCAACCTGAAGCCACAATAGATGCAATATCGGGTTTACGAATCCAGGCATTCTCAAAATGGAACCGAAACCTACAAGACATAGGGTGGGCATCAGAAAACCAAAACACAATTGGGAAGTGATTCGACCCAAATCGCCACACTTTGGAGCCAGCAATGAGGATATAATGCAAGCTAGGAACTAGTGACCATAGCCTTATCAAGTCTTTCTTCCATCTTATTATCACCCCTGTCCTTACACCATGTGAATTGATACCCTATGAGAGGCATATCGATCAAGTTATAAGCATCAATAGTATCTTGGAACCCACGTAAAAGAGAATCAAGCATAGGCGGACCACCCCTTTTATCAGTACAGAATAGAAGATCATTATAGTCACCCATACTACCCATGGTAACATAGATTAAGCTGCCAAATTACGTAGAAGACTCCAAGAATCACGACTCTGAGATCGTTCCGGGTATCCATCGAAACCAGTAAATCTCCAACTGGCTTCATTATTATTAAAAATAATGGCATCAATAAAATGAGTCTCATAAGAGGAAATCCAGACATCCACATTATTATTCCATAAGAGAGTAATACCATCAGAATGTCCAATAGAAGGAACAACAAAACAATTATTTCAAAACCTACCTTAGAACGAACATAATCTATTTTATTATTTTTTACAAGAGTTTCACAAAGAAAAACTGAGGCTTATAACACTGAAGGAGATCCTTCCACGCTAAAACTGCCCAAAGGTTGCAAGGCCTCAGCAGTTCTAGCTGTTCATGGTCACCGGTGGGCCTACTAAGCAAAACCGGGTGATAAAATATCCAAAGAATCGTCATTCTACATGTTAACGTCCTCATCAACACTGTTCGCTACTATCATTGAAGAAGGATTGCTAACTTAAGTAACTGGTACAACAAGCCTGAGACTTTTCTTGCCCTCCACTAAGTCCACCAAAGTCTCCTCATCCCCATAGTATCATGCCCAACTTCCATGCCATCAATTGTAGCCAATCCCATGTCCAACCCAAATTTTCTTGATCCAACACCTACTGATTGTTTTGGCAAGTAATGGTTCCCTGCACTACTATCAACACTCACCTTACCTTTATCCTCAACTCCCTCCGTGAAAGTAGCCCACGACTTTTTCTCCTTACAAATGTGGTTTCCTTGTGAGTCATAGAACCACTGAGTCTCCTCCTACCGTTGCGACACTTGTCATGTCAGCGCCCGCAGCCATTGCCCCCACTTCACAACCACCTCACCCTCAAGTAGATGGAACAATTGTTCGTAAAAAGAATCATTATGCCCTAGCTTCCAAAAAATGAAGCAAAAAGCAGGTAAGCATTCAAACTGGAAATTAGCAATTTTAACAGTACCATCATAACTCTTCACTTTCTTGTACCATTTCAAAGGTTACCGGATATCAATACGAACACGGATACGCATATATGAATGCCAACCACCAGCATCATTATTCGCACCATACTCTACAAACTCACCAATGTAATCCCCAAATTGTTTGGTAACCGACTGAGAAATGGATCCAATATGTAAATCATGCACTTGCAACCAGAACAAGGCATGCAAAAGTGGCTTCAATTTAGGATCATCATCTCGACTCAGCTACTCCAGGACCAACATATGATTATATTAAAGAACCAGGGTCCCCCCTTCTATGCCCTTGTTAGATCCACGCGATGAAAGAACTGAAATAAAAACACCTTCGTGTCCACTTCACTAATACAAATCCCCCTACCTGGTCTCCATAGGTTTGCAAAAGAACTCTTCATAGCCTCATAATTCACCGACGATTAGTAAGCAATCGCCCAACCAAACACATCGAGTAATTTGGTTTGAAGCCATTAGAGATCCATTTGAAGCAAGCTACATCTCTGAGGCTTCGTCATTAAATAGAGCTAAAGCAGTCATAGATGCATCCATTCTTAAAAAGCAACCTGATGAAAAGTAATCCTTAAGTAGAAAGCGGAAAAATGAACCCTCACAAAATGAACAGACCTTACTCACAAACTATCCCACTCATGCATAAAGCAAGACTCTCTCTCATGCATAAAGTAAGACTTCTCTTGTTATAATAGTTAAATATTAAAGATCTAAAGATTCAATACAACTATAAGAAGATGATATAATAGATTGAAAGAAGATATCAGATCATTAGTTCATAGTAAATCCCTTTAATTACTCCAATAGTAATGACATGTCGGATATGAATCTTTTCAACAATATTATCATTTTTTTGGATTTGTTCTTTTTTCTTTAGAAGGATCAATATCAAATACTTTTGGACTATAATTTTTCTTGAGATCTTGTGCATAAATATAAATTTATATCAATCTTCATTATTGAAATCTATTATATTTTATTTTTAAAGTCTACAACCTTTCAAATTCTCATATTATAAATTGATAATTTTATTATCTAATTAAATGAGGTTCGAAGCAGCAATTGTAAAGTTTAGTATCGAATTCCCAAGTTATAAACCAAAAATTTAATTACCATAATAAATCATCTATTTAATTATAAATGGGATATTGAAAGATTTAATTATAAAGTTAAGCACTCATCTATTTTTCCCTTGCAAGCTCAGCAATTCAAAATTGCAAAAGGAGATATGTCAGCAAATTTGATATATTTACTAGCACGTAATTGTGCTATGCATAATTTTAATAAATATTAATTTTTAACATTTAATTTTAACTTTAATATTTTACTTTTTATTAAAATTATTTTTCTAATATTTATATAACTTATTTGTAAAACATTAATTTTAACTTTTCAATTATTTTACTTTTATAAAATTATTTTTCTAATATTTATATAACTTATTTGTAATAAATAATTTTTATAAACTGATATTCAAATTATGTTATTAAAATTTTTTTAATTATTTAAATTGATGAGAGACATCATATAGAAATAATAAAATGATAATTAATAATAACTAATAATAATAATATTTTGATAAAAATTAATTAAAATAACAGTTATAACTTACATCCACAAAACTTTATAAAGAATGAGAATGACAAGTGTAAAAATAAAAAAAAAAAAAAAAAAAAATTAATATTAATAAATAAACATTTTAAGTAAATATAGTTTTTAAATTATATCTCGATTTTCATTAAAATATTTTAATATTTATATAATTGATGTTGATATAAATTAATTTTAAATTAACCACTATTGTGTGCGAAATTTATTTAACAAGGTAGATTGTAAATTATCAATATTAAACAATATTTTTTAAAAAATATAACGATAATAAGCTAGTTAATTCTAATTTATTTATATAAGTCAATAAATTTTATTTTGAAATGGTGCATTATTCATTAGTGGAAAAATTTTGATTGAGGCTCAATTATTTATTTTAGTTAAATGATTATTGTTTCATATATTATTGATTATTATGTCTCGACGTTTTTATGATTTGCATGTTAATTAATGAATTAATATACATACAAAGAGTCTATTCGACCAAATTTAGTTATTCTAGTGGCTATTAATTGGTTTTATAGCTGTATTACTTTTTTTCAGGCTGAAAAATTGGTTAGCTGTTAGCATGTTAACGAATTATAATAGCGGTTACTAGAAATAAATGAGTGTTTAGTACAAATAATAGGTTAATATAAAATTTGAAAAAAATGAGTAATCGAAGATTTAAAGCAAGGAATAATGTAAAGACAAGTTGTAAACCCCGAATTCTGGTATTCCTTCCTCGAAAACGGGTTTGAATTTTATATTAAAATCAAAATCAGAAAATTTTAATCATGTGGGACTGCAAAGTATTAAAATAGCCTCAATTCAAAGGCCCCAAACCGGTTACGAAGTTGTGTGCTCGAAGCCTCCAAACCAAAAACACATATTATCGAAATTTATCTCAGATCAAAAAAAGAATTATATAAAATTTGTACTAGCAAACTAGGTGTAAGTTCCCTTTTATAAATATACTTTTTATCACTACCTCATAGCATATTAATTCAATTTGTAACTCATAATTAAAATAAATTTGGAAGGAAAATGTTAATAGAACCTAACTAAAAATAATTAAATACACTTAAAAATAAAAAAAACCGGACACTAACCCCAAAATCAATTGAAAATTGTGTCGAGGACCAAACCCACAGTACGAAGGAGTCCGAAAGATCGATTGGAAAACTCGTGTAATAATAAATCCTCAAACGAATGGAGTGACGAGACCAAATCACTGAATCAGAGCGAAACCGATTCGAATCGAAAACCGGATCGGCCCACTTTTCTTTTCTTTTTTCTTTTCCTTTTTCTTCTTTTCTTATTTGACTTCTCTCCATTCTTGGCCTACGTTAGACTCGGGTGGCCTCTCCTCCTCCTCCTCCTTCCTCTCCTTCGATCTCCTTCCTCCGGCCACCAAATTCAGCAAATGAATACTCTAAAAAATATCTTACTCAACGTGAGGAAGAAGATTACCTTAGCTTTAATTGTGTTGGAACTTTGAAATTTGTGTGCGTCAGTGTATTTTGAAGGTGCCAATAGGAGCACTTTTTAAAGAGTTTCTGGTGGGATCAGCATGCCCTCTATGCGGCCTTAACCCAGCAGAAGTTCGACAAATAATATCTCTACTTCTCCGTTTTTATCAAGAGGGCAATAGAAGGCGCCTTGGACACGAGGTGTGAGATACCAAAATGACTCTCTCTTCTTCCTCTTTCATTTGATGGGCCCGCTCGGATCGGAACTATAGATTTGAGGATAGCTGCAGGCAGAGTCGAAAAACCCAAAATGGGTATCACCGAAACCATTTTCGCCAGGATTTTACCCGGAACCTCAACTGGTTTGCTCAGACCCAGAGGCCTTGATATTGAACACATATTAGTGATCCTCTCATCGAACGAATAAAATTAGATTGTATTGTGTTTGTCAAATTTATTGAGTGAAGGTTTTAATATAACAATTTCTTCTCGGCACACACGATGCACCACTTCGCATCAAGGACTTTCATTACTAAACTGGCATGTTCCTGGCTTTACCCTCTGGCTTGGTCTCCGCGGTCGCGGCAAACCCTTATTTTATCAATCTTATTTCCCCCAAATTAATACCAAAAATCAGAAAAAAATTAAGAATCCACTTTCATTTTTTTTGCCTTAATATAGGAGAATCACCTTGGAGTCTCTTCTTGGTTCATTCCCATAACTCTGAACCCAAAAAAGTGAGATTTAGCAAATTTGTGGAGACAATTAATCGAAACAATTATGAGGCTTGAGGGAGTGTTTCTACAAGATGTTAGGGTCATGGTATGAATTTTGACATTAAATCTTTTGAAACTGCTAAGTTTGTCAAGAACTGCAATTTTTTTTAAAGAGTGGTTTGTTTTTTCTTTCAGAATAATCGCGTTTCTCTAGTTTATTTTTATGCTGTTTCAATCAATTTTTAGAATCTTCCCTTGAAAGCAGAAGGAGCATGGTTCAAGCAGATGGATTTTCTATGCTACTTGTTTATGTTTTCCCACTCATATAACTTCTTTTCCTC